>SJYQ01003161.1:103559-179799 GCA_006410935.1 Redunca redunca
CATCACTCCATGGGAAATAGATGGGGAAACAGTGGAAACAGTGTCAGACTTTACTTTTTTGGGCTCCAAAATCACTGCAGATGGTGACTGCAGCCATGAAATTAAAAGACGCTTACTCTTTGGAAGGAAAGCTATGATCAACCTAGATAGCCTATTCAAAAGCAGAGACATTACTTTGCCGACTAAGGTCCACCTAGTCAAGGCTATGGTTTTTCCCATGGTCATGTATGGATGTGAGAGTTGGACTGTGAAGAAGGCTGGGCACCGAAGAATTGATGCTTTTGAACTGTGGTGTTGGAGAAGACTCTTGAGAGTCCTTTGGACTGCAAGGAGATCAGCCCTGGGATTTCTTTGGAAGGAATGATGCTAAAGCTGAAACTCCAGTACTTTGGCCACCTCATGCCAAGAGTTGACTCATTGGAAAAGACTCTGATGCTGGGAGGGACTGGAGGCAGGAGGAGAAGGGGACGACAGAGGATGAGATGGCTGGATGGCATACTAACTCGATAGACATGAGTCTGAGTGAACTCCGGGAGTTGGTGATGAACAGGGAGGCCTGTTGTGCTGCGATTCATGGGGTCGCAAAGAGTCGGACACGACTGACTGACTGAACTGAACTGAACTGAGAGCAGGAATAAGGAAGTAGAAGTTAACAATAAAAGGTATGCAACGATTGGGATCTGGGCTTTTGCCTGCGAATGGCATCAGCCCCCTGATCGCCACTTTATTTCTGAGTCTTCCTTTTGTTTATTCTTCTGTGGCACTGCTCCCTCAGGTCGGTTTGTTGTTGGGCTGGTCCCAACACTAACATATTAGTCATCCTATCAATGCAAACTGTTGCAGACACATTTTGACCAGGGCATCAAATGTATCACCTGACTAGGATAATAAGAGGGTATATCTGAAAGCGAAAGTTGCTCAGTTGTATCTGACTCATTTTGACCCCATGGACTATAGAGTCCATGGAATTCTCCAGGCCAGAATACTGGAGTGGGTAGCCTTTTCCTTCTCCAGAGGATCTTCCCAACCCAGGGATTGAACCCAGGTCTCCCACATTGCAGGTGGAGTCTTTATCAGCTGAGCCACAACGGAAGCCCTGATATTATCCTGACTATGTGGTTTAGTCTTTAAGTCGTATCCAACTCTTGCGACCCCATGGACTGTAGCCTGTCAGGCTCCTCTGTCCATGAGATTCTCCAAGCTCAAAAATACTGGAGTGGGTTGCCATTTCCTTCTCCAGGGTATCTTCCGGACCCAGGAATCGAACCTGGGTCTCCTCACTGCAGGCAGACTCTTTACCAACTGAACTATGAGGGAAGCCCCCTGACTAGGATAATAAGAGAATATATCTAGATCCAAGCAGAACAAGATCTAATGATTTCCATAATCATGTGGACAACTGATAATAGCTATATCTTAACCTATAGATAGATGGTGGCAAGCATGAAAGTGAGCACACATAACTTCAGTTTTGAGGATCTTTGAAAAAAGATTTAGAGTAGGAAGATCAAGAGTGAGTTCTGGTCCAGTAACTTACGAGTTGTGTGACTTAGGGCAGGATGCTTTAGTAATATTCTTATATATAAGATGGGTAAAATACTTCTAATATAAAATTGCTATTATATGGTAGAAGCTCGTGAATGTTTAATCTGAGTTTTTCCATTCTAATTGGCAACAACAAAAATTAGGAGGAATTTCAGCAATCTAAAAAACTGAATAAACGCAGACACTCTATTTCTTAGAAGATTAAATACTGTAAATGTCAGTTCCTATCAAATTAACTTACAGTATGGTTATAAATTTAATAAAAATGGTAAGAGAAAACTTTTTGGACATGGAAAAAAAACAAACAGGTAAGTATATAAGACAAGATTCTAAAAAAAAGAGCAGGGGATTAGTGACAAAGATGGTGAGAAAAAGCTCTAATAAATATTAAAACAAAAATTACATTAGTTAAATGAGTGAACACAGAAAACTTCAATCGATATTCCAGAAAGTACATCCTATTATAAAGTAAAACATTCAATAATTTTAAAAAGAATCACTGCAAATGAAATCCAATTCATGAGCTTGGATATAACAATTTAGAGAAAAAAAAACCCTATAGTTTCACCTCAGACTGTATGCTGCTGTAAATATATAAATATAAAACCAGAATATAACACAGAAATAAAAGTTTATTATTGAGTTGATTAAAAGTTCAGTTAAATTTTGAAGAGACAGAAGTTAACAAAGAAAAAACACTAAAATATCTAATTAAATAAAAATGAAAGTTTCTGTAAGTTAAACAAAAAACCTCTAACCTGTCGACTAAAAAAGATGTACAACTTGAGAGTTGTGAGTTAAGTTTTATTTGGGGCAAAATGAAGACTGCAGCCTGGAAGGCAGCATCTCAGATAGCTCTGAGAGACTGCTCCAAAGCGGCAGTTGGGGAAAGACAATGTATAAGGTTTTGGTGAAGGGGGAGTTCAATACCATGAAGCATTCAATTTAGAAAAGGCTTTTTGTTAGTCATGAGGGTCTGATGTCACCATGAAGGGATTTAATGCTTCTCTAGATATGAGGAGATGCAAGGATTGAGATCTTAAAATCTGTCCTAAAAACATCCAACTATCTAAAGACTTGTCCCACCAGATTCCCTGGAGCACAGAGTGCCTCACTCCACCCTCAACTCCCTCAGGGGTTGTTGAAGGTCAATAGCTATAGCAGGATGGGGTTCAATCTCTGTAGAGGCAGATGACAAAGGCCTTGTCATTTGCTCTTGGTAAGTGCCCATTTGTAGCTGACAAACCCAATAGCAGATATGCTAAGATATATATATATTTGGAAAAAACTGCCCAAATGACAAAATATCAGTATTATTTAACAGCGCAAGTCTTATACAAATGGAAAAACAACCCTTGAACTGAGCAACTTAAACATAAGTTTATTATTCTGGTGCATTGAAGATTTCTATAAATAAGTTTGGCAAGTTTCACTGATACTCATGAAAGGTAAAAAATTCACAGTAGCACAAAAGATTCCAGGAAATTCCTGGAGTATGTATAGCTGCTAACATACTCAACATAGGTCAATTTATACATCAAGAGTTAACTTTGCTCCTAATTTCAACATGGCTAATTCAATAAATTACCAAACAGCCTAAAATTCTTCCTGTCTGTTTCCATACATACTGTAAAAAGATAAAACACCCCAAACAAGCAAGTCCTGAATAAATGGTAGTAGTAAGCACCAACAAATTAGTTAACTGCTAAATAATGGAATAAATGCAAAATACAGTCCTTTAGAAAAGATTTTTATTTTCTTGGCACAGACATAAAAATGACATTTGCCTACTAGACAGAGCAGGTGAAGACATATCGGAAATGCATTACGTAACGTTCATACACAAGATGACAGGTCTCATGTTTCCTCAGTTATCTGTGAAACATATTAAATTATCACAGCATACTGGTTAAACTGGCAAACTTCTCAGGTAAAAGAGTAAGACTGATCTGAATTAATTAAGAATCAGGGCACAGAACCATTCTCAATATGTGATATAATGGTACCTCATTCACCACCACACAGGAATGAAGTATAAATGTTTTTTAGTCAAACATTTATCCCTCTAAAGTCTAAAGCTATTAATATTATTTTAACAATCTTTGATAAAATAATGTGTAACATGCTTCCTAAGCTTTAAAATAGGCCATGCAGATTATAATAATGTTCTTTCATTAATATTCCTAATAAAAATATGAATTGCTTAATTTTCTAGTGGAATATGATATCCTAAAAATGTACTGGTGAGGTGGGTATTTGCCCTACCATAGATAACCCAATATGGCTATGTTTTTAAAATTGTCAGCTTGTTATTATTTATTAGGATTAATTTACTCATTTACTTATTTATTTATCTATCACATTTAACCATCAGCCAGCCATTGCTTCTTGCCTTTTTTTAAAACAGATTTAATGTTGGTCTTTAGTTACTTTTCTTACCACTTTTAATATAGAAGTTTAACTACAACAGAACTATGTGAATCTTTGATAACTAATGGTTCTCCCACTCAAGGAAGGTCATTTTTCTAACTGCGCAGGTTAGAGGTCAGACATTGAACAATGAAGAAGGAAGGAAAACTTGGAAATCAATGCATCGTTATGTAGAAGTCAATCTGCTTTAGGCTGGGAAACCAGAAAACCGAGCTAGTCAACACTAAAGTGGGGCTGAGCATGGGTATTTGGGATCTGAAACATTTTTATATTTTTACCACCCAGAACTTTTAACTTACTTGTTTTTCGATATTTTCACTCCTTCTTCATAGTTAAGGGAGTCAGGCATATGACTTCTAGGTGAGAAAAGTGTTATTGTACTACTATTTTAACTATAAATGTTACAACTGAATAATGAAATGGATTTTTGCAACTATTTTCTTTCAGCTGAAAGTATAATGATCTAATTGTGCCTTCTTGAGACAAAAAGAGATAATTAAAAAAAATCATCTAGAAAATAAGTACTATTAAAAATGTCAAATCATACAAATGTTAACATCTTTTTCCTTTTACAACTTCTCCAGATTTAAGCTATCTTAAAATCACATGAAAAAATATTCAAGTGACTTTATTGGATTCAAGATAACTGCTGAATTCATATCTCTCTTTTAAGCTTGTTCTCCATGCTAAACTTGTCAACAGTTTTCAGTTAACAGGAAACCAATATAATACACTTTTATATACAAACTAAAAATAGTTATTTTTAGAAAATTGATATAGTACCTTTGTTTTTAAAATTTTCATAAATATGTCAAGGTTTGCATTATGAAAATGTAAACCATCTCAAAGTAGGAAAGTGGAACTCAAGGTTAATTTTATAAAACTTTTCTTAGAAAATAAATTTCTAATACTTTCTGATTTTTTCATATAGCCTATGTATCATTAGCACAATTAAATATATGTTAAATATACTGTTGAAATTCATTGTATTAAAAACATATTACACTATCAGTGAAAAAAATAAAAGCACATTATAAACATCTGTGCTTCACTTACAAACATATATTATAGGTGGACATTTCCATAATTCCATATTCACTTAGTATCTTCTGAATGCAATCTGGAAGGTGCTAGATATACTATTGGAGAAGGCAATGGCAACCCACTCCAGTACTCTTGCCTAGAAAATCCCATGGACAGAGGAGCCTGGTAGGCTGAGGTCCATGGGGTTGTGAAGAGTAGGACACGACTGAGTGACTTCATTTTCACTTTTAACTTTCATGCATTGGAGAAGGAACTGGCAACCCACTCCAGTGTTCTTAACTGGAGAATCCCGGGGACGGGGGAGCCTGGTGGGCTGCTGTCCATGGGGTCGTACAGAGTCGGACACGACTGAAGCGACTTAGCAGCAGCAAATATACTATTAGTAAAAGGTTGAGAAGATTAATGAACCACAGCTTATTCAGTATATACTGTTACTGAATAAAATATATACCACCATTTAAAGATACTTTTCCATTTCTTTCATTATTACATTCTCATATTTCATTTCACTTATGTACAAAAAGAATATTACATGATTTTTCTTTTTCAAACTCTAGCTTTCAAATTTATTTATTCTAGACATCTGAGGAATACTTCTTGAATTCAAAAGACAAACATTCCATTGGTAGTGATAATTTTTTTTCTTGTTCAAATCAAAAACTACATTAGCAAAACCAATGCTTTATAGTCTTACCTATTAGGGCATCAATATTATATGAATGAGATTAAAAAATGACTTTAGCATGTGCATATAAAACATTTACATTACATTATAACTGCATTCAACAATACAACTGATTGCATACTCAAGAAATATGCATGAGGCAACTATAAGTCGTAGAGTGTTTCAAGAACAGTGGCAATTGACCAGGCTTGTGTTTCACAGCTGAAAGGGCAGTATTGGCCATTCTCGTTGGTCAGCTCTGGAAGTCCTTTCCAAGGGGATCTTAAAGAAAGAAGAGCCATTTTACGAGATATAATCAAACATATATCTTGTTGGATTAATAAAACAGGCAATACAGCTCGTGATTTTGCCTTATCTTTTAGAAAACAATCATATGTACCCATTTACTACAAAATAAAACAGGCTATGCTAAAGATTATGCATAAAGAATTTAGACTGAAATTATTCTTTGACATTCAATCTTTAGGATTTAAGACTTTCAATTACAAAGGAGTCCCTTTAAGCACTGAAAACAGGAAACTACNTAATGTACTTTAGGTGAAACCATTTCTTGATTTGTGACAAATATTTTTGATCTATCTTTTCATTTAATCTTGACAACAAGTAATGAGTTATTATTATTCTCATTTTATAGATGAAGAAATTTATTTCAGAGATGTTAACTAACTTGCTGAAAGTCACGCATGAAAATTAGCACCAAGGACAGAATTTGAATCCAAAGCTCATAGTTAAAGCTAATGGTAATAAAATAGCTATAGGAAACAGTAAGAAATAAAAATGGAAAGGTAGCTGGAGAAAAAATTGTGGAAACTAAGGAATTTGGATTTCATTCTGTAACCAGTGGGGAATTGCTAAAGATTTTTAAACATAAGATTAAAATTGTGAGAGAAAACGAGTGATGGCAGAAGGACATCCAAGATAAGAAGTTTATTAAGTAGTTGACAAGCAGAAGAGGAGTTTATGAAAGTTCAAAATTACCTGAAGAGTGAAGATGTGAGACTAGGTGAAATAACAGAAGACAAGGAGGACAGAAAAGAAAAGATCAAGGATAGATTTTTTTGGAGAATGAATGTGTTTTTAGGGTCCAGAAAGCAAAGCCAGAAAAACAGCAAATAGAGCCAATCGTGTAGCGGTTACGGGCACAGTTGTGAAACCACATTGCCTGGAGTTTAGTAAGAGCTCTACCAAATTACTTGCCATTTAACTGCATATAAATTACTTAACTTTCTAAGCTTACATTATAAAATGGAGATAGTAGCTCATGTCTGAGTTAGTATCTTGTCCATGTTACACATACTAATAATTTAATCCTCAAAACAACACCAGCACATACCTTAAACAGATGAGGAAACAGAGGCTTAGAGAAGTTAAATAACTTGCCCACAGCCACGCAGCTACTAAGGGGAGATGTGATGCTCGGAAAACAATAATAGTAGCTATCTTATATAGCTTTTTGGATGAAATGAGTAATGTTATATGAATGCATTTAGAACAATGTCTGAAGATACTAAGTACTCAATAAATATTATTTGCTATTATTATCATTGTTACTGTTACTAGGTTAACAAGGGAAATTTAACGCTATGGCTAGCATAGGTTTTTCATGAGAAGAGGAAAGCAATGATACAGCCAGTCAAAGGCTTCACCAGACTGGTGAGAGCAAAACAAAAGCCAGCTTGTATGTGGTGACGACTGAGTTGGTGTCAGAAAGCAAACAAACAAACAATAAAACTAACTGTGTAGAAAATGTGGATCCTGAAAAGAAAACAGAATGATAAAACAAAGCTTGAGGTAGGAACAATATGAAGGGACTTTATTTTAGGGTAGGCTGACAGGTATCTTCATAGCTTAGGAAGGAAGGATCAAGTGGAATACCAAGTAAGGATAATTATTTGACAAGGATGTGGAACAGATAGGAGGGATGGGATTATAGGCAAAAGTAGAAAAACCATCTCTTCAGTGCAACATATTCTTACTCTTCATGGAAAAAAGGGAAGAAAGAAAAGTAATGCAAATATTGAAAAATACTGTGGTGCAATAAAGGTCAGAACATAAGAATGTTTACATTACAAAGACTTCAGACTTAATCTCTAGATGAGGTAGAAGTGTGACAGGACTAAGGTTTCTGTGACTGCTGCTGCTGCTGCTAAGTCACTTCAGTCGTGTCCCACTCTGTGCGACCCCATAGACGGCAGCCCACCAGGCTCTGCTGTCCCTGGGATTCTCCAGTCAAGAACACTGGAGTGGGTTGCCATTTCCTTCTCCAATGCATGAAAGTGAAAAGTGAAAGTAAAGTTGCTCAGTCGTGTCCGACTCTTTGTGACGCCATGGACCTCAGCCTACCAGGCTCCTCTGTCCATGGGACTTTCCAGTTAAGAGTACTGGAATGGGTTGCCATTGCCTTCTCCATTTCTGTGACTGTATTTAAGCTAATGAAAATAGCTTTGAAAAAAATTTTTTGACAACATTCATGGTGATAGATGGAAGCCCCATGTGTTCCTGTAGTAGAGGAGATAAAATCTATGTTGCTCATGTATATTATAAATATGATATACGTACATCATATAAGATAAGATGTATAAGATATATATCTAGGTTTAATCTAGAATTTGTAAAATTAAGATAGCTTTTGACTGAGTTATATCCTCTTAAAAAGGCACATAACTCTGATACAATTTATCTGCTAATAGTTCAGACAATGGAGAAGGCAATGGTAACCCACTCTAGTACTCTTGCCTGGAGGAGCCTGGAAGGCTGCAGTCCATGGGGTCGCTGAGGGTCGGACATGACTGAGTGACTTCACTTTCAGTTTTCACTTTCATGCATTGGAGAAGGAAATGGCAACCCACTCCAGTGTTCTTGCCTGGAGAATCCCAGGGACGGGGGAGCCTGGTGGGCTGCCATCTATGGGGTCGCACAGAGTCGGACACGACTGAAGCGACTTCGCAGCAGCAGCAGCAGTTCAGACAAAGGACATGACAAATGGGTTTGAAACACTCAAAACACCAACACTGATATTTTAATTATAATACTATAAAACCATTTATTAAAATATTTTTCAATATATGTTTAAATAGATGAACTCAAAAAGCCAAGCCTAAGACCTTTAGTTTTTGTATATATCCTGTGCTAACCATATCAAAAAATATTAGATAAATTTTAAAAATCAAAGGTTTTTCCCCCTCATACAAATCATGCTATATCAAGTGCTTAAACAACAATCTAAAATAATTAAAATAAGGTGAAAATTACATAGAACTTATGTTAAAGAGTAAAGCTTTCAAATTTCATTGTGATGCATAGAATATACAGAAATGAATTCTATGGAAATGCCATTTACTTAATAGCTAATAAACTGACTAAACACTAAGTTCAGTTCAGTCACTCAGTCATGTCTGACTCTGCAACCCCATGGACTGCAGCTCGCCAGAGCTCCCTGTCCATCACCAACTCCTGGAGTTTACTCAAACACATGTTCATTCAGTCGGTGATGCCATCCAACCATCTCATCCTCTGTCATCCCCTTCTCCTCCCTCCTTCAATCTTTCCTAGCATCAGGGTCTTTTCCAGTGACTCAGTTCTTTGCATCAGGTGGCCAAAGTATTGGAGTTTCAGCTTCAACATCAGTCCTTCCAATGAATATTCAGGACTGCTTTCCTTTAGGGTGGACTGGTTGGATCTCCTTACAGTCCAAGGGACTCCCAAACCTTCTCTAAAACTACAGTTCAAAAGCATCAATTCTTCGACGCTCAGCTTTCTTCACAGTCCAACTCTCACATCCATAAATGACCACTTGAAAAACCATAGCCTTGACTAGAAGGACCTTTGTTGGCAAGGTAATGTCTCTGCTTTTTAATATGCTGTCTAGGTTGGTCATAACTTTCCTTCCAAGGAGTAAGCGTCTTTTAATTTCATGGCTGCAATCACCATCTGTAGTGATTTTGGAGCCCCCCAAAATAAAGTCTGACACTGTTTCTACTGTTTTTCCATCTATTTGCCATGAAGTGGTGGGACCAGATGCCATGAACTTCGTTTTCTGAATCTTGAGCTTTAAGCCAACTTTTTCACTCTCCTCTTTCACTTTTATCAAGAGGCTCTTTAGGTCTTCTTCACTTTCTGCCGTAAGGGTGGTGTCATCTGCATATCTGAGGTTATTGATATTTCTCCTGGCAATCTTGATTCCAGCTTGTGCTTCATCCAGTCCAGTGTTTCTCATGATGTACTCTGCATACAAGTTAAATAAGCAGGGTGACAATATACAGCCTTGATGGACTCCTTTCACAATTTGGAACCTGTCTGTTGTTCCACGTCCAGTTCTAACTGTTGCTTCCTGACCCGCATACAGATTTTTCAAGAGGCAGGTCAGGTGGTCTGGTATTCCCACCTCTTTAAGAATTTTCCATAGTTTGTTGTGATCCACACAGTCAAAGGCTTTGGCACAGTCATTAAAACAGAAGTAGATGTTTTTCTGGAACTCTCTTGCTTTTTCAATTATCCAACAGATGTTGGCAATTTGATCTCTGGTTCCTCTGCCTTTTCTAAAACCAGCTTGAACATATGGAATTTCACGGTTCACGTCCTGTTGAAGCCTGACTTGGAGAATTTTGAGCATTACTTTACTAGCGTGTGAGATGAGTGCAATTGTGTGGTAGTTTGAGCATTCTTTGGCATTGCCTTTCTTTGCGATTGGAATGAAAACTGACCTTTTCCAGTCCTGAGGCCACTGCTGAGTTTTCCAAATTTGCTGACATATTGAGTGCAGCACTTTCACAGCATCATCTTTTAGGATTTGAAACAGCTCAACTGGAATTGCATCACCTTCATTAGCTTTGTTTTTAGTGATGGTTTCTAAGGCCCACTTGACTTCACATTCCAGGATGTCTGGCTCTAGGTGAGTGATTATACCATCATGATTATCTGGGTTTGAAAATCCTTTTTGTATAGTTCTTCTGTGTATTCTTGCCACCTCTTCTTAATATCTTCTGCTTCTGTTAGGTCCATACCATTTCTGTCCTTTATTGTGTGCATCTTTGCATGAAATATTCCTTTGGTATCTCTAATTTTCTTGAAGAGATCTCCTCTATTTCTTTGTACTGATCAGTGAGGAAGGCTTTCTTATCTCCCCTCGCTATTCTTTGGAACTCTGCATTCAAATGGGTATATCTTTCCTTTTCTCCTTTGCTTTTCACTTTCTTTTTTTTCATAGCTATTTGTAAGGCCTCCTCAAACAGCCATTTTGCTTTTTTGCATTTCTTTTTCTTGGGGATGGTCTTGATCCCTGTCTCCTGTACAATGTCAAGAACCTCTGTCCATAGTTCTTTAGGCACTCTGCCTATCAGAGCTAATCCCTTGAATCTATTTGTCACTTCTGTATAATCGTAAGGGATTTGATTTAGGTCATACCTGAATGGTCTAGTGGTTTTCCTTACTTTCTTCAATTTAAGTCTAAACACTATATACTAGTTTCAGAAATTACATGCTCTGATGACTTACCTCTCAAGATGAACATAATGTCGAGAAAGGACATTTTTAACCAAAAATATAGTTTTTGCAGTAGTCTCTGGACCCATCAATCTGGAAAAGTACAATTTTGCACGAAGAAAATACCCAACAGGCCACAGCCACTCCTGAAAAATTTAAAAGTGAAGAGAAAAGAGCTGTGAATATCTAAAATTCTTTGAAAAAGAACAAATTGAAAACTCAAAGAAATAAATAGAAATTCTTACAGGTCCTTGGTGATAATTGAAACCTTTAGCAAGATTATAGTTGTCATTGTCTAAGGCATTGTCATAAGTTCCACAGTAAACCATATCACTGCAAAATGATTGAAATTTAGGTTAAAAAAGTCAGACATTATATAAAAAGCATTAGAAAAATTTCCTAATGGAAAAGGTAAGAAATAACAAAATTATTTTATCTTCCAATCTATAGACTAAAGCTCATCATCCACCTAACCCTAAATTAGTATATACTGAGTTCAGAATGTGTTAGGGGATGCTTAACAAATGCTTAATACCTAATACAGAAAATATAAAATATTCAGATATCTTGCTTCCAAAGAGACACTAAATATTGGTTAATGTTAATTATTTCACTTGTGCTTAGTTGCTTAGTTGTAGTCGACTCTTTGCGACCCCATGGACTGTAGCCTGCCAGGCTCCTCTGTCTATGGAATTCTCCAGGCAAGAATACTGGAATGGGTAACCATTCCCTTCTCCAGCGTTATCTTCTCGACCCAGGATTAAACTTGGGTTTCCCGAATTGCAGGCAGATTCCTTACTGTCTGAGCCACAAGGGAAGCCCCTAATATACTTATAACAATTAAAATATACACATAATAGTTTGAATTAGTAAATATTAATGATAAAGTTTTACTAATTATTATATATTGGAAAGGCTGTTTTTTAAACTTCTCCATTAAGTTATTTTAAAATTAAGTAAAATTGGTAGATTACCAGATTATAAATAGCAACTGAATATAATTACACATATTTACAAACTAAACAAAGTTACAAACACTGCAATATTTAATACAAGATAGTTATCTATACTCTCTTTAATTAAATTATTGCATTTTTTCTTTTAGTGAGATAGATAGACCTTATCACATGTTTTTTCTGTGGGTTTTAGTTCTGACCAGTGGTTCTTACCACCTCAGAAAACATTGAGAATACTTTAGAATGCAGATAAGTTCACACATGTAAAATTTTGCATCTCAAGAGAGAAATGAGTAAACAGTATGTTAGGAAAAATCTACAAAGGTAAGGCTACAACAAAATGGGGATCTCTCACATATAAAACAGAAAGCAAATGATGATGGGCATCAAATTTTAAAGTAAAACAGTAGAAGAAAAATAGAAACATCATTATGAACTCAAGAAAAAATAAAAATTGGGATAGAAAAGAAATGCAAAATGAGATAAACATTTAATCATAAAAACAAAATTATTTATTGGCTTAAATAAAAACAGTGATGTAATTATTTAGAGAAAATGGAAAGGGTTCAGGGCGAGGTAACGACACAGTTAAATCTGTCATCAAAAGAATGACATGATCTGTCATCACAAGAAGTAAGCAAATAACACATCTAATATTTAAAGGAATCAAGAAATAGCTACAAACACATACTATTTAGCCTACTTTGAACACTGACGATTATTGAAGATGTTGTTGCTGTTTAGTTGCTAAGTCGTGTCTGACTCTTTGCGACCCCATGGACTGTAACCCCCTAGGCTCCTCTGTCCATGGGATTCTCCAACCAAGAATACTGGAGAGGGTTGGTGTCCTTCTCCAGGGGATCTTCCTGAACCAGGGATCAGGGCTCACATCTCCTGCACTGGCAGGTGGGTTGTTTACCACTGAGCTAGTAGGGGAGCCCCTTAATGAAGATATAGAAGGTATTTTTAAAAATTCAGTTTGAATGCAACTTTAGAGATTTAATTGATAAGCAAAAAAATTATGACGTGATGAAATAAAATATCAATACCATTCTTAACACCTATTTTTCGACTTACTCTGAATTCACAGTTTTCATGCCAATACTAATATAATTTAATACAAATATACATTAAATATAATATGAACTACATTCTTAATACTTATAACTTACTCTGGATCCAAAGTTTTCATGCCAAGAGGACCAAGCAATTTTTTTTCTGCAATCTCCAAGGCCTTCCATGCTTTTTGGGTAGTAAAGAGCTCAGGGGCCTAGTAAGTGTTAAAAACAAATACACAAACTTTTTGAGATCACAGAAGAATTAGTGTCTACCCACATTAGAAAAAAAAAACTATAAACTTGGAAAATAATGAAAACTAAAAATACAGTGCTGGTCCAGAAGATCAAGTGTAGATGTCTAATCAGACCTAATTCTATCAGGCTGACTTGGAAGCACTGATCTTGGCCTTAGAGGTTAGGAAAGCTGTTTGGGGTGATTGTTTCCTTGTGTCACTTTAAGAAAGTTTACTAGTTCCAACAGGAAGTTGCCATAGCGCCAATGAAGGCAGAACACAAGATTTACATTATCTTCCTTTAAGTTCACCTGGAACTCATTTTTTGCTTTTAGTGTCATAATGAAACAGGAGGATATGCACTGGAATAGCATGAGCACATTTACTTGTGATATAGAGGAGGAGAAAAAGACGACTAAGTGACTAAAAATCCACATTAAATTTATTAAATGTTAAATAAAATCAGTGTACACTGAACCAAAGCTACCTTTATGTATTTTGTATTTTTATTCTACTATAACTAATAATACAATATTTAATACTCTTTTGGACAAGGTGGCACCATCCGGACACAGATGTTGAACACATACCTTCTTTGTTTCACTGTACTTTATTTTTAGACTAAAGTATAGATAAAAAAGGAGAGTCAAGCATTCTTGAGCAGACAGAACTAATTAGAACAATACAACAGCAGCAAAAAGCAGAATGTGAATTGAAGCTACTCATATTAGTTCATTAGTCCAGATGTTTCCAACTAGTGAGCTGAGGCATGGCACAGGAGTGCTAAGAAACAGACGACCTCAGCTTTCCCCACAGCTGGGTGGGGTCTGGGGCTCAATGCAGCGGGTGGATCTGGCAGCAACCTAATCCATTTCACCCAGTGTGTAAAATATCATTTTCCTTTTTTAAAAATCATCATTTCCTATGTGTTGTGACGTAAAAACATTGAGAAGAACTTCATTAGTCATAAACCATTATTTTCTATTTTTTGACATCAAATGTGATAGTTAAGGGTGTTATGCTTTATTCATTAGAAAAGACCATATGGTCTATGACCATACCACTCTGAATGTGCCCGATCTCCTCTGATCTTGGAAGCTAAGTAGGGTTGGGCCTGGTTAGCACTTGGATGTGAGAAAAGACCATGTAAAACTAGCTAGTAAATAACTCACTTTTAAACAATTCAATGAATTTGAGAACAAATGAGAATAAAGAACTAAATAAACCCTATCTCATAACATTTTTGAAATTTGAAAAGAACAAAGCAAATTACTCACCACAACCATTGCTATGGTAAAATTTGGCCTGAGCTGGTAGTCACACCAAGGGCTTGATGCTCCATAACTATCTTTGTATATGCCCCGCTTGTGCACCAGATTAGGATGCTTTTCATTGACATCTGAAGGGTCTTCTGACACATAAAATAACTTTTCAAAGTTCTCTTGTATTTTTCTGTTCCATTCATCATATGAGACTCTCACAGACTTTCCTGAAACATGATAAAGACCTGGTAGTGTTAAGCGTTCAGAGAAACTCATACATTTAGTTAAAGCTGAAGAATAATATTTAGTCAATAAATTATACACTTTTTTGGAAAACTGTTAGGGTCTTTTCAAGGACACTAGCCCGAAATTAAAAATTATCTTTCACTGTTATTACTGAAAAAGGATTAGACTCCAACAAATGATCCCAGATCAATTGTCTTTGTTTGGATCACTCTTACTATTGATAAATTTACCTTTATTGAGCACTTGAAAGGAGGCTAGTCTGAACTGAGACATGCTAGAAGTGTAAAATGTATACTGTATTTCTAAGACACAGTACGTCTCAAAAGAACGTAAAATAGTCATGAATAATTTCATAGTGATTACATGCTGAAATAACATTTGGTATATAGTGAGTTAATGAAAATATAATCATTAATTAATTTCACCTGTTTCTTTTAACTTTTAAAAATGTAGATATGAGAAAATTTTAAATTATGTGGTTTAAATTATATTTCTATTGGACAGCACTGTTCTAGAAAAAAGGAGATGTAAAGATTTCATAATTGTTCACGAAAACTTGACCTGATCATAGTCATATCAAGGAAAAAAAAGTATGAGGCTATTCATATGTTAGTTCAAAGTTGCTATAAAAATATAGTTAGTAATCAGGTTTGTTACAATTTTCATACTAGTAAATTAATGGTTTGTCTTTCCTTTTAATTTTAAGGGTTTTCTAATACTAGTTCATTGAGTCACATGATGATTATGTAAATTAAATATATAGACAGTCATTGGACTTTCTCTGCAAACAAAAGAAATAGCTTACCATGTCTTTTCACTGTAACATAATGATAAGGAAAAATATTTTTTTGGGATAATTCCAGCAACCAGCGAACAGCAGATTTACTCAGGCCCACAATTTCCACAGCAGATCCATCTCTAAAATTAAAAATAAATTTTACTCTGTGACAATGAGCAATTTAAGCACTATTTAAAGGGCACTCATAAAAATAATTTTGAAGAATTATATAACTAATGTATTATAAAAATGACTATAAAAATCCTTACTTTATAAAGGAAAGTGAAGTCACTCAGTCGTGTCTGACTCTTTGCGACACCATGGACTGTAGCCCTACCAGGCTCCTCCATCCATGGGATTTTCCAGGCAAGAATACTGGAGTGGGTTGCCATTTCCTTCTCCAGGAGATCTTCCCGACCCAGGGACTAAACCTGGGTCTCCCGCATTGTAGGCAGATGCTCTACCGTCTGAGCCACCAGGGAAGTCCATTACTTTATAGGAAGTGTGTGGCATATATAAGAAGTTTCTCCTTTTATTACTTTTGGATTGTTTAGCATCTTATTTTTTAAAAAATTCTATGAAGTAGAATACAGATTATGGAGTAAAAGGAGATAGCTTCTGGAAAAAGGCAAAAGTAGGAATCAAAGAATATTGAGACAGAATTCCAGAGAAAAGATAGAAAATATAGGATATAGGACTAAAGAAAGCCAGGGAAGGTGAGCATCATAATTTGAAAGCTCATTTTTAAGGAAAATGGAAGGGAAGTTCAAGATCTAATAAATCATCAAAATAAATAGGTTTTTAAAAAGAACATGCAAAATACATAATGACAACTTCTATTCAACAATTTTTTTTGACATTTCTGATTGAAGATAAAATCTGGATAAGAAAATAGTTTCTTAGACTTGATACTATAGGAAGAACTTAAAATAATAAAAAGAAATGATGAGATAAAAGATTAAAAAATTAAGGGGAAAATATTTAGAAAGTAAAAGGATTTCATAAAAGACAGGACAACTGGTTGTTTTCTGTATTTATAAGAGATAATAACAGTAAAATATTTATAACAGTGAAAATACTTCAGGCTATAAAGAAATGTCTTAACCATGGGGATAACGAATCATAAAACTTTCCTTTGAGGTGCTTGTAGGGAATCAATCCATGAGAACATCCAGAAGAACAGACAGCTTTACCTGATGACATATCAAGAGGACTGTATATGTGTATATTGGGGGAGAGAAAGGAGTACGGGGAAGGGGAAGTGGGAGGAAGGAAGGAAAATTTTGACCGATTTAAGAAGAACACTTCATGGTTAATAGAATAAAAGATTCCACAAGTGTATCACTTAACAAATGATATAACTATATAAATACTATAGATAAACACTACCTTGGGGTGGCTGGGATTCCTTTGTTTCTAGCTCTGTTACTTTCTCCCATTTTATCCATCCATGTACCACAATTGAAGCGATTTCCTCCATAAACAAATCCCGTTTCTTCATCAACCCCTGCAGTAATATTAAAACCTAAAAATAAAAACAAATCATTTATAAAATTTAAAAGGAATTCAATAAATTAGGAAAACTACTCTGGAGATCAATTTGGTAATACCTTAAAAGTTGAAGATGTGCAAATCAAAACTACAATGAAGTATCACGTTATACCTGTCGGAATGGCTATCGTCAAAAAGTCTACAAATAACAAATGTTGGAGAGGATGTGGATAAAAGGGTACCCATGTACAATATTGGTGGGAAAGTAAACTGGTGCAGCCACTATATTTTTAATAAACAAGATAGGTCATGTCATTTATGTTCAAAACTGTTCACTGGCTCATTTCAGTATAAAAATTCCTTAAAAAACTAAAAATAGAACTACCATATGATCCAGTAATTCCACTCCTAGACACATATCCAGAAAAGATGAAAACTGTAATTCAAGAAGATACATACATTCAATTCAAGAAGATACCCTAATATTTATAGCAGCACTATTTACAATAGCCAAGACATGAAAACAACCTAAACGTCCACCAACAGATGAACGGATAAAGAAGATGTGGTGTATATATATATATATATATATATATACACACAATGATCTACTTTAATATAAATTTGTTTGAGTACTGGTGAGATTGAATGCTTCCCTTATGTTTATTAATGGATGGTTGATGCACCTCCATGGGCAAGCTCCTTTTACCTCTTGTTCCTATTTCCTCTATTATGAGCTAGGAATAGAGGTTCTAGTTTTTGGAAAATGTTTGTCAAGTGATACACAAAGGCAAAGAGCTTTTTAATTTACTTGATACTAAATAACCAGACAGTCAATGTTTAGTGACTAAATCTCAGAGATTTGGCCACAAAGTCGTAAGAATGCATACAAAAAGGTACACAGGTCAAAATGACTATGAATGAACAGGTTGTTTCAAATGCATAAAGTGAATAGGAAATCTATCTTTGCACTTCCTGATGAGCTGCCAAAGTATCCCAGGCTGTTGGTGCTCTTTCCATAATCAACCCTGGAGAAACTACAGAGTATGTGTGAGGTACTGATGTGAAGAACTCACATAATGTTTGGGAGAAAGAGATGAAAACAGGTGAGACATGACCAGCCTCTTTGGACTTTTCTTTTACCTTGGCTCTTAAAGCTGTTGTTTTACAACTTAAGAAGACTGCTACAGAGAACTAATAATCAAGGGAATATGAGCTTATTGGGAAAAGACAAACCTTCGATAGCAGAGGAGTCTAATGACTAGATGAGAGACAGGAGCTGAGTAACATATTTCACATGAAACAGAATTACTGTATCAATAGCACACAATAAGCAAAACAAATACCCTCAAACATAAGCAAGATATTATTAACATGAAGTAGGAACAAAAGACGTTAAAAATGACTAAGTGGAGATGTTAGGCCTGGAATTCTTAATAGTTGAAGTAAGGAAAGCAGTAAAGTGATAATAAAGGGACTAAATAGTAGATGGATATAGCTAAGAGTGAAATTAGTAAGACAGAAGACAAGATGGAAAAATTCTCCAAAGGCAGCAGGAGTGGTTAAAGGCAGACAACAGAAGAAAAGCTATAGGGATAGAAATAGACAAGAAGATACCCAGACAAAAGTAGCCCCAGAAAGTGAAAAGAAATAATAAATCTCAAATCAAAAGGGCTCATAGAGGACCACATGAAACAGATAAGAAAAGTTAGAGTAAAATCCCAAATTAAGACAAACAGATGGTTCTAAAACTTCAAAAAAGAGAGTTATCACTTCTAATAGAATGAGGTATGCTAAGTCACTTCAGTCGTGTCCAACTCTACGTGACCCCATAGATGGCAGCCCACCAGGCTCCTCCGTCCCTGGGATTTTCCAGGCAAGAACACTGGAGTGGGTTGCCATTTCCTTCTCCATGAATGAGGTATAGGTCCATGAAACTTTCAATAGCTATACTGGAAGTAAGACATCAACAGAATAATATTTTCTAAAGCACTAAAGGAAAAAAGCATTTATGTCTAATCTGTCATTCAAATATGAGGGCATAATAAAAATACTGCCAGTCATTCAAGGCCTTGGTGGGTTTGACATGTAAACTGCTGTTGTTGTTCAGTTGGTAAACTGTCTGATATGCAAATTACAACTTTAAAAACACTCATATAGCAACAATAAAAATAACTACAAGAAGACGCTGTAGTAATAGGAATTGTTCTGAGGTTTTCATATACTAACATAAATAAATAAGCTCATTTGATTAACTCTAATAAGGAAAGAAATAAATCTTGGAGGATATAGTAACAGATGGGATGAAAAGATGATCAAATTATACATCAAAGTTTATTGCTGCCTAAAAATAGCAATAACCAAGGAAAAGAAAAAGAAGAATAGTCACAACAATTCAAACTGAAATTTCATCTAGATAATATCAAACAGGGATTGGGGGAGAGGTGCATATACTAAATTACTTAATCTGTTAGGGGTCAGTATAGATTTTAACAAGGAAATGAGTACACATGTGAAAAATTAATACAGCTATAGGTCATAAAAACAAGAATCACAGGAACAAAAATAGAATGGGTTAAAGTGGAATAAATAGTTTCTTTAAAAAATATTTGCAAAACGCAAAACCACACACAGTTAATAAAAGTCAATGTGAGAGATTATCTTTGTGATATGAAGGTTGGGTAGGATTTCTGAAATAAAATATGGTGAAGGATATGATAGATACATTGGGAAAAGGTCTGTATAATTCTAAAATTAATGATGGACAAGTACCTAGAGTAAACCAAAAACTTCTGGTAAACAACATGAAAAATATCGGAATGCCAAAAGAAAGACGAATAAAGGTACAGAATAGGAACAAACAGTTTATAGAAAAGGAAACTTTCCAAAGATGCAATAAACATTTGAGAAAATATTCAGATTTAATAACAGGAGAATTACAAGTAAAAACAACTACATATGGTTTTATAACCATATTTAGCATTAGATAATGCCAAATGATGTTGGTGGGCTTGGGGGCACAGAAGACACTTTGGTTGGTAATGGGAATAGAGACTGGTGCAGTAATTCTGGAAAAGAATGTGGTAGTGTTTAAACAAAGGGCATGAAAGTATAGTATATATAGCTCTGATATACCAATGTTAACTAAAATAAGCTAGACATAAAAGGACAAAAATGACGTAATTCCATTTATTTGAGGTACCAAGAATAATCAAATTCACAGAGACAGAAAACAGATTAGCAATTTCCAGAAACTGAGGGGAGGAAAGAATGAGGAATTACTGTTAACTGGGTAGGAGTTTCAGTTTGGGATGACAAAAAGTTCTGGAGATGGATAGCAGTAATGGTTGAAAAACAGTGTGAATATACTTAGAGTTGCTGCACTACACACTTAAATAAGGCTAAAATGATGTATTTTATGATAAAATGGTAAACATGTATTTTACCACGTACACTTAACAGTAAAAAAAATCCAAGCAATCCAATTAGAAACGGGATAAAACAGGTTTTATCATCAAAGAAGGGGTAGGGATGGTAAATAAGCTCATGAACAGACGTTCAATACTATTAATAGGAAAATGCAAATAAAAAACACAACATATAGTGGTCTACATGTCTACCAGAATAGCTAAAACAAAAAAAAAAAACCCCACCAAATTCTGGCAAGGATGTGGAGAAGTGATCTGTCCAGTTTGCTGGTGGGAGTGTAAAATGTTACAACCACTTTAGAAAACAGTCTCAGTTCAATCAGTTCAGTCACTCAGTCATGTCTGACTCTTTGCAACTCCATGGACTGCAGCACACCAGGTATCGTTGTCTATCACCAAATCCGGAGTTTACTAAAGCTCATGTCCACTGAGTCAGTGATGCCATCCAACCATCTCATCCTCTGTCGTCCCCTTCTCCTCCCGCCTTCAATCTTTCCCAGCATCAGGGTCTTTTCAGATGAGTCAGTTCTTCCCATCACGTGGCCAAAATATTGGAGTTTCGCTTTCAGCATCAGTCCTTCCAATGAATATTCAGGACTGATTTCCTTTAGGATGGGCTGTCTGGATCTCCTTGCAGTCGAAGGGACCCTCAAGAGTCTTCTCCAATACCACATTTCAAAGGCATCAATTCTTCAGTGCTCAGCTTTCTTTATACAACTCTCACATCCATATGTGACTAATGGAAAAACCATAGCCTTGACTAGATGGATCTTTGTTTTTATGTAATGTCTCTGCTTTTTAATATGCTGTCTAGGTTGGTCATAACTTTTCTTCCAAGGAGCACGTATCTTTTAATTTCATGGCTGCAGTCACCATCTGCAGTGATTTTGGAACCCAAAAAAGCGTAAGGTCTGTCACTATTTCCACTGTTTACCCATCTTCTTGCCATGAAGTGATGGGACCACATGGCATGATCTTAGTTTTCTGAATGTTGAGTTTCAAGCCAACTTTTTCACCCTCCTCTTGCACTTTCATCAAGAGGCTCTTTAGGTCTTCCTCACTTCCTGCCATAAGGGTGGTGTCATCTGCATATCTGAGGTTATTGATATTTCTCCCGGCAATCTAGATTTCAGCTTGTGCTTCATCCAGTCTAGTGTTTCTCATGATGTACTCTGCATATAAGTTAAATAAGCGGGGTGACAATATACAGCCTTGATGGACTCCTTTCCCTGTTTGGAACCACTCTGTTGTTCCATGTCCCGTTCTAAAGTTGCTCCTGACATGCATACAGATTTCTCAAGAGGCAGGTCAGGTGGTCTGGTATCCCATCTCTTGAAGAATTTTCCATAGTTTGTTGTGATCCACACAGTCAAAGGCTTTGGCATAGTCAATAAAGTAGAAGTAGATATTTTTCTGGAACTCTCTTGCTTTTTCGATGATCCAATGGATGTTGGCAAATTGATCTCTGGTTCCTCTGCCTTTTCTAATCCAGCTTGAACATCTGGAATTTCACGATTCATGTACTGTTCCCAATAATCTGGGTCATATGGTATATACATGATTTGTTTTATAAGAAATTGCCAGAATTGAAGAAAGTAGGGAAAACCACTAGACCATTCAGGTATGACCTAAATCAAATCCCATACAGTGGAAGTGACAAATAGATTCAAGGGATTAGATCTGATAGAATGCCTGAAGAACTATGGACAGAGATTTGTAACATTGTACAGGAGACAGGGATCAAGACCATCCCCCAAAAACAGAAATGCAAAAAGGCAAAATGGTTGTCTGAGGAGGCCTTACAAATAGCTGTGAAAAGAAGAGAAATGAAAAGCAAAGGAGAAAAGGAAAGATATACCCATTTGAATGCAGAGTTCCAAAGAATAGCAAGGAGAGATAAGAAAGCCTTCCTCAGGGATCAGTGCAAAGAAATAGAGGAAAACAACACAATGGGAAGGACTAGAGATCTCTTGAAGAAAATTAGAGATACCGAGGGAACATTTCATGCAAAGATGTGCACAATAAAGGACAGAAATGGTATGGAGCTAAAAGAAGCAAAAGATATTAAGAGGAGGTGGCAAGAATACACAGAAGAACTGTACAAAAAAGATCTTCACGACCCATATAATCCCGATGTTATGATCAGTCACATAAAGCCAGACATCCTGGAATGTGGAGTCAAGTGGGCTTTAGGAAACATCACTACGAACAAAGCTAGTGGAGGTGATGGAATTCTAGTTGAGCTGTTTCAAATCCTAAAGATGATGCTATAAAAGTGCTGCACTCAATATGCCAACAACTTTGGAAAACTCAGCAGTGGCCTCAGGACTGGGAAAGGTCAGTTTTCATTCCAAGCCCAAAGAAAGGCAATGCCAAAGAATGCACAAACTACCACACAGTTGCACTCATGTCACATGCTAGTAAAGTAATGCTCAAAATTCTCCAAGCCAGGCTTCAACAGTACATGAACCATGAAATTCCAGATGTTCAAGCTCGATTTAGATCAAATTGCCAGATCAAATCAATGAGAGATCAAATTGCCAAAATCTGTTGGATCATCAAAAAAGCAAAGAGAGTTCCAGAAAAATATCTACTTTATTGACTATGCCAAAGCCTTTGACTGTGTGGATCACAACAAACTATGGAAAATTCTTGAAGAGATGGGATACCAGACCACCTAACCTACTTCTTGAGAAATCTGTATGCATGTCAGGAGCAACTTTAGAACGGGACATGGAACAACAGAGTGGTTCCAAACAGGGAAAGGAGTCCATCAAGGCTGTATATTGTCACCCCGCTTATTTAACTTATATGCAGAGTACATCATGAGAAACACTAGACTGGATGAAGCACAAGCTGAAATCTAGATTGCCGGGAGAAATATCAATAACCTCAGATATGCAGATGACACCACCCTTATGGCAGGAAGTGAGGAAGACCTAAAGAGCCTCTTGATGAAAGTGCAAGAGGAGGGTGAAAAAGTTGGCTTGAAACTCAACATTCAGAAAACTAAGATCATGCCATGTGGTCCCATCACTTCATGGCAAGAAGATGGGTAAACAGTGGAAATAGTGACAAACCTTACGCTTTTTTGGGTTCCAAAATCACTGCAGATGGTGACTGCAGCCATGAAATTAAAAGACACGTGCTCCTTGGAAGAAAAGTTATGACCAACCTAGACAGCATATTAAAAAGCAGAGACATTACATAAAAACAAAGATCCATCTAGTCAAGGCTATGGTTTTTCCATTAGTCACATATGGATGTGAGAGTTGTATAAAGAAAGCTGAGCACTGAAGAATTGATGCCTTTGAAATGTGGTATTGGAGAAGACTCTTGAGGGTCCCTTCGACTGCAAGGAGATCCAGACAGCCCATCCTAAAGGAAATCAGTCCTGAATATTCATTGGAAGGACTGATGCTGAAAGCGAAACTCCAATATTTTGGCCACGTGATGGGAAGAACTGACTCATCTGAAAAGACCCTGATGCTGGGAAAGATTGAAGGCGGGAGGAGAAGGGGACGACAGAGGATGAGATGGTTGGATGGCATCACTGACTCAATGGCCATGAACTTGAGTAAACCCTGGGATTTGGGGACAGACAGGGAGACCTGGCGTGCTGCAGTCCATGGGGTCGCAAAGTGTCGGACACGACTGAGCGATTGGACTGAACTGACTGGGAATTTCTCCTAGAGAATTGAAAACTTATGTTTACACAAAAACCTGTATATGTTCACAGGAACTCTATTTGTATTAGTCAAAATAATGAAAACAATCCAAATGTCCTTCAAAAGATGAAAGATATATCCATAAAAGGGAATACTACTTAGCAGTAAAAAGTAATAAAATATTGATATATGCAGCAACTTGGATGGTTTTCAAGGCGAATTATATGTAACCATATATATATATATATATATATACACACACACACACACACACACACACACACACATACAGTATAGGTTACATATTGTATATAACTTATATACATATATATATATTATAGGTTATATACAATACAATTATATTTACCTACATTCTCAAAATGCCAAAACTATAGAGATGTAGAACAGATTGGCAATTGCCAGAGATCAAGGATGTTTCATATGACTATAAAGGATAGCACAGGAAAAACCTTTGTGGTGATGGAATAGTCCTATATCTTGACTGTGGCAGTGGTTACATGAAGTTATACATGGGATAAAATTGCACAGAAGTACACACACACACAAATGAGTTAATGTAAAACTGGTAAAAATGGAATATGTTCTATAGGTGAATTAACAGTATTATACTGACATCTATCTCCTGATCATGATATTGCACTACAGTTACATAAGATGTCCGCATTGGGGGAAGATGGATGAAGGGTTCAGGATACTCAGGCATCATTTCTGTAATTTTATATCAGTCCCCAATTCTTTCAATATTGAAAAGTTAAAAAGACTGTTTGTGCTTAAAGAAATGTGTATTTCATAAGAGTACATTAGTATACAACAAACCCCACTGGAATACCTCTAAGGGGAATGGGTAATAAAATGAAATAAATTGTCAGCCTTGCATCAGCTAATGATGATGAGTATGTGCCATAAAAATCAGAATATGATGAACTTCAAAGATGTTAAAATGTATATTGATTTTAACTCTGAATACAAATAAACCTCTTTATAAGAGCCCAAATTACAAGGGCAGACAAACTATGGATGAAATCCTAGCTCTGCCACTTAGCAGTTCTGTAGACTCTGGGCAAGCTACTCTGCTTCACCCATCTTATCAATAAAAATGAGAACAATGAAACTCATCCCCAACATTCTTAGGAGTGTTAAATGGGAATAGCATAGGTAAAGTAGTTAGCACAATGCCTAGCACACAGTAAGCACTCAATTATTAGCAATTATTATTATGATTATAAATGTAAGCACCAAATTGGTTTTTGGTGCTTTCAAAGTTGGCTGACAAGATCAGAAACTCTTAAACTTTTTCATGATTATATTCTGAAGTTTTATACACAAATAAAATACTTGTTGAATAAATGAACAATTACAAGGTTTAATTTCATCTTATCAGTAAATCTTTATTATGTACTTAGAGTTATGTACCTTCATGGGACTTCCCTGGTGGTCCAGTGGTTAAGACTCTGTACTCCCACTGCAGAGGGTGAGGGTTCAATCCCTGGTCAGGGAACTAGGATCTCATATGCCGCACAATGTGGCCAAAAAAAAAAAGTTATGTACCTTCATCCTTCATGTTCCGATCTATCTGTGGACCAGCATTCCTCTCTCGGAACTGTATGCCTTGCATGTGTCTCTGCATAGCTTCCTGTATTACTTCAAACAATGGTTGATCCTGTTTGAAACATGGATGTTACCTCTGTTAGAAATTACACTTTTCTTATCTTCTCCCAAATTCTACAACTGAAGTTTTGTGAAAACATATATTTTCCCTTAAAAGAAGAAATAGGGATCAGGGGTGGGACTGGGGAAAGAAGCAGCCTTTATACATCATATAATACAGCAGACATTTTGCATGTGAACATTTAACATATTGTAGTTTTAACTATAAATTTCTGTGACATGAAATAATCTGTAATTCTGCTGGTACATGAAAAAGAATCTTGTGAGTTGTGATCTGTTAAACAGTTCAGCTAATCAACAAATCCAGCTTACTATGCAGAAATCCGAGTTTTAAACTGGCATTGTTCCAATTCATCCACATACGTAGCAATGGAGACAAATTATATACTAAAATGGTAATATGTTTACATTAAAAAATTTGGGGGCAAATATTCTTCAAACACTTCACGATATAAACATCGTAGAGCTAGCCGTGAGGTAGCCTAGAAGCCCTCCACTCAAGTAAACTGTAACAAATGCAGATCAGATGTGGCGAAAGTACAATATCCTGTACTTTGTTGACTGGGGAAAAAACATACACAAATGTTTATTCATTCTGCACTGCACATAAGATAAACTCTGAACTCCCTGGATTGGTAGCCAAGGCTCTCCACAATCTGGCCCCCACTTTCCACAATCCCTTACTGTCTGGCAGGTGCCCTACACAAAAAGCCAAACACTAGATGGAGCAGTATATCCTAAGCTGTGCTTCAAGCCACCCTGTGCTTTCATTATTCTTTTCATCTTTAATGTCTGCTCATAATTCCCCTCATCTCTGATGAAATCCTACTCACCTTTTGAGGTTAGATTAGGTGAAATTTTAATTATTGTCTGTAGTCCTCCCTGAGACCCACTAAGAGATCATCTCTCTTTCTTTTATGAGACTATAAGAGGCGCTTCTCATACATTTCTTTTTGCAATGATTGTATTATTAACATACACATATCACCTCTTTTACCGTGTTGCAAGCTCATTAGGTAAAGAATAAGTCATCTCTGCAGTCTCTCACAGTAGCAGCAGGTGCTAAATAAATACCAATATTTGAAGAACTGTAAGGCTCATTCTTAATTACATGTACTTTTATATTAGAAAGCAAACTTATTCAGGAAAAAATTATTTTAAGAAATGATCTTTACCACTGTGCCGGCAGACAAAGGAACAGAGTCATCTGTAGGATACATTCTGGAAACCGGGCAGGTGAGAATGTCCAGACCGTTTGGAACCATTTTACAGTAGTCCTGGACACACTGCAGCCACCACCACACGGCGTCCCGGCAGTTGTATCTGGCGTGCGTTCCTTCACCCAGGAGATTAGGAATGAGGCCATGTCTCAGGGTACCAGCAAATGCTACAATGATATTCCTGAAACAACAGAAATAGGTGAATCATTCGACATGAAAATCACTTAAAAAACTAAAGGCAAAAAAGTCATTTTGGGTGATCATTATTTTTTTATTATTTTCTCTTATTTCTTTGTATTTTCACGTAGAAAGTGGTTGTAATATAGAATAAGCACTGAATTAAAAGTCAGGAACCTTGATCCTCGCCTTGCCTTTTTCTCTAACAATCTGTATGACTTATCCTTTGGGAGAGCTTTTTTTTTTCATCTGTGGAGTTTGGGACCAGGTGATTTTTAAGGTCCCTCATAACTCTAGATTTTACTTTTGAAATCCCTAGTATTTCAAAAGAACAGGAATTTTATTATCTTAAATGGCAGATACCAAAAATAAAGCAAACATATAAGGAAATTAAAGGTAAAAACTGACCTTGAAAAACATAATTCGTTTTCAAAAACTTGTAGAGAATATTTTATCTTTCAACATATTACTCTACCATCATATACCAAACGGGATTCTAAAAAGAGCATGAAACTGAGAATTAAGTAGACTGAGATTTAAATCCTAGTGTTGCCATTTGTATAACCTTGGAAAAGTCATTTAAAGTTTTTTGTTTTTTGCTAAAACCATTTAGAAATTTAATTAATTCTGTGTATCAGGTAATACCTCTCTCTTAAATAATTGTGTAAAAGGAGCTTTTTTATTTTCTGCAGTACAAAAGTGTTAGTGTGGAGAGTGACACTTCCAATTAATAAAAGGTCAGAATACTAGCAATTTTAATTATCCAGAACATGTCATACACATGGAAGTTGAGTAAAAAGTCCTCTGTCCATGAACATCTCTGCAGAGGGTGGAAGCAGAACTATCTGTGGTAGAGACAGCCATATGTCCACCAAAATGGCTTTCCTAAAGGTCCCAGTCAGTTGACGGCATTCTCCAGAAAAAAAAAATTTAACTACATGGAACAGGAGTGTTTTCCCTAGGCTCTCTTTCCCTCTCTGCCAGCTGACTGGACAGAACCCAGAGGTCCTGGAAGATTGTATATCACGCAGATAAAGGAGGCTATATCCCTTAACCACCATGTGGAAAACTGCCTCGTGAACACCCATATAGGATCTGAAGATCATAAATTTTGTTTATGAAAAGCCCTTGAAATTTAATGGCTTATAATTTATAGTAGTTAACACTACTCTAACAAACATATTATCTTCTGGGAAATCTTCTAGATCAGGGTTAGGCAAACTATTTTTCTGTAAAAGGCCAGACGTAAATATTTTAGGTTTTGTTGACCTTACATAGTATGATCATGCACTCTTCTTCTTTCAAAAATTCTTTAAAAAGGTAAAAACCATTCTTAGCTCACAGGTCATACAAAACAGGTGACATCAAAACAAAAATATAAAAAAAAATGCTCTTCTTGCTATAGGTTTTAACTTGTAGAGCAGTGATTTCAAACTTCAGTCTTATGCCACTGAAAAATCACCTGAAGCCCCTGCAGAAACACAGATTTCCATCTGTCAACTCTGCCTTTCCACCTCCAGGTTTGGACTCAGGGAGTTCAGCGCAGGGACCAAGAATTTGCTTTTCTAACAAGTTGTCAGATGAGGGTAATACTGATTTATTGAACACGATACAACACTGCTGTAGAGCCTTTCTTTTCTACCTTTGATAAATTTATCTATAGTACTGTGACATAGAGAACACCATTTTAAGTCTAGAAAACACAAAACTGGAGGTTATGAGGTCTGCACTAAAAAGAAGGAAACCTGATATTATAATTCTTTTTACAGGACTCTGTCATTATGGAAGAACAAAAAATGGAAGACTTTCCAATTTTACCTAAAAGTCATCTGCATTCTTACACTTAATTCGGGCACAGACATTTTACTCTTTAGTGAGCGATGTTTGTAACATGGTTACATAATTCTTAGTTTTTCCTGAAATAAAGTAGCAAATGCTGAAGAAAACCTCATCTGTAATGTGAAGTATTAGAATTTGGTAACTTTAAAGACTGTCACACCTTTGAAATTCTATGATCCCATTAAATGAACACACAACAAATAAAATAAAAATCACACCTCAGGGAAACATGCCTACCTACCAAATGTTGAGAATAGATGATAAGAAAGGTCTGAAGAGCACTGGAAAACACTAAGATATAAACTTGCACTGCAACTTTTTAAAGATTTCCTACCTGGCCTCCAAATAGCGTCCAGTAATCAGCAGTAGACCTCTAAGGGCAATAAAAGTATCCCTTCCCCAGCAGCGGAAAATACCAGCAGAGAAGTGAGGTAAGCCTAACAGAAAACACAGCAGAGTAATCTATTAACCTCAGTATACACAAGCCTATGAACTCCACGACTATAGACTGAGCTGCTCCAAACTTTGGGGTTAAGGAGGAGGTGAAAAGAGTCTTCCAACTCTCTTATAATTATCTCAGAATGTATGGTTATTCTTATGTCTACTTCTGTGTGATGAGGTTCCATAATCATATCTGATTCTTAAAGGAATCTGTCACTCAAAATATATTAAGAATCAGTGCTATAGAGTGATGCTTATTTGAACTGGTTAGAATGTGTGAGTTTTTAAACACAGATTTTCTTTTAGCAAATTAAGATTAAAATCAGAGGTCAAATATTTAACACGTGAAGAAACACTCAATATAGTAATAATGATATATTTTAAAAGCTTCTACCTGCAGTTTGAAGGCAACAAATTAATCTAAATATGGGGTGATTACCTTAATGACAAATAATTGCGTGTTTATTGATCTATCGCTCTAGGGTTATTACTTCATTACCAAATTTCCCATTAACTTAAAACCACTTAAAAGTGTCACAGTTTGTTAGGAACAACTTTTACAGGTGAAAACAAGGATTTCAGATGTTAAACCACTTGAAAACTTTAGGTAACTGCAACCTTTATGCAGGAAGTAAAACAGAATGACCACGGATAAAATCTAAAATTTTACTTTTATATTGAGTTTGGTTTCTTATGAAATGTGAAAAGAAATACAATTGTTATATGTAACAATCGGCAGGAAAGTAAAGCAAAGGAAATTAGCATTTCACCAAAAAAAAAAAAAAACCTGCATTAAAGTATACATGTAACAAAAATTTCAGGGAAGAAAAACTCAGGTCATAAATAAAATGTTCACAGCATTCATTTGTAACTATTTTCTAAACAATTATCACTATCTGACATTATTTTGTTTGTCTTCTGGTTTGTTGAATGAATGTCCCTCCCCAGTAGAAAATATGACCCATGATAACAGAAACCTCATTAACCTTATTTGCCAAGTTATATCACTGAAAACTGTAACTGTTACATATCACTATGAAAATGTATTGGATGAATGAAATAAAAGATTGATTATCAAACATAAATTGAGAGGCAAGAGAATTTGACTAAGGGAAAATATTGGCAATGCTTCACAATTAAAGTTTCTGTTTGTTATGTCTTCACCTTGGAGAAAGACATTATTTTCTTCGGTTAGGAAAAGATCAGAACTAAAGATAACATCAGACATTTCTTTCTATATTTTCTCCCAAATAGTGGTATAAAATTTCCCTAAACACCTTTCTAGACTTCCCAGGTGGTGTAGTGGTAAAAATCTGCCTGCCAAGCAGGAGATGCAGGTTTGATCCCTGGTCAGGAAGATGCCCTGGAGAAGGAAATGGCAACCCATTCCAGTATTCTTGGCGGGAAAATTCCATGGACAGAAGAGCCTAGTGGGCTACAGTCCATGTGGTGGCAAGGAGTCAGACACTACTGAGCAACTGAGCACCAACATACATGGTTGACATACAGTTTATATATATGGTTGATGACGGTACTGATGACAGCAGAGAATATATATATATATTGTACTCCGTGTTGCACAGATTTCCTGGTACTTTAACCCACTTAACACTTGGCATAAAATATAAGTATAGACAGATCCAAGGGTAAGTTTGAGTTGGTACGCCCTGAATACAGGCACTCTTGTTAAAAAGTCAAAACTAAAACCTCTAGCATGGATGTGTGGAAATATCTGTATTCACTAAGACACTTTTAAAATTAATTCATTTTATTTTTGGCCGTGCCGAGTCTTCAGTTGCGGCATAGGCTTTCCTCTAGTTGCGGTGAGCAGGGACTGTTCTCTAGTTGCGGTGAGCAGGGACTGTTCTCTAGTTGCGGTGAGCAGGGACTGTTCTCTAGTTGCGGTGAGCAGGCACTGTTCTCTAGTTGCGGTGAGCAGGGACTGTTCTCTAGTTGCGGTGAGCAGGGACTGTTCTCCAGTTGCGGTGTATGGGCTTCTCCTTGAAGTGGCTTTTCTTGCTGCAGATCATGGGCTGCAGGGCACGCGGGCTCCGGCAGTTGTGGCTCGTGGGCTCTAGAGCACAGGCTCAGTGGTTGTGGCACATGGGCTTAGCTGCTTCGTGGCCTGTGGGATCTTCCTGGACTAGGGACTGAATCTGTGTCTCCTGCATTGGCAGGCAGATTCCCAGGGAAGCCCTATATTAACTTTTTGACCTTTCAGAATATATGACTTACAGATCACACATCTTCTGAATAATTTCTACTTTGTCAATTAATGTAAAAGTTTAAAATTATACACATATTTTGTATCACTGTCAGAAAAGGAAGGTATTCCTGGCCTTTGTATCATTTAAAAATGAAACCAAGAAATCTATCTGCAAATCTGTATACAGTCCTATATATTGTTAATATGGAATACACAAAACTCTCCTTTAGGATGCTAGAAAGAAATACCAGAACTTCTATCCATATTTATAAACTACATTTTTAGTATTCCTTTTTGTTTTATATTGTACATGATATGTAAACATACCAAGTATAATAGCATATGAGTATATCATTTATGATCTCAATATTCAATATATTTATTTTGGGAGTGTTTAACAGCAGAAGTGGATAATCAAAAATGTTGAGATCACTATTTTATATAATAGGCTTCTACACAATAGGCTTTAAAATCAACTTCTGCATTTTTTCCACAATGTTCTTATTCAGTTTTATGACCATCTGCTATGGATTCACAAGGGAAAGTACCAGAAGGATATCAAATAGTTGAGTGAAAAATCTAAAACACAATTATATAATTAAAACATTCAGAAGGTTCATATAATCCTTCTAAGTGAAATGTTAATTTCTTTTTTAGCTGTTGGGTCCTAGTAGGTCATTTTTATTGGTTTGGCCACCTCATGCGAAGAGTTGACTCATTGGAAAAGACTAATGCTGGGAGGGATTGGGGGCAGGAGGAAAAGGGGACGACAGAGGATGAGATGGCTGGATGGCATCACTGACTCGATGGATGTGAGTCTGAGTGAACTCCAGGAGTTGGTGATGGACAGGGAGGCCTGGCATGCTGCGATTCATGGGGTCGCAAAGAGTCGGACACGACTGAGTGAATGAAATGAACTGAAGTGAATGCAAATTTAAGGGTAAACAGAGGCAATCACATAGACAATACTGTTCCTTTCATCCTGCAATTGGTATTTCTCAGTTTAGTTTGGAAGTTCTCAACTTCAGTGGACTCAAATATTAAATACTTTTTAGAAATGGCTTGAAATTTATTAAAAAGAAACTATAAGCCTATTTTGCTGAGAATTATACCTGTTACTTGATTTGGGTTTTAAATATACTTTCAGGAAGGATGCTAATGGAGTTGGAAGCATTTAATTGCAATTAAACACATAATAAAAATTATTTAGCATTTGCTTTGTGTTCCATAACCTGCAGAGGATCTTCACATGATCTCTTGGTAATTACAAGGTTGGGTAAATTTTTTATATTGGGGGAAAAAAGTATAATGTAAAGGGAAAGGTAGTAAAACAGATTGATTAAAAAATGCAAAATGTTATGAGTTGGAAAAAATACACATGCAGAAGAAAGGCATTAACTGGCCACAATAAAAAATGCACATAAATAAATGTCTGGTGCACAGTGATACTTAAATAGCACTGTTATTACTTTTATAAATGTATGCCTGCGAAATGTTACTAACCAGTAACATAAAATCTTGGAAAACATCATGAGTTTTTAAAAATAATCATTTCTTTATAATTTTCCTAATACTGACTTACACATTTTAATCTTGTACATAATTTCTTACCTGCAGCTAGAGACACACAACACTGCTCCTTCTCTCTTGTGATCTCATTCAGCCTGCATGGTACATCCGTAAGGGAAGGTGAAAGAAGTGGCAGAGAAGCGAATCTTCCTACTCCACACATTTGGACTGAACCCAAGGAAAGGTGTTTCACAAAGGTAGAACCATTCTGAACAAAGCTGCAACAAAGTTATAGAGTTCAAAGTGTTACGGGTAGAAACAAAAAGTTTTATTACTTATTCAAAAAAATTTATTATGGTAAGAACACCTAATTTGAGAATCTACTTTTTTAAACAGATTTTTAAGGGCACAATACAAATTGTTATTTACAGCCACAACGTTGTACATTAGATCTCAAAACTTACTCATCTTGCATACCTGAAATTTTATGCCTTATTGATTCAAAAAATTTTAGCATTATTATTTTAGTTCTTTTTTTCTCTTCAAAAAGTTTCTCTATTCAAATGTATAGCAATGCTAAAATCAGTTAAACAGAATTTTAAATTTGGTAAAGGTTTCAGAACTGCTTTCATTTCACCCAGTATTCTATCAGCTGGCTTTAAAATGTTTATTGTAAAACAAATGGTAGAATTGAAGTTTTATTCTTTCTGAAGTTATGCCCAAATTGCCTTGGCTGCTCTTCACTGGTACATTCCAGCCTGTGGTTTTGCCTCAGGGAAATTCACTAATAAAGGCATATTTCATTTATAACCATAGCAGAATATTTTTTCTCTTAATAAAGAATTGGAAAAAAATAGTATGTGTAGATTTAAAAAATTTTATCCATTAGCTTAACAACTCGAGGTATAGAGATAACACCAAGCAATTAAAATTTCCCATCAACATGTTTCTANTATCCATTAGCTTAACAACTTGAGGTATAGAGATAACACCAAGCAATTAAAATTTCCCATCAACATGTTTCTAGCTTTATAGAATAGATTTTAATATCTGTTTCTGTGTGTTCCAGATTAAAGGATGTTAATACATTTTACTCCCACTTATTAACTTTTTCAGCTGTATGCATACATGACAATTCCTGATGTTTTGGTCTTTTTAAGAGTGTATACACTGACTGTATGTGGCTTCTACACAAACATGCCTATCTACTCAAGCTTTGCTGGGTATACCTTGACATTTGCTTCCATGCTACATCCAGAAGAGTGGTGTATGCACCGATTAATATAGCATCAAAGTAACACGGGATAAGGTAACGTGGGATCTGCTTCAGGTAGAAGAACATAGCCTGCAACCATTTACCAACCTGTTATAAAAATAATTTTAAAAGTTAACTTGGTGTGCTTATAGGCTTGGATTTAAAAGCTAAATCCAAACATGCCACTGTACTATCTAGCAATCTATTCACCAGATTTTCACTTATAAGAACTGAAAGATGATGGAGAAAAAAATGTTTCAGGTTAGAAAACAACATAAACGTATGTGTTAATATATATTTCTCACTGTGCTCCTCACCTTTTATCTTTTTGGACAATATAGCGTTACTTACTTCAGCAATAGTCCCTGACCGTGAAATAAGTCGGTTACTGACATAGTCAATCATCCAGTCTCCAGATCTCAAATTATCACAGAAGGGATGCCCCAAGTCATTCCTTGGTCTTATTTCTGCCAATACGGACATTAATCCTGAAAATTCAGAGGAATATCATACCAATTTAATCACTGGCAGAGGTAGTTTGCTCTCACAGCCTGGCGACCTGCTAGTCTCCAGTGATTGACGGTGAGTATACATACAGCTAGATACAAGAGCAGCATAATCCTCAGTGGCACTTCCCATGACTGGAGGCAAGTGTGGCAACACTGCCTTGAAGCAAGATATAAAGGCAGGCTGACGGGGACTGTGGTCGGTCACATGAGCTACGCAGAGCTTTCAAAGATTCCTGTTTTCTGGGTTGGTCCTGCTCTTTTGAATTTTAATATTACAATATTCAAAGGCAGTTGGCACAGCTTCCCTATTCAAAGGCAGCTGGCACAGCTTCCCTATTCAAAGGCAGCTGGCACAACTTCCCTATCCTAAGGCATCTAGGGGCAGAAAACTGATAAGTTTGTCTTCACAGTTGAAAAGTGGTAGATTCATGAATACTCAAGCAAGATTTAAGAAAAATCATAGAACTGGCCTCAGAGACAGCAAGATCACCCATGGTGATACCAAGAATAAAGTCTGTTCTAGAGAGAATCTTTGAAATATAACAGGAGTTTGTGTTGTTGTTTAGTTGCTAAGTTGTCTGATTCTTTTGCAACCTCATGGATTGGATCCTGCCACCAGGTTCTTCTGTTCATGGAATTTTCCAGGCAAGAATACTGGAGTGGGTCACCATTTCCTTCTCCAAGGGATCTTCCCGACCCAGAGATAAAACCCTGCCTCCTGCTTTGGCAGGTGGGTTCTTTATTGCTGAGCCATCAGGGAAGACCATAACAGGAGGTACTTGGAACTAAACGAAGTATCAAAATGAAGTATACAGACATATCCTCAAGTACCACTCAATTGGAAATAGAATTTCTATGCATGTGTGTGTGTGTGCGTGTGCTCAGTCACGTCCAATTCTTTGTGACTCCATGTACTGTAGCCCATCAGGCTTCTCTGTTCATGGAATTTTCTAGGCAGGAATACTGGAGTGGGTTGCCATTTCTTACTCCAGGGCATCTTCCCGACCCTGGAACGGAGAGATGGAACCTGCATCTCTTAAGTCATCTGCACTGGCAGGCAGATTCTTTACCGCTGTGCCATAGACATTTTGGGGCTTCCCAGGTGGCTCAGTGGTAAGAGGATCCGCTTGCCAGTGCAGGAGATGTAGTATGTTCAATCCCTGGGTCAGGAAGATCTCCGGGAAGAAACGGCAACTCACTCCAGTATTCTTGCCCGGAGAATCCCATGGACAGAGGAGCCTGGCAGGCTATAATTCACAGGGTTGCAAAGAATTTCTATGTATATATAACATATTGTTATTTCAATGACAGATAGCTAGAACAATAACACTTCTTTCCATCACTTAATAGGGTGGTAATTTAAAATTATATTGGCTTCACTGACTTCATTCCAAATAAATTTATTTAGTTAGAATTTAATTAATTTTATTGTATATAATAAGCATGTTTTGAAAATTTAAAGTTAAATATATAAAGTTAAGATATTGTTGTTACAAGAAGTAGGGAAGGGGAATTTGGGTTAAAGAGAAAGGTCAGTGAAATGGTTAAGTGTGATTTGAGTAATCTCCTGGGTGTTCATTGGAAGGACTGATGCTGAAGCTGAAACTCCAATACTTTGGCCACCTGATGTGAAGAGCTGACTCATTCGAAAAGACCCTGATGCTGGGAAAGATTGAGGGCAGGAGGAGAAGGGGATGACGGAGGATAAGATGGTTGTATGGTATCACCGACTCGACGGACGTGGGTTTGGGTGGACTCCGGGAGTTGGTGATAGACAGGGAGGCCTGGCGTGCTGCAGCTCATGGGGTTGCAGAGTCAGATAAGACTGAGCGACTGAACTGAACTGAACTGAGGTTGTTACTAAAAGCCTACTGGAAATACAAGGTGATTGTTGGAAATATTAAACAGCCAGAGGGAATACAGATTGGTATAGAGTAAAAAAATAAATCAAATAAGGGCAATTATATTTAGAACGAATGAGAAAAATCACTTCATGAAGAAGTAGTAGTAAAGTAGAAAGTTTAGTTATGTCAATAACTATACTTAATTAATTATAAGGAACATAAAGGTGACAAAAGAAGTTCATAAAAGTACAGTCTTTTCAGGCAAGTAGAAAAGGAGTTTAACATCTCAGAATGAAAACGGAGTAGATATCTGCTTATGGCTGGTAACGCATTCATTTCTTTATGAATATAGAAAATATATTCTATATATATTCTGCACAAAATAAAAAATGAGAATATTTCAGAAAGAATGTCATAAGCATAAAAAGTCTTAAAATTTTTTATTGAAAGCTTCTTATGTGCTTGATTTTGCAGAAGGTATGAAAGCTAAAAACAAGAATCCTTCAAAAGGCAAAGATTATTCTTCTAAGGGTACAGTCCACTTAGGGGAGTTTGATAGCTAGTTATCACTGAATACTTACTATGAACTAACTACTCACTGTCTAAGTACTTTATACATATTAAGTCATTTAATCCCAACAGTAAGCCCTTGTGGAAAACACTGTTTTTATTTCCATTTTACAGATGAAAAAATTGAACCACAATTTACCATATAATTAAAGCTAGTCAGTGTAACCCATAAAGTTTGGTTCTAAAGCCTATTTCTTGACCATGATCAAACATTCACAAAAAATAGTATATTAATTATTAAAATAAAGCAATAAATTCCAAGGGCTAATAAGAAATATAATAAATACAATGGGTGTCTGGAAGACAAAGAAATTACTGTGAAATCAATAATTAAGGAAGGATTTGTGGAAGATGTAAGAATTGAATTGGCCCTTAAAGACGGGAGATGTACAAAGAAATTAGGAGTTGAAAAGGAGGCTTGTTAAGTTGTAAACTTCAAAAACCAGGAATATATGTGCAGTAAACCAAATTTCCTAAATAAAAATCTAAGAAAATATGGCTAACCAAATGAATTAAGCTGACAGTTAAATATTTAGTTCCTTTGTCTCGGTTTATGACTATTCTAACTACAAAATATTTAACTAAAAGTTCTCTTTGTAGGATAAAGCAAATAGGCAATAAAAAATATTTCCAATTATATCAAAGAAGATGACTATACTTACAACCTAGTCCCATATGGGGCCCAAATGAATAATCTCATTTAATCCTCACAAAAGTCTATTAATTAGATAATACTATTCACATTTTAGAACTGGACATGGAACAACAGACTGGTTCCAAATAGGAAAAGGAGTCCGTCAAGGCTGTATATTGTCACCCTGCTTATTTAACTTCTATGCAGAGTACATCATGAGAAACGCTGGGCTAGAGGAAGCACAAGCTGGAATCAAGATTGCCAGGAGAAATATCAATAACCTCAGATATGCAGATGACACCACCCTATTATGGCAGAAAGTGAAGAGGAACTAAAAAACTTCTTGATGAAAGTGAAAGAGGACAGTGAAAAAGTTGGCTTAAAGTTCAACATTCAGAAAACGAAGATCATAGCATCTGGTCCCATCACTTCATGGCAAATAGATAGGGAAACAGTGGAAACAGTGTCAGACTTTATTTTTTGGGGCTCCAAAATCACTGCAGATGGTGATTGCAGCCATGAAATTAAAAGACTCTTGCTCCTTGGAAGAAAAGTTATGACAAACCTAGATAGTATATTTAAAAGCAGAGACATTACTTTGCCAACAAAGGTCCATCTAGTCAAGGCTATGGTTTTTCCTGTGGTCATGTATGGATGTGAGAGTTGGACTGTGAAGAAAGCTGAGCGCCAAAGAATTGATGCTTTTGAACTGTGGTGTTGGAGAAGACTCTTGAGAGTCCCTTGGACTGCAAGGAGATCCAACTAGTCCATTCTGAAGGATTCAGCCCTGGGATTTCTTTGGAAGGAATGATGCTAAAGCTGCAACTCCAATACTTTGGCCACCTCATGCAAAGAGTTGACTCATTGGAAAAGACTCTGATGCTGGGAGGGATTGGGGGCAGGAGGAAAAGGGGACGACAGAGGATGAGATGGCTGAATGGCATCACCAACTCGATAGATGTGAGTCTGAGTGAACTCCGGGTGTTGGTGATGGACAGGGAGGCCTGGCGATTCATGGGGTCGCAGAGTCGGACACGACTGAGTGACTGAACTGAACTGAACTGATTCACATTTTATGGAGGCAAAAGTTGGGGCACAGAGCATTTAAGTTACTTGTCAGAGGTCAATCAATGAATAGGTGGCAGAGGATGATTTGAACCCAAGCAGTTGAATTCTGAGCCCATACTCTTATTTCAATAAGGAAGATATCACCTGACCCTAAAAAAATACTCCTGAAAAGCTTCACCATCTTTATACTTGCTTACCTTGAAGACCTGCATATTTAAGAGGTAACCAGTTTGGTATGTTATAACATCCTCCACCATCTTCTTGTTCTTCTGATTCACATCGGTAAAGTACCTGATTTAGCTCAGCCAAAGTTAGTCTAGAGGCAATACTAAAAATTGGAAAATAAAGAAAACCGGTTAAATATAATGAAATTCCATTTGCTCTCAATAAAAATAAAGAAGAAAATCTGAACCATAACCATAAAATATCTTAGAAATGTATGTTTTAGGAACTCAGCATTATACTATACATTGTAAGCAGTACACATTATAAACAACAATTAAAGAACAAACATGCTAAAAACTCAAACAGAAGTAACACTTCTTCCAAGACAAGGAATTAATCAAGTGCTAAATTTTATTAATTAGAAGTACACTGAAAAACTCTTTTGGCTGTTATACCCTTTATCTTTTAAATTTGTGTTTTTGATCTTTCTATTTCAGACTTAGTCTTTCTTCTCCTTTATATTCTCCTATATCCTCCTTCTCCTATATTCTCCAAGCACTTTTATACTAATTATCTTAAACTCAAAATAATTATCAAAGGACCAGTAAGAGGATAATCAAAAGTTACAGTTAACTACCTTAGAAATCATGTGTTATTCTACTGTTGCCTATCTCTCCTTTTCCTTTCTGCCCTTTCCTAAAGTTGCACTACCGTTCAGATTCATTGTTCAAAGAACTAAGATTTTCTTAAAGTTGATTCTTGATAATGATCAGGATGCAGAAATTAACTCTCATGGCCTTAGTTTCAACAAAGGTTCAGTTGGCAGTGAGATTGTGTAAGGGACCACACCTACCTGAATGCAACTGAAACCCTACTTTCTTGCACTTCTAATTACTCAGGTAAATTCACCTTATATAACTGAATACATATCCTCATGAATATTATGTGAACACGTATTTTCTTGAAAATATTTTCTTTTTTCTCATTTACTTCTGTCTCAACTTAGAACATGACTTAGTGACTAAACCACCACCATCAACTTAGAAAACTGTCAGCTGTGCTTTGTTTCCTCTGTTCCTGCTAGCTTTGCTCCTCTCTCCTGGGACTGACCCTTTGTAATTTGTGAGTCAGAAGTGAGTCAAATCATCAGCCTCAGTACCAACTCCATTCTACTGCAGCATTAACCAACATAGCCAGTGAACTCCTTGCAGAAAGCCCAGAGGTATATCCACGCACCTATGGACACCTTATCTTTGACAAAGGAGGCAAGAATATAACATGGATAAAAGACAATCTCTTTAACAAGTGGTGCTGGGAAAACTGCTCACTAATTGTAAAAGAATGAAACTAGAAGACTTTCTAACACCATACACAGAAATAAACTAAAAATGGATTAAAGATCTAAACATAAGACCAGAAACTATAAAACTCCTAGAGGAAAACATAGGCAAAACACTCTCCGACATAAACCACAGCAGGATTCTCTATGACCCAACTCCCACAGTACTGGAAATAAAAGCAAAAATAAACAAATGGGACCTAATTAAAATTAAAAGCTTCTGCACAACAAAGGAAACTATAAGCAAGCTGAAAAGACAGGCTTCAGAATGGGAGAAATGGGAGAAAATAATAGCAAATGAAGCAACGGACATAGAATTAATCTCAAAAATATACAAGCAACTCCTGCAGCTCAATTCCAGAAAAATAAATGACCCAATCAAAAAATGGGCCAAAGAACTAAACAGACATTTCTCCAAAGAAGACATACAGATGGCTAACAAACATATGAAAAGATGCTCAACATCACTCATTATCAGAGAAATGCAAATCAAAACCACAATGAGGTACCATTTCATGCCAGTCAGAATGGCTGCTATCCAAAGTCTACAGGCAATAAATGCTGGAGAGGGTGTGGAGAAAAGGGAACTCTCTTACATTGTTGGTGGGAATGCAAACTAGTACAGCCACTATGGAGAACAGTGTGGAGATTCCTTAAAAAACTGGAAATAGAACTACCTTATGACCCAGCAATCCCACTGCTGGGCATACACACCAAGGAAACCAGAATTGAAAGAGACACGTGTACCCCATCACAGCACTGTTTATAATAGCCAGGACATGGAAGCAACCTAGATGTCCATCAGCAGACGAATGGATATGTGGTACATATACACAATGGAATATTAATCAGCCATTAAAAAGAATACATTTTAATCAGTTCTAACGAGGTGGATGAAACTGGAGCCTATTATACAGAGTGAATAAAAACTGGCTAGAAAGAAAAAAACAAATACAGTATACTAACGCATATATATGGAATTTAGAAAGATGGTAACAATAACCCTATATGAGAAGATAGCAAAAGAGACACAGATGTATAGAACAGTCCTTTGGACTCTGTGGGAGAGGGCAAGGGCGGGATAATATGGGAGAATGGCATTGAAACATATAAATTATCACATGTGAAATAAATCACCCGTCCAGGTTCAATGCATGATACAGGGTGCTTGGGGCTGGTGCACTGGGATGACCCAGAGGGATGGGATGGGGAGGGAGGTGGGAGGGGGGTTCAGGATGGGGAACACATGTACCCCCATGGCAGATTCATGTCAATGTATGGCAAAACCAATGCAATATTGTAAAGTAAAATAAGTAAAACTGAGATTGAAAAAAAAAAAAGAATCACCTGGAAAGCATATTCAAGTGCAGATTCTTATCCTGAGATAATCTTAGTAGCTCTGATGAGGAATGTGCTATTTTATAAACATGCCATAGAAGCACAAAACTGCTTCACCTCAGATTTTTAAAATAATGCATCTACTAAGTATGGCTTGAATTAAGAGTTAATATCCTTACTAATAAAAGCTCTTATAGAACAACAAAACCAAGTGAACAGAACATAAAAATGAACTAATATTTAAAAATGACATTTCACTAAATAAGTACAAATGACTTATAAACACATAAGTTAGCTTAATTTTTAAAATAAATTGAGATGTAATTTTAAAGTACTTGATATTTGCCAATTTGCCTAGTAATAGCTAACACTTACTGATCACTGGTACTCTCTGTCAAACACTGTTCTGAGAGTCACTCTATCTCTTAAGTAACTTGCCCAAAGTCTTACTTCTTACAGTTAATACGTCTGAAATTGGATTTAAATCCAGGCAGTCTGGTCCCATCCTTTATGCTCTTAAACATTACATTATAATAACATATACTCAGTAAGGATGTGGGAGACTAGACTTTTCCATAGAGCTGAAAACATCAATATAATCTTTCTGGAAGGGATCTGGCAGTATTAAAAGCCTTAAATATATGATAGTCTAATTCAGAAATTCCATTCCTGGAAATTATCCTAGTACTCATGATATATAACATATATTGAGCATTTGTTATGTACCATGAGTTAAGTGTTTCATGTGCATTATCCAATTTAATACTTATAAAAGCTAAGAGGTAGGAATTATTTTAAGCCTCATTTTCCAAATGAGGAAATTGAGATGAATCAAGTGTAAATAACTGGTCCAAGTAAGTGTCCAAAAAATGGAAACTGATGAAGTAAACTATGGTATAGCCAGATATTAGAACAATGTATTGGCATTAAAAAAATGAAATGGTAAAGAGTATGATGCATGTAACTTAGTCTTAAATAGCTCAGAAAAATTATATGTGTGTATATATAAAGATGTGTATATACATATATATATGTGTGTGTGTACATATGTATACATGTATATCTATCTATCTAAAGAGCGTGTATGAGTGAGAGAGCATGTGTGCACACAAATGATAAAGTACGAGGATAAAAGGTTAACAATCAATGATGCCAACACTGCTGGTCCTTGGACTATCCTTTGAGTAACAAGGATATAGAGAAGCCTTAAAACTGCTTAAATCAGGCTTGTGACAACTTATCAATTATTAAAGTGGCAAATCTCTGTAAAATAAGGCATACTTACGAAGCAAAAGGAATTTTTAATATAGGATCTGCGTTGTCAACAGCAAGACTCCCAGATTTAAAGTGAGGACTGAATTGTGTCAGATGATTTCGAAGAATTCCAACAGCAACTTGTGCATGTGGATCAAGACTAACTCTGAAAACATTAATTAAAATGTGGTTGATTTTTAGGAGTAATTTATTCAAAATTAACAGAATACGTAAAATATTTTAAATATTAAGTCAAATAGCTTGAACTCTACCTGAATATAATAACACTTCCTGGAGACAAATTTTCAAATTCTATTTCTTGAATATATTCATTGGGTCCTTTTGTAGTAACTCCAGCTTGTTTAACAATTTTACTTTCATTGAGCTTGAAAATAATATATAAAACCATGTCAATAAATAAGTCTAATGTCCTTAAAATGTTAAATACAGTAGTGAGATGAGAGTCCAAAGTACCTGAATATGTTCTCTAATTTCTACTGTGATGTTTGGTATTCCATTGATTGAATTAGCATCCTTCCTATAAGGTGCTGTATTTCTCTCAACAGTTCTAGCTTCAAGAACTACTTCTTCAATTTTGCCTAGGAATATATAAAAACTTTAACAAAATTTCACATTAAACCATCTGAAATTAAGAACTGCTAAAGGAGTTTTAAATCATTTAACTTAAAGTTGAATATATTAGCTAACTTAAAAAAAAACAATCTTAGAGTAGATAATTCTATGTAACATGCAGTTTTTATACATGCTTTTAAAAAATTAACAAAACTATTTAGAAGAGATCTCATCAAGGAATAGTAGTTTAGCTCTGAGAAACAATGTGAAACCTTCCTAATATTGACAGGAGAGAAAGTAGATCACTTGAAAGGCTTACATTTAAAAAATGGAATATTTCAAAGACAGAAAAAGTAGGGAAAAGTTAAACACCCAGATCCCACTACCTCGCTTAAGAAAACTCCAAACTCAACTGATGTCCCTGTGTTCCCTTTCTTTCCCTTCAAAGGTAACCACTACCTGAAGGCTGGTCTGCATTGATCCTGTGCATTTTTACTACATATACATGTTTCCTTAAGCACTGTACACTATTCTCCATATTTCCAAGTTTATGTAAGTGGATTCAAGTTATAGATACACTTCTGCAACTGGCTTTCTATTGGATAACACTGCAGTTTTTCAGATTTGTGTATACTGCTATGTTAGCTCTACCTCATTTATTTCCAATGCCAAACAGTATTCCACTGTATGAGTATACCAAAATGTATTCATTTAACCACCATTGTCATTGCTTTTCCTCCATTATAAATAAGGTTACAATAAATATTTTTGTGCATATTTCCTAGTGGAAGTGCAGGAGAGTTTCTCAGATACATACCTGGGAATAGAACTGCTAGATCAAAGGATATATAAAACTGAAACTTTATTATTTAAATAATTTGAACATTAAGCTGTTAATCTGACAATGAAAGACCTTCTGATCCAGAAATCTACTTCTGAAAACATATACTAAGAAAATTATTCAAAAAAAAGATTATTCCTAGTGTATAATCAAATCTTAAAGAACACTGCTAAAAACACACATGAATGTTAAAAATGGAATGCTAACATAAAACATTCAACATAATGAAAATTACAATTATGTGGACTGACAAAATGGAAAATGTTTTGAGGATGATCACTGATCAAAAACAAAACAAAACCCTGATTTTACTGTATACACTGAATGCAACCATGTAAAACTATATATGTATATTAGCAACAACCAGATGAGATTACTGTATATAAACTTGTGAACAGTTAAAAAAAAATCAATAGACATTTAACCCTAAAACTATTCAAGTTGATAACTTCTAAAAATGGGAGTTATGAATATTTTGTAATTAGCAACAAATATAGAGTATGATCATTTTTGTGAGAAGCTTCATTCACTCAATTAGTCAATGGACTTGGACAGCTGCTTTATGCCATAATGTATTATATATAATAATAAATAAGGAAATTAAATATACATATCTAGAAAACAATCAAGTAATAATAAGAATATACCTCAAGGATGGATTTTATAATGTCTGAGTGATACGGAGATTATAATTACTATATGCTCAGAGGACAGAGAGTTTACTGAGTACTTAGAGAAGGCTTCTCAAAGGAGGTGAAACTTTAGTCCTTGAAAGATGTAAAGAATTCATAAATAAGTAGGAGTAAGGCTACTTAGGGAGCAATGAAAATATCTATCAGATGAAGATGGATTATAAAGTGCCTTAAATATTAAACTATTTTCCATTTTGGTTTATATATATATGTATGAAAGTGAAAGTGAAGTCGCTCAGTCGTGTCCAACTCTTTGCGACCCGTGGACTCTAGCCCACCAAGCTCCTCCGTCCATGGGATTCTCCAGGCAAGAATACTGGAGTGGCTTGCCATTTCCTTCTCCAGAGGGATCTTCCTGACCCAGGGATCGAACCCAGGTCTCTCACATTGCAGACAGACGCTTTAACCTCTGCACCACCAGGGAAGCCCCCAATATATGTATACATATACAGAAACACTTGGACACACATACAAATATATATGTACATACATATGTACATGAATATGCATATAAATCTAGCTGGGTGTAGAAGAAATACATGTTCATTTATATAAATCAGGAGATAGGAAAATGTATTAGGATGAAAATAAAATCACAACTCAAAAAATGTTAACATTTAACAGTATTTCCAGGTTTTGCTCCATGTAGTAAAAATACAAGTTATCAAAAATTTGTAATTATTTTTCTTAACTACATCTATACTTGCACTGTTACAACATATATGACACGTAACAACAATAGTATTTATTATTATTAACAATTTAACAATATAATACAACCAAAACAACATTTTTTAGATCACATTACCAGGGATGCACATTTGAGGCACTTCCTTGCTGTAGAACGAAGTCTTGGGATTCCTGAAAGCAGTTCTAGAAACAGATACGACTGACTGGTGGATACTGGGCGAATGTCTTGTTACAGCCACTATGTCTGCATCAACTTGATCCACATACACCTGAGAAGCAAAGAGAAAACACATTAGTGCTCAAACTGCAAAGGCTCTAAAATTGAACCTTAAGAAAGAAACCTAGAAAATGTAGCTTCTTGCCTGAATAAAACCCTTGGCTCCAAGCTCTTGGTGAAGTTTATTGATAGCACACCTGGCCGCAATAATGCCACTTTGGGAGTTAACTTCACCAGCGTTGGATGGGGATGCTGCAGGGTTCCATTTAGTGTAAAACCGCTCTTCAGAAACTACTGAAATCTGAACAAAATAAAAACTTAGCCATGTGGATGTTTTAATTACAATGAGAAATTCTGGTAAAAATGATCAGTTTTGGGCCTTGTTGATTTTAAAAAACAACACATAAACCAACCTGGTGCGGTACTAATTCGTCATAGCCTTTAGTACTACCACTAGCACAACACGCCATGGAGACAATCGTGGTACTTGGGAGAGCATCATATGCTGACCTATGCTGCAAAAGAGTAAAACAACAAAAGTTTATTTTCTCTCAAATGCAAAGTGCCATCCTATAGCCCAATGAAGTAAAAGGATAAGTACCTAAATACAGTCTGAAGATATACTCATTTGCTTTAAAACAAATAACAAACCACTCAAAAACCTTTAAATCACAATCACTTATAAATCTAAGGCACTATTTTGAGGTACTGTGGATATTACTGCCATTAAACAGCAGAGAACTAAATATCAAAACATGTAGCAAAATAAGTAACAGGAATAACAAAATAAGTAACAAGAAACAGGAGAGATGCTTACCACAATAGGACACTCATTATCATGGGTGATATCCATAAACAGGGCATGTGCAATAGCTGGCATTAAAGGCCTCAAACAGGGCTGAACAAAGGATCCAACAGGTTCTCCTCCATATCGGTAAACTAATCTGCCCTCTTCATGGCTATCATATGCACTCATTGCCTCTGCAAAGCATTACAGAATATTTTAACAATCTTCATTAGCAATGTCCAAAAAGAGATTAGATTTTGTATTGTGACTGACTTTCAAAAACAGTCCACAAAAATATTATCAAAAATAAAACTGATTTAAATATTTAAACAAAATGTCCATCAGTTTAAATTACAAAAAAGTCTTTTCTACAACTTAACCAGAGAAATAGCTCATGCAGTAAAAAAAGAAATATATGCTGCTTATTAGGATGTTGGTTCCATAAAATCTATGGAGAAAAATCTCAAGATTACATCATTTAGGCAGATAGAGATGAAAAACAGATTTATATATTTCAACAACAAAAAGTTGATTTTGTTCAAGAGTCATCAATTCGTTCCATTGGTCTTCCAAGTTAAAATGAGATATCTTACCCCAAGTAGAAATTTTTACTGATGAAAACAGACTCAGTTATATTAAGAAATTTTGAATAGAATATTTAAAAGAATAATAACTATGTTGAACATTATTAAACACTGTACATAAAGCTATTAAATGTCTTTGAATCTACTTAAAAACTGAAGCTTTAGATGGGAAAAACACTTTCAATGAGCCTACCTCTTATTAAGGAACTAATGCCCAGTCTAGTAACAAAGACATTGTCCAGGTCTTCACTTCCTGTGAATAGTTCAGCTACTACATATAAATTGGGTTGCAATTTCCTAGCAGCATCCAACATGTACTGCAAAAAGCACAGTCACAAATATAACAGAAAGAGAAAAGCAAGATGGTGTGGAGGAAGGAGAGGAGGCAAGACCAGGCATGGATTTGACACAGGAAAATATCATGTAGCAAGACAAAATGGAAATCCAAGAGAATTTCCAAATAAATTTAATTGTGCATGAGTAAGAAAACATAAAAGGGACCAATACATACAGGAAACAAAAGAATGTATAAAGCGAATATAACAGTTAAAAAGGAAGATTAGATTTTGCAGATGGGACACAAAAGGAGGAAAAAAAGGAAGAAGAAAAATGTTAGTGTCACTTAAAAAATGTAAACCATAATACTACAATTCTGCTAGGCTTTCCAAACCCTATTTTATGTTTTGTTTTTAATATCTCTAATTAGCCTATTAATTTCCAGGCCCTTGACTAAACTATAAATGATAAATTCCCTGCTTGTGCATCATTTAGCTATTGTAAAGATTAGGTCTGACTAGACTGAAGCCAGTTTTTCCTGCAGATGATAATAAATTCCTTTTTTTTTCCTGGCCATGCTATGTGGCTTGTTGAATCTTCGTTCACTGACCAGGGACTGAACGCAGGCCATGTCAGTGAAAACACTGAGTTCTAACCATTGGACTGCCAAAGAATTCCCCAAAACCTCTAATCAGAAATCAGATCAGTTAAAAAAAAAATTTTGAACATTTGCACAAAGGCTAATAAAATACTTGAAATTCTAACATTTATGACCCTAGAGGTTTTTTAAACTTAAAATTAAATTTTAGTATTCTAAGTTTTGCTATAATATTATAACCATCTTACAAATGTATTGCTAAAGGGATACATTAAAAAAAACAACTCTGCCTTATTTTGAAGCTAAAAATGTTCTACTACCTTAACTAATGTTCATTAAATTCTTCCAAATCAAAGCAATTTTTCATCACAGGACTTGAAACATATGTATTATAATACTGCTTTAAGATGATAGAAATAGATGTTTTTCAGATAAGCACACATTTCCATAGAACACTAACTTGTCACTAGGAAACTTTCAAAGATCTTACAAATAGAATGAAACTCTAAAGTGTTTACAAAGCTGTAAACATAAAAGATAATGCTATAAATTTTGATGATGCTATAAATTATGTAAAATTTATAGCATTTATAGTANGTGTTGAGTGACAATTATCAAGACGGACTCCTTGGAAATAAGTTGCGGTGATTTCTGTGTATTTTTTCATGTGTGCCCAGAGATAAGGACAGTCCTCTGGTTTTTTCCCATAGCGTAATTTAACACTGTCTCCCCAGCAAATAAGTTCTCTCCTTAGATAAACATCTGAACCTGTTAAAAAAGGAGCTTGCTTTCAGTGGTTCAAGGAATAAAATGAAAATATTTATTTCAAGGAAAAACTGTTGTTTTAAAATCACATCTATTATTTCTAACACAAGCCATATATAAGTTAATATTATATCTAAAATGGTAGGAGATAAAGTCTTAAAAAATTGATAGTAATTTAGATCTCCTATCTATTTTGCTAAAACTGTACCCTATAGTCTCTTCTAAAAATGTGTGCTTAATAGTAAAAATTCAAGTTGCTTCTTAAAGGAAAACAGTAATAGTAATATCATGAGCCTTTAAAGGAATACCAAAACCATTTAAAGCTCCATCTCCACCTTGCTACCAATTTTTGGCAATATGTTACATTAAATCCATGGTATAGAGCAGAGTGTCATTTTTCACTTCGAATGGTTGGAAAGGAGAGAGGGCAGAGATACTTAAATGCAAAGCTACATTTTTTTTTAAAATGAGACTTCTGATTTAAATTTAATGTCAGAAAAACAGGCTTCTGATTCTAAAATGTTAAAAAATAAATATATCGATAGGTCCCCTGCAAAATTATTCCTGGCAATGAAACAGCTATAAGAAATAAGAAGCTAGCATTAAGTAAGAGGGAATCTAAAAACAATTGTTTTCTAGTTCAACTGTCATTCAAATACCTTAAATACTCCTCTAGCTAATGAGTGAAAATATCTCTTACAGTAAATAGTTGTAATCATATAGGTTCAGATGGCTTTTTAAAGATGCAAATGAGTACATTTGTGTACAAATGAGCTGCCCAAATAAAATCTTCTGTAGAACCATAATATCAGATAGATATATGAGAACTCTTCTGTTTGAGGAGATAGGGGTAGAAAAGAAAAGGAGAAAGAAGCTGAATCTCATTCTGCAGTCCCTTCTCTTCTCTCAAACTGTATGTACCTCTGGCATCGCCAATGAAACAATTTAAAAATCATTAGCCTACTTGGGGAACAAAATCAACAAACAATTTATATTCTGAGCTTGCCATGAACTTTTATTTTCCTGTCCATAGAGAAGTTAACAAAAATGACATACCTGGTTCAGCAAAATTTCGAAGGGGATCATCTCCCATTACCCACCCGTTATGTGCCATCAGAAAACAAGCTTTATTTGGGACATGAATCATCGATTCTTCTACAGAGAGGGATATGTCTTCAAAAGGGAAAGTAAAATATCTAGGGAGATACAATGAAGTATGAAATCCATACAGAGAAATTCCTTGGAGAAAATCTGAATTAATACCATTAAAATTTAACTTTGTCCCTAATGAATAGAATGGATAAGATTAGTTTGACACCATTTATAAGAAATAAGAAATAAACTTCAATACAGGTGAAAAAATCATCAGAAATTTTGAGTAAATCTAGTAGGATTTGAGAAATTAAGTTAGTATTATAGCATATCTGGTTAACATTCTAAGTAATAACTTTAAAAATCTTATAGAATGACTAAGAAAATCACTAGAGTATTGACATTATTTTGCAAAAGTTTTTACTATGCTTCAGTTGCCTATACATTACTTATAAGGAGCTAAATACTTGCTTAGTTTGCTAACACTGAAATTATTAGTAACTATGCAGTCCTCCAGAAACATGAATGTAAATGATTATAACTTGGTTCATACTGATGATAGTTTCTCTAACTATAGATTTGCCTAACAAAATTCATTAATATTAAGCCTAGTTACCAGATCAAAACTGCTATTTCAATTTAAGAAACATACTGGGTCACACATTCAAGGAAATTCAAATTTAGGTTAATTTGAAGAGTTTAATACAATTTTCAATTTTTAACCTTTCATGAGAAGAAAACAAAAATGGAATACCTGGTAACCAAGGGATGTTTTCGAGTAACAGGTCCTAGTTTAGGACCATGGCCAGCTAGCCGTTCATAAAACACATTTCCCAAAAGGCAATTGACTGCCTAGAAAACATGAACTTATGTCAATAATAACAACAAAAAACAGTATTAAAGAAAAACAGCAGTTCAAAAGAAGTAGGTAAAACCTGTTCCTGATGATAGTTCACGAGTTGATGCTTCTCTGAATTTAATTCCTCAATTCTCTTCCTGAACCAATTGCAGCATTCATTAATTGCGGCTGGCCCATTGCTTGAAGTAGATAAAGCAATACGAACATTATTTAATGGTTCTACAAACTCTACATTAAAAACTTTTCTAATACGGGTCATAGAAACTTAGGACCTTAATTAAGACTTAAGAAATTTTCCAGTTGTATACATTTTTACCACAAAAGGGGAAATGTCATGTGTTGGAAGTAGTAATTATAGTGAATTACTTTATTTCATTTTCTATTCAGGCTGTTAACAAATAGCATAAAAATAATACCATAAATGTAATCAGAATAGTCATAAAGGTTTACAAGTAATATTATTCTTTAGTATGTAGTAACATATGAAACATACTCATGTGGTATGAAAGTTGCTAGAGCAACATTCATATCTATAGTACACCCAAGCCGTCTGTATTCAGGATCCTGAATTATCTTAAGGTGCTGATTTGGATCAGGCCTTGTTGCTTTCCTATTTTCTGAAAGAAAGAAAATATTATATCTTAAATGCAGATATGTATAAGGAGATTATAACTGTTACTTATTTCATATTTTTATTGTTTTTTTCTTGGAAAATAAAAACTATTTATTTCATACGCATTCCTTCCTACCTCCCTATGTATCCTTCTGCAAAAACCTAACACACACACACACAGAAGGAAAGAGAGAGAGAGGTGGCGTTGGGTAAAGAGGAGAGAGAGATGCTGACTGGGGAAAAAAAAACAACACTGTAGAAGAAAAACGCAGCAATTCCTACCAGTTCAACCCCAGTCCCACCTTTCTGCTTCAATTAGTATTCAGGTATTCTATATATTTTTTAGGGCACTAAAGAGGTTTCGTTCAGTCACGCAGTCATGTCCAATTCTTTGTGACCCCATGGACTGCAGCACCCCAGGCCTCCCTGTCCATCACCAACTCCCAGAGTTTATTCAAACTCATGTCCATTGAGTCAGTGATGCCATCCAATCATCTCATCCTCTGTTTTTCCCATCTCCTCCCGCCTTCAATCTTTCCCAGCATCAGGGTCTTTTCCAATGAGTCAGTTCTTCACATCAGGTGGGCAAAGTATTGGAGTTTCAGCTTCAACATCAGACCTTCCAATGAATATTCAGGACTGATCTCCTTTAGGATGGGCTGTCTGGATCTCCTTGCAGTCCAAGGGACTCTCAAGAGTCTTCTCCAACACCACAGTTCAAAAGCATCAATTCTTTGGTGCCCAGCTTTCTTGATAGTCCAACTCTCACATCCATACACGACCACTGGAAAAACCATAGCCTTGACTAGATGGACCTTTGTTGGCAAAGGAACGTCTCTGCTTTTTAATATGCTGTCTAGGTTGGTCATAACTTTTCTTCCAAGGAGCAAGCATCTTTTAATTTCATGGCTGCAGTCACCATCTGCAGTGATTCTGGAGCCCAAAAAATAAAGTGTGACACTGTTTCCCCATCTATTTGCCATGAAGTGATGGGACCAGATGCCATGATCTTTGTTTTCTGAATGCCGAGTTTTAAGACAACTTTTTCACTCTCCTCTTTCTTTTATCAAAAGGCTCTTTAGTTCTTTGCTTTCTGCCATAAGGGTGGTGTCATCTGCCTATCTGAGGTTACTGATATTTTGATTCCAGCTTGTGCTTCATCCGGCCCAGTGTTTCTCATGATGTAATCTACATATAAGTTAAACGAGCAGGATGACAATATACAGCCTTGATGTACTCCTTTCCTGATTTGGAACCACTCAGTTGTTCCATGTCCAGTTCTCAAGTTGTTTCCTGGCCTGCATACAGATTTCTCAAGAGGCAGCTCAGGTGGTCTGGTATTTCCATCTTTTTAAGAATTTTTCACAAGTTTGTTGTGATCCACACAGTCAAAAGCTTTGGCATAGTCAATAAAGCCAAAATAGATGTTTTCCTGGAACTCTCCTGCTTTTTCGATGATCCAGTGGATGTTGGCAATTTGATCTCTGGTTTCTCTGCCTTTTCTAAATCCAGCTTGAACATCTGGAAATTCATGGTTCACATACTGTTGAAGCCTAGCTTGGAGAATTTTGAGCATTACTTTACTAGCGTGTGAGATGAGTGCAATTGTGTGGTAGTTTGAGAATTCTTTGGCATTGCCTTTCTTTGGGATTGGAATAAAAACTGGGCTTTTCCGGTCTTGTGGCCACTGTTGAGTTTTCCAAATTTGCTGGCATATTGAGTGCAGCACTTTCACAGCATCTTTTGGGGAAGAGCTCAACTGGAATTTTATCACCTCCACTAGCTTTGTTTGTAGTGATACTTTTTTTTTTTTTTTATAATTTTTATTTTTACTTTAGTTTACTTTACATTACTGTATTGGTTTTGCCAAACATTGACATTAATTCACCGCGAGTGTACATGCATTCCCAAACACGAATACCCTCCCATCTCCCACCCCGTACCATCCCTCTGGGTCCTCTCCTTGCACCAGTCCCAAGTATCCTGCATCCTAAGGCCCACTTGGCTTCACATTCCAGGATGTCTGGCTCTAGGTGAGTGATCACACCATCATGGTTATCTGGGTCATTTTTATATAATTCTTCTGTGTATTTTTGCCACCTCTTCTTAATATCTTCTGCTTCTGCTAGGTCTATATCATTCTGTCTTTTATTGTGCCCATCTTTGCATGAAATGTTCCTTTGGTATCTCTGATTTTCTTCAAGAGATCTCTAGTCTTTTCCATTCTATTGTTTTCCTCTATTTCTTTGCATTGATTGCTGAGGAAGGCTTTCTTCTCTCCTTGTTATTCTTTGGAACTCTGCATTCAAATGGGTATATCTTTCCTTTTCTCCTTTGCTTTTCACTTCTCTTCTTTTCTCAGCTATTTGTAAGGCCTCCTCAGGCAACCATTTTGCCATTTTGCACGTCTTTTTCTTGGGGATGGTCTTGATCCCCATCTCCTGTACAATGTTACGAACCTCCGTCCATAGTTTTTCAGGTACTCTGTCTATCAGATCTATTCCCTTGAATCTATTTGTCACTTCCACTGTGTAATCATAAGGGATTTGATGTAGATCATTCATACCTGAATGGTCTAGTGTTGATGGTACACATTTACTTAAGGATGTTGATGGTACACATTTTCTTCCCAGGTATTACCAAAGACACTAACTAGGAGTTCTTTTTCCTCAAAAATTGCTTTCTATTTTAAAAAGTAAGTCTTATTAATAACTTGACTTTCTCTGAAAGAAGCAGAGAAGTTTGTTTTTATATTTTTTCCTTTTCACCAACTAGCATTCTCCTCTTACATAATAATAAAAAATGAAAAAAGTAAATAAATGCTTTGTAGGGAGAGTTTTCATTCTTATTCTGAACTTGTTTCTAGTAAATCAGTGGAGGATTGCTTCCACTGGGTTTGATTTTACTTTAATTAATTAATATCTGACTTATTCTAAATGAAATGGCTTATTAAAGCACATAGGAAGATAAAGATTAAATAGATTTAAAGATGTAGTTTCTGAGGTTAATTTGGAAGAGTAACATACATGAAAAATGCCAAGAAGTGTTTAAAAAACAGGTAAAACTACACAATCAGTGTATATTATAAAAGTCTTTCATATTGCTAGAGTAAAAGACAGGTCAGTGAATAGCACAGATAACAGGCCCACGAATATTCAGTATATGATTATACATTATGAAGTATTATGGTGGTATCCCAAACCAGTTTAAAAGGATGGAATATCAACCCAGTATCACTTTTTAAACTTAAATAAAGTTAATATCTTCTTTATATAAATTCCAGGTTTATTAAATATTTAAAAGTAAACTGTAAATAAGATTATCAGAAGAAAACAGAATATTGTTTGAAGGTCTATGCACAATGTGAAATTAGAAGCCATAAAAGAAAAGATCAATAAATTTGGTTATAGTGAGGAGAGAAAACCACCGTCAACAAGGATTAAAAGATCAACAGCATAATAGGAGGATATAGCTGAGGCCACTATAATAAGGAACCACCAGCAATAATAAGTCAATATGAAAAATATGAGCAACCCAACAGAAAAATAGGGGAAGAACATTAATAGGCAATTAATGGAAGAATTATAAATGGCTAATTAACACATGAAAAGATGTTTCATTCATAACCAAAGAGATATAAATAAAAATAATGAATATTTTGCCTATTGACAAAGATTAAATGGTAGCTAATGTTGGTGATGTTACAGTTAGTGATAACATAAACTAGTATAATTTGTATTGAAAAGCAATTTGACAACATCTATCACAAATTTATCATTAAATTTGTATACTCTTTGACCCATGAATTCTGCCTAATAATTTGTCCTACTGATTTAGTCACAAAGCCAGTAAAGTTAACACGCACAAGAATTTATTTTCTATAGTATCACTTGTAAGAATATAAATTCCTCTAAATCCAGGGTTTGGTACGTTCACCTCTGAATCCCCCTACCTGGATCAGTGCCTTGCACATAATAAGTGATTCAATAAAAATGTATTAAATGAATGAATGAGAAATGAACTACAAATAATCTACCAAAATGGTTAAAAGGAATTCAAGTACTTTAACGCAGTGTGTTGCTATCTAGAAGTTAAAAAGAAATAATTAGCTTTAATAAGATCATGTTGTCAACTAAAAGAACAACTTGTTAAACAGTCTGAATACTGTAGTCTTATTTATGTGTATAAAATAGATATAAATATAAAACTTATGAATGTAATTTATATGAATCTAACTATATAAAATTGGAATTTCTTTCAAAAAAGAGTCTGAAAAGAAACACAAGAGACTATTAAATAATAGTTCCCTCTAGTAAGTAGATTTTGGAGGAGAAGAAGTTATACATTCCATTTATTATATATTTGTACTGTTTGACTTTTTTTCTTTACTGTGAGCATACCTAATTGTAAACAAATAATACAGTTTATAAATATCAGAGGAAAGGGAAAATGGAGGTGCTTCAGTAAGACAAAACATGAAGGAAAGATAATATAAGAAATTCATGTATTAAGATGTTACACAAATATGAAAGCTGGAAGAGTGAACCTGACCTGAAGCTTCCAGGGCCTCAAATCATAATGACTTTGACTTTGAAGGCAGTATTTCTGGGCCTTACTCAAGCTCAACTTTCTGGATAAAGAAGAGGATTTTTATTTTAAGAGCCTTCAAAGACTCTTGCTCTTAGGTTGTCCTATACTACTTGTAGATATACTCTTTATAATTTCTCTAATTAGCTTCCTAAAAAATCCTAATTTCTCTTTTGGCATGGTTTTTCCTATCTTACTTTGTTAGGGACACAGAGATTAACTTCTTAAGGTTAATTATGTCCTTAACTGGAGATTTGTTTCTTTACCTTTGCTACTGGCTAGTATCTGAGTCAGTCTCACTAGTGATTAGGTGGTCTTGACAGTGCATATGTGAATGCTAAGTTGCTTCAGTCGTGTCTGACCTTTTGTGACCCTATGGAATGCAGCCCGCCAGGCTACTCTGTCCTTGGGATTCTCCTGGTAACAATACTGGAGTGGGTTGCCATGCCCTGCTCCGGGAGATATCCCCGACCCAGGGATGGTACCCATGTCTCTTACATCTCCTGCATTGGCAGGCGGGACTTTACGACTAATGCCACCTGGGAAGCCCAGTGTCAATGGTAGGTACCATCAACTAGAACTCAGCTAAGTTAACTGAAGTACCATCAACTACCTCAGTTAAGATTCCTACATTAGCCAACAGAAGACAATCACATTTTTCAGTTTTGAAGACTGTTTTGAGTTTTTGGCAGCTGAAATAATCTGTTCTATTTACCTGCCATGTTAAACATTCATTTAACAAATGTAATATTGAGCTGTATGGTATTCTGAGCATTGTGCTAAAGAATCAATATAAGAAGCAGTCCCCAAGGGAAATAATTGTGTATTATGAAAGAATTGATGCTTTTGAACTGTGGTGTTGGAGAAGACTCTTGAGAGTCCCTTGGACTGCAAGGAGATCCAACCAGTCCATCCTAAAGGAAATCAGTCCTGAAATTCATTGTAAGGTCTGATGCTGAAGCTGAAACTCCAATACTTTGGCCACTTGATGTGAAGAACTTACTCACTGGAAAAGACCCTGATGCTGGGAAAGATTGAAGGTGGGAGGAGAAGGGGATGACAGAGGACGAGATGGTTGGATGGCATCACTGACTCGATGGACATTAGTTTCAGTAGGCTCTGAAGATTGGTGATGGACAGGGAGGCCTGGGGTGCTGCAGTTCATGGGGTTGCAAAGAGTCGGACACAACTGAGCGACTGAATTGAACTGAATGACATGGTCTTTAAAGATCTCTGCTAACTCACAGATAGCCTCCAGAATCATAGTGTTAGAGCATCAAAAACAACACAAATATCATCTAATAGTAACAGATTTAGTCCTGTGTTAACTAAGAGAAGAGTAATACTAAATTTCTTAAAATTGATAGTAACACTCTAGTGTATAACCTTTACCTTGTGTAAGAAGTCCTCTAAATTGCTCGACTGCTTTGTGAACATCTACTTGGAAAAATTCCCAGAGTTGAGTCTTTGGAAAAATATCCTCCCAAATTACTTTTCGAATGCACTGAAAAATATTAATAGTTAGAACACATATTTAAAATCATTTTACTAAGTATTATTTAGCACCTTAAAAGACAGGTTCTAAATGACCTTCAAAAAGACATTTAATTTATATTTTAGAAATTGTGTACTAAAAGTGTGGTATTCCTCTATACATACTGACATTCATTTGATGATCATTTTCGATCAAAGCAGGTACTCCTCTGTCTTTGTATTTCCCTTCTGCAACGTCACAGGATAAATGCCAAAGTGCTCTGTCTAAGACCCAGGCAGGTTTTAAGTGTGGGGAATTCACAAGGTTATATGCACTTTCTGGATGTTCCTGGAGCCATCTACTATTAGCAGCTTAAAGAAAAAGGAAATATAAAGGATTATCATGTGATTAGACTGAGGTTAAGATTAAAGCTGAAATAAAACATCAACATCTATCACTCATTTTCTTATATATTAGATATCAATATTTTATAATGATACTGTAGTAGTATGAAAACAACTTTTTGGTTGTGGTATCCTACCGTCTATTTTACCATACATTTTTCTTTTCTCGTTGTAGGAGTTTTTAACTAACAGTAAATAGGATCGACACTGATTCATTATATCATCATATAACATATTTACTATTATGGTGGGAGTTAAGAAGGGTCTTGTCCTCTGCCTGTCTTGATGGTCCTTAGGAGAACAATATTTTGGAATGCTCTTTCTAAACCCCAAAGACCTCATTCTCTTTATGGCAGAAAGTTACCTGCATCTTCAACTCTGGTTTAGGCTTCTCAGTGTCTGGCTATTCAGCTGTAGGGCAGGAAAAGAGCCCCTGAAATTTATTCTCCCTTGAAGCTCCTCCTTCTTACTTCTGGTCTCCTACGTGAGAGACTTTTCTTTGGCCCCATTTAGCTCTAGATTCTGCCTCTTAACCATCTTTCAGATGTAAAATGTTGTTTATATTTTTCCCCCTACATATCATGTCTTCTTTTGTTGTCTGAGGGGGGAGGGAGGTGAGATTCTTTCTTCTGGATCTTTAAATGTGCGAGATTCTTTCTTCTGGATCTTTAAATGTGCTTGTATCTCCCCAAAGCTACAAATACAAACACACATCTCATCTAAATACAGTTATTTTCCTAAGTTCTGCAGCGTCTATTAGTATCAAGACCAAACAACCCGCATCTACTGCTTCTGCTTTCTCCCCACACTCTCATTCTTCTTCCCACCGCAACTGCTCCCTTATTCACTCAACCATCTACGTGTTATGGAAGCTCTACCCCAGCTGCTCTACTCCAGGCAGATGTGGCCAATATGGCAATGCCCTCTCCTCCCAACTCCTTGTCTAGGGTTAGTTTCATTCTGGGAGGCAGAGGCTGCCTGTTTCTCACTCCCTCTAGCTCCAAGCTGTAAAAGCTCTATTCCAGGTTGCAGGGAGAAAACCTTGACTGTTTTCCTTTACCAAATTCCAACGTGTAGGGTAACTGTCCTACTTGAGCTGTGGGGGGCCCAGAATACTGGGGCTCCCCAGACCTGGAGCTTGCTCATAGGGAGGGGGTTCCACACAGGAGGGACAACCAAGAAGAGCAGAGACTGACGCCTCCTGCCTGAACACAGTCAGAATGGCTGCCCCAGGAAAAGTGGGCAGTGGCACAGGTGTTCTGCTCAAGAGGCATGACAGGCTATAAGGTTGAAGAGCTCTGCCTGAAACGACTGAATTTATTAGGCAGAGTGAGTGGAGAACTCTGTGCCTAATGCTGTTGAAAATAACAGAGACCTTGATGAGGCGCAGTTAAGAGAATAGCTCCATGATACAAGAAAAACATTAGAACAACCAGAAATTTCATAGAGAGAACCAGGGAAAGAGACTGCTGAGAAGAACCCTACTGGGACCACTGGCAACTATGGGGTTTGGGAAGGCTGGATACGTGTGCTAAGCTGCACCCACTCAGGGGCGTCCTAGAAGGACATTAGACTTGAAAGCCTAATGTCAAACCACAATGTGTCTCAAACCATATACACAGCCATCAACACAGGACAGAAAGTCACTGGCAAAGGGATTTAACCTCTAACCAAACACTGAGTGAACAATGAAGTACACCCTGACCCGGGGTGAGTTCTAGGAAGCTGGCATTAAAAACAAGTCACATTCACCTCTGGCAGTCTGGAAGACCTTGTGCGTGCACAAGGCTAAGCCATCTTAGCAGTGGTCAGAGAGGGACTTCCAAGCTAACAGTTCAGGTTTATCTTTTTCCATCCTTTTATGGTCAAACTATTTGTATCTTTGAATTTAAACTATGTGGCATGTAGACAGCATATATTTGAATTTATTTTTTTTGACTCTGACAGTACCTTCCTTCAAGATATTACTTTCAAGAGTCCCTAAGTCTCTGGCTTTCAAAATGTTTACTATGTTTCTGAGCGTGGTTCTCTTTTGTTTATGGTTCTTGGAGATCCCTGAGTCTTAGAATGTATAAACTGATGCTGAAGGTTAAGAGGTTTTCAGTCATTAGTTCTTCAAGTATTTTTTTCCATTCTTTCCTTTCCTTCTGGTATTTCCATATCCCACATTCCACTGAAGCTCCATTCATTTTTATCTTCTTTTCTTTCTGTTCTTTACATTGCATAGTCACTGTTCACTAATCCTTTCTCCTGTCAACTCAAGTATACTGCTGAACAGGTGTAACTGAATTTTTCAGTTTGGTTATTTACTTTTCAATTTCAGAATTCTCATTTGGCTCTTAAAAAATTTTTTTTTAATCTATTTATGATATTCTCTCTTTATGGGATATCATCATAAAATCCTCCTTTGTAGCTTTAGTTGGTTTCCTTTAGTTCTCTAGATACATTTATCAGTTCAGTTCAGTTCAGTTCAGTTGCTCAGTCGTGTCCGACTCTTTGCGACACCATGAATCGCAGCACGCCAGGCCTCCCTGTCCATCACCATCTCCCAGAGTTCACTCAGACTCACGTCCACTGTGTCCGTGATGCCACCCAGCCATCTCATCCTGGGTCGTCCCCTTCTCCTCCTGCCCCCAATCCCTCCCAGCATCAGAGTCTTTTCCAATGAGTCAACTCTTCGCATGAGGTGGCCAAAGTATGGAGATTCAGCTTAAGCATCATTCCTTCCAAGAAATCCCAGGTTTGATCTCCTTCAGAATGGACTGGTTGGATCTCCTTGCAGTCCAAGGGACTCTCAAGAGTCTTCTCCAACACCACAGTTCAAACGCATCAATTCTTTGGCACTCAGCCTTCTTCACAGTCCAACTCTCACATCCATACATGAACACTGGAAAAACCATAGCCTTGACTAGACGGACCTTAGTCGGCAAAGTAATGTCTCTGCTTTTCAATATGCTATCTAGGTTGGTCATAACTTTTCTTCCAAGGAGTAAGCGTCTTTTAATTTCATGGCTGCAGTCACCATCTGCAGTGATTTTGGAGCCCAAAAAANTCAGATCTAGGCCCTTAAATCTATTTCTCACTTCCACTGTATAATCATAAGGGATTTGATTTAGGTCATACCTGAATGGTCTAGTGGTTTTCCCTACTTTCTTCAATTTAAAGTCTGTTTCAAGTAGGATATCTAGGACTTCTCAAAGGTGATTTCTATTGCCTGCTTTTTTCTTCTGTAAGGGTTTCACTTTGCTGTTTCTTTACATGTCTCAGCTATTTACTGGGTATTGGTAATTAGATAATATGATTGCAGAAAATCTGGATACTGATCCCATCCCCTCCAGGTCTTTTTGGTTGCTCGTCTGGAATATTTTAGGGAAGTCTACTCCCCCCCCCCCAGTGTGTAGCCTCTGAGGTAGTCTATTAAGCTGTCAAGTCTATTAAGCTGTCAAGTCTATTAAGCTGTCTATTAATACGTCAAGGCTGTATATTGTTACCCTGCTTATTTAACTTATAAGCAGAGTACATCATGAGAAACACTGGGCTGGATGAAGCAAAAGCTGGAATCAAGGTTGCAGGGAGAAATATCAATAACTTCAGATATGCAGATGACACCACCCTTATGGCAGAAAGTGAAGAAGAAAAGGGCCTCTTAATGAAAGTGAAAGAAGAGACTGAAAAAGTTGGCTTAAAGCTCAACATTCAGAAAACGAAGATCATGGCATCTGGTCCCATCACTTCATGGCAAATAGATGAGGAAACAGTGGAAACAGTGTCAGACTTCGTTTTTTTTGGGGCTCCAAAATCACTGTAGATGGTGACTGCAGCCATGAAATTAAAAGGCACTTGCTCTTTGGAAGAAAAGTTATGACCAACCTAGACAGCATATTCAAAAGCAGAGATATTACTTTGCCAACAAAGGTCCATCTAGTCCAAGCTCTGGTTTTTCCAGTGGTCATGTATGGATGTTAAAGTTGGACTATAAAGAAAGCTGACTGCTGAAGAATTGATGCTTTTGAACTGTGGTGTTAGAGAAGACTCTTGAGAGTCCCTTGAACTGCAAGGAGATCCAACCAGTCCATCCTAAAGGAAATCAGTCCTGAATATTTATTGGAAGGACTGATGCTGAAGCTGAAACTCCAATACTTTGCCCATCTGATGAGAAGAACTGACTCTTTTGAAAAGACCCTGATGCTGGAAAAGATTGAAGGCAGGAGGAGAAGGGGATGACAGAGGATGAGATGGTCGGATGGCATCACTGACTCAATGGACATGAGTTTGAGTAAACTCCGAGGATTGGCAATGGACAGGGAGGCCTGGAGTGCTACAGTCCATGGGGTCACAAAGAGTCGGACACAACTGAGTGACTGAACTGAACTGAACTGAATTAAGCTGTCTGCTTCTGTTGGTATCTATTACACTCAGCTATTACTCTCCTGAGCTGTTACTGAGGCTGACTGTGCTATGATTTTTTATAATATTCCAGAGCATAAATTGCACAATGACCCAGTTAAATCCGGGTCCTCTGGCAGGGGTAGTCTTTGAAGCTTGTCTCTGAAGTCTGTTCTGACCGTAGGAAGGCTCTGCTTTACTGGCTCTTTCCCTGGTTCTCTCTGTTGGGCTACTAGCTGGCCTATGGCATAGGCTGTTACTCTCATGAAGATACCAGTATCTTCCTGATTGTTAACCACTGCTTTCAACAGTGCTCACAGGCATGAGCTTCCGCTGCTATGTGCCAAATAAAGTTATTTCATTCTGGCTCTGTTTCTACTGCACATCTCTTCCTCTGGGCAGAACACCTGTGTCACTGTCCCACCATTGGTAGCAGAGACAGTAGCCTCTGGTTTTCTTGGCTTAGCTCTCCAGGTGTGGAACCCCAACCCCACAAGCAAGCTGGGCAGGTGCTCAGTATTCTTGACCTGCTATGCATGGGGTAGAACTTTCTCTCTATACATGGGGGCAGGGTGGAGGAAGGGAGTCCCAGATTGCTCATCCGCTCTTGCCTACAGTAGTTTCTGTAATATAGTGCTGAAAGTAGAAATTGAGAAATGCTGGACACCTGCCCTTTTCAACCACAGGGAGAAAGGGAGCCTGGGGTCCTTGGCAGCACCTGCTAGGAACAGATATATCATCACTCTGATCAGAGGCAGTGGACAGAAGGAGTTGTGGTTCGAATGTCATAGGCTGACTACTCCTTTTGAGATTTAATAGATTTTCTTGCAAAATGTCTCTCTATATGCTGAATATCCTTAGGACAATTTTCAGAGACTAGTTTTTAAAAAATAATTTGCACCAGGTATAGCTGTTTTGCAGGGTAGAGGGTCTGTAAAGCACTCATACTGCCATCCTGGAAGTCGACTTCCCCTGGAAAGTAACTTTTTAATGAAAACCTGTTTTGTGGAAAAGACATTATGATATGCAACACTTTCCAAGTACGGTGGAAGTAATGTTCATTTCTTTTATATTACACAGAATCTCTCATATGCTTTAGAAATAGTCTCTGACAGAGTCTGTGACTGTACCCCAAGTTTTATACTCCCTTTGTCCCTTTAGTAACAGAATTCTGAAGGTTCAGTGATAGACATGACTGACAAGCAACAGTCTATAGTGCAAGCTCCTTTATAGTTAGGTGTGACAAGAGACAAAACCCCATCTGATGCAATGGGAGCGGAAGTGATATATACACCAGATCAGGCTCTTAAAAGACATGGCTTCCCTTTCCTCTACTGGGTTTCTGCTGGGTAGGCGGTGATACCAGGAACTGGAGTGGCTATGTTTGATGAAGAGATGGAAGCAAAAGTGCTGGGCAGCAGAGCATCATGAGAGAAAGAACTCAGTTCCCTATCACAGGTGGGCTACCACACCAATCTTAGAATGCCTACTTAGTTTTTTATAGAAATAAGTATAATTTCAGTCTTACGTCACTATATTTTTCTGTCTCTCTGTTACAGCTGCCTAAGTCATATCATAATTTGTACAATTCCATTGTGTGGTTTGATAAATTTGATGTGAATAATAGTAAAACATATCAAAGTGGTTATCAATAATGTCAAATTTTCAAGTGAAGAATATCGAATTTTTGGATATTAGGAAGTCTTCACTGTGAACCCTGATGCTTAGTTTTCAGGTGCAGGCAGAAACAACACACTTTAGAATACACCTACTTCTCCTACCTTTGAATTTTTATTATTATAATTAGAGATTATTATTTATATTGAGGAACTGAATCTTTGAATTTTTAAATATCTTCATAGTTGCTATGGTTATTTGGGAAATGATTTTATGACACGGCAGAGATTTTTGTTGTTGTTGTTAAATGTTTTGAACCACCTGGAATCCCTGTTGTTTACATATGTAAATCAGTGGTTTTCTGACTTCTCTACATCACAGCAAATAGAAGAGAGTATTTGCAAGGCACACCCTGATCAGGACTAGAGGCTCCTCCAGGCCCAGCTGCAATGACAGCTGACGTTCCTGAGGATCAGCATCTGGAAACTTAGAATGTATTTTATGGAACTGGATATTGGAAAGAAATCTTGGGACCCAAAACAGGTTAACTTTAGTAATATCTGTTAACATGCAAAAGATATAATCAAGTTTTAAGAATTTACCATTAATTTTCTCTTCAAATAACATCATTTAGTTTTTTCCAAATATATGCTAGGATACCAGAGCTATCGCTCTATAGGATTCATTTTTTTGTTCTGGAAAGTATTAATGCTGTAAGTTGAAATATGTCACTTTTTTCCTATGATCATACTCCTGTTTTTATAATCATTACATGTAAAATGCTTATATTTTAATTATATCTTCAGTTAATACTGCTTTCTTTGAAAAAAAAAAAAGTGGTACTATCTAAAGTCATTTTTTAAATTGAAGGACACCTAATCATTACTTGTGTTTTCAAAATTTGTTATATAAAACAGCAAGGAATGAAATAACATGTAATATTCTCATTAAAATTAATAGAAGTAGTTAATGAAGTTCATACCAGTATGATTGTAGACAACATCAGTTATACAAAGAATATTCCATTCCTTTTTCAATTTTTGTACCAGTTGTCCAACATCAGTCCAGGTGTACTTTTTATTAGGTCTTGAAAAGTCAGGATTTAATTCTAACTGATCAGCAAGGGAATAGCACGACCTGGATAGTCCAAGAGTCTGCAGTGGGGTAAAATGAATCATGTTGTAGCCTACAACACACGAAGATAAACAAAGACCACTATGAGAAAAGATATACCTACAACGAAGTGCACACATTGCAAGGTTAACCTTCCACGCACGCAGGTCTGCTCGGTCGCTTCAGTTGTGTCTGACCCTTTATGACCACATGGACTGTAGCCCGGCAGGCTCCTCTCTCCGTGGGATTCTCAGGCAAGAATACTAGAGTCGTTGCTACATCCTCCTCTAGGGGATCCTCCCAACCCAGGGACTGAACCTGTGTCTCCTGAATTGCAGGCAGATTCTTTACCCATTGAGCCACCTGGGAAGCCCTTAAATTTCCATAAGTAATTCTAAATGGCAAGACAACCACGCCACAAGAGAAGGGGTTAAAGACTTGAGTTCAAATCCTAGCTGTACCAGAAGTGATTTAAGCACGTCTACTTAAATCTTTCAGGATTCTCAGTTTCCTCACATACAAGATAAGGAAAATGAGATGATATATTTGAAAAAAAATCACAGAGAATGCCCAGTTACTATTAGGGGTTCAATTTATATTTCTGGAATGGATATATTTATATGTAGAAAATATATCCTGTCCAAGTACATCAGTACATCTTTCTCCTAGTTTCAATGTTCCATAGTACTTGTATTCTTTTAGTTAGGTCAGGGAACCTCTCATTTCTTTCTTCTCTCTACACTCAAGTTGAAAGTAGAAAATTAACACTATGCTTTACTTAGTAAAATACAATTTAAGTTATATTTTACTTTGGTATGTATGGCGGCACATGACTTTCACATTAAATGCTTGTTGAATTAAAATTATATATAATGATAATACATTTTCCAACATTTTAGTAGCTTACTAATTTTATATGTCAAAGTAAAGTCTTAAGAGACAATAATAACCTCATTTTATCATACAGTTCCTTAATTATTAAGTTGAAGCATATAATTTGCCCTTTTTTTGGGTAGGTTAAAACAGTCTAATATCAACAAGTTCAAGGCTATGGTTTTTCCAGTACTCATGTATGGTTGTGAGAGTTGGACTATAAAGAAAGCTGAGCACAGAAGAACTGATGCTTTTGAACTGTGGTGTTGGAGAAGACTCTTGAGAGTCCCTTGAACTGCAAGGAGATCCAACTAGTCCATCCTAAAGGAAATCAATCCTGGGTGTTCATTGGAAGGACTGATGTTGAAGCTGAAACTTCAATATTTTGGCCACCTGATGTGAAGAGCTGACTCATTTGAAAAGACCCTGATGTTGGGAAAGATTGAAGGCAGGAGAAAAAGGGGACGACAAAGCATCAGCGACTCAATGAACATCAGTTTGGGTAGACTCCAGGAGTTGGTGATGGACAGGCAGGCCTGGTGTGCTATGGTTCATGGGGTTGCAGAGAGTCAGACATGACTGAGCAACTGAACTGAACTGAACATAGAGTTCTACCTATTTATATTACTAAATATATTAAGATGTGAAATTAAAAGGATTAGAGCCTTTGCAATGTGTATCACAGATGATAATTACATTTATTTTAAAGAAGAGAAGAAAAACCTGACATTACCTGATTCTTTTGCAACCATAAGTCTGCTTTCCCATTCATCAAAAGGTCCCATACACTTGGCTAAAAATGTCTGGAGAGTAACACAGTCCAAGGGTAACACATGATCATCAGCACCAACACGTAAAATAGGGTCCACGACTATGTAACCTCCACCACTTTTCTCATTTCTGAGGAAAAAAACAAAACAAAAACTTTTCAACTAGTGACAGGAAAAAAATTCTCATCTAATCATCTAACTGGAAAGTAAATTACCCCATTTTAAAACATATTTTGAAGCCCATAAAATCTTTTTAAAAAGTTGCAGAGAAAGTAGTACAGCCACTATGGAGAACAGTGTAGAGATTTCTTACAAAACTGGAAATAGAACTGCCATATGACCCAGCAATCCCACTGCTGGGCTACACACCGAGGAAACCAGAATTGAAAGAGACGTGTATCCCAATGTTCATCCCAGCACTGTTTACAATAGCCAGGATACGGAAGCAACCTACATGCTCATTGGCAGACAAATGGATAAGAAAGCTGTGGTACATACACACTATGGAATATTACTCAGCTATAAAAAAGAATGCATTTGAATCAGTTCTAATGAGGTGGATGAAACTGGAGCCTATTATACAAAGTGAAGTAAGTCAGAAAGAAAAACAATATAGTATATTAATATATGGAATTTAGAAATATGGTAATGATGGCCCTATATGCGAGACAGCAAAAGAGACACAGATGTAAAGAACAGACTTTTGGACTCTGTGGGAGAAGGCGAGGGTGGGATGATTGGAGAGAATAGCATTGAAACATGTATATTATCATATGTGAAATAGATCACGTCCAGGTTCGATGCATGAGACAGGGTGCTCAGGGCTGGTGCACTGGGATGATCCTGAGGGATGGGATGGGGAGGGAGGTGAGAGGGGGGGTTCAGGATGGGGGACACNTTCAGGATGGGGGACACATGTACACCCATGACTGATTCATGTCAATGTAGGGCAAAAACCAGTACAATATTGTAAAGCAATTAGCCTCCAATTAAAATAAATTAATTAATTTAAAAAAGTTGCAGTTCAAAAACAATTGAAGTTCAAAAAAATTGAAGTTGAAATTCAATGGAAAAGCCACATTTTATCCTTTTCCAGTCTCTATATAATGACATAAACAATGCATATATATATCTAACAATATTGCTTTAAGGAAAAATATCGCACTAAAATCTGTCAATAATAATAGGGCACATAACTAAATAGAATGTTATAACCAGGTTGAATGAAAATACTAGAATATTTATGCTGCTACTTAAAATAATAATACTTTGAATATGCAATGAGGCTTACAATTCCTTCCTAGAAACTAAGAATTATATTCTATTGCATCCCAAGAAACTCCTGTAAAAATTGCACTGCCATAGTTCATGTGATAACTTGTTACAAGTTAGACAACATCAAGTTAAATAAATTAACTTTTTTTCATATACAGAATACTGACTTACCCTTGAAGGAAGTAATATTGAAATGATCCAGCTTGTTGAAGATTAAGTTTACAGTATTTATCAGAATCATCTTCTCTTTCTGTTGGATTTTCCCATTCCAGGGAATGGAATTTTTCTCGATTAAATGCTTCTCCAGGAAGTGGGTAATTTGTATACACAGTAACTGCCTTTCCCTGTAAAGTTGGGCCCAATCGGAACTGCAGTTCAAACCCTAAATAAAAAGCACATTTCAGTAAACTCACTGCAGGGCTTAAATTAGCACATTAAAAAGATGTTTTACTTAAATTATTATGAAAATAATGATTTCTCAACTATGTTTAAAAGAACTCTAAATATTTAATGCTGTTTTTGGAAGTACTTTGCATTCTAATCTAGCTTAATTTTGCATTTTAACATACAGTATACACCATAGAACTGTCTGCTCTGTACTGCCCTTTTCTTCTCCTGGAAATTTATACTCCTAGTCACATGGCTACTTTGGGATATGCAAGTTATTACACAATCTCATTCCCCACCATTCCCACGAGTCCCTCACCCTCTTCCAAACCCCCACCTCCACTTCCTGAACTGACTGCTCAGAAGTGGACATCTAATCAGAGACTCACTGGTATTTTTCAAGCTGAAACAGAGAAAGTGAGTTTCTCTGTGTTATCAGAGTCTGTGATAATATGTAAAAGTTGGGAGATCACAGGACAACTATCTTACCAGATAGAGCAGGCCCATCTTCCTCAAGAGAAGTTAACCTCTAGAGAGCAGAATTCAGATTTCTAACAAGAGTCTTAAAGGCATTTGAGCCCGATACCAATTATTCTCAATGTCTGCTCAAATTCAGAGATGTGATAATAGAGAGTTAACAAGTGGCTGTGTGGAGCTGAGTGGTGAGGGGTGGTGAGGAACTCTGATTTGCAGTGTTTGTTGATTTCTAGAGAAAACAATCTCACCATGGTCAATATCAAGCTACCAACACGACGTCACTGAACATGGACCTGGGAAGAGATACTCACCATTAGCTCTTGACAGCCAACACAAGCACCTCCAGCATACTACAGCCTCTATCCCTGCTCTTCATGGTTTAGTTACTTAAGCCTTTCTTGGAATTCTGAAAGCCAAAACATTCTCACTTTTGCCTTAGTTTGACTATCTCTATTAAAATATATCTGAGATATCTGTACTGTATTACAAGTCTTTTGCCATAAGGTGAGAAAAATTAACACATTATAGTCATAACTACTATAAAAGAAAAATGTTTATTGGATCAAGGCAAACTTTGATTATAATTATTAGAATGTGAACATTCTGACTATAGTACAGTCTGTTAGAAACATCAGGCACATAAATTTTAAACGTGTGTGTAATATTTAAAAATTGAGGGCAGGAGAAGAGGGTGGCAGAAGATGAAATGGCTGGATGGCATCGCTAACTCAATGGACATGATTTTGAGCAAACTCTGGGAGATACTGAAGGACACGGAAGTTCGGTGTGCTGCAGTCCATGGGGCTGCAAAGAGCTGGACATGACTGTGTAACTGAAAAACATCATTTAATTAATAATGGGCAATAACTGATGAAGGTAGGAAAATTTAGTTTTACTGGTTACAACCTTCAAGTTTAAGAAACTTTTTGAGAAGAAAGAAGTATAGTAATACCTTAGGGACAAAAATCAGAGCAGAGTAGGGAGGAAAGGAGTGACGCTAAGGAGCTGATAGCAAGTTTAAATAGGATGATTATTGAGAAGTTGAAGGGCTTGGCAGAAGTGAGCAGGTTAGCCTCATGCTTAATCATGACCACGGAGGGAAAGTGCTGACCAAGCAAAGGAAACAGAAAGAAAGGACCCAGGGTCGAAGCATGCCTGGTGGTTCCAGAAACAGCAAGAAGCTCTGTATGGTTAGACTAAAGCAAGCTGGGGGAGGAGTAGTATGGTAAGACGAAAGAAAGGTAACAAGGGAGTCAGATCATGCAGAGACTTGAAGGCCACTGTAAGTATTTTGGCTTCTTCACTGACTCAAATGAGTCAGTGAACAGCTTAGAGCAGGAGTGACAGGACCTAACTTGTGAATTAAAAATATCATTCTGAAGATATCTGCTTCTGGCCACAATGGAGTAATTGGTATTAGACCTGCCCTCTGCTGATAAACTAAAAGAACTATATGAAACAGCTGTTCTCAAAAACAGGTAGAGAAGAACTGTGATGCCTGAGATTTTCTAGAAACTTTTTAGCTTTCAGACTAGAGGACCTTTCTGGGCTGTGACACAGGGAGTAGAAACAGTCATTTCACCGAGCTGAGGAGACAGAGATTAGTGCTTGGGAAGGGGGAAGAGAATGCCATTTTCAGGGCAGAGTATGACAAGAAGGGAGTTAAACAAAGAGAGAGCTCCAGAAATTAACCTAGTCATGTTGAATCTGCCTGAAAACTAAACTGTACACAAATGGGGTCTGACTACATGAGGTGAGGTTGCGAAAAGAACAACTAGTGGAAGCTGTAAACTGAACAATTCCTAATGCTCACCCAGGGCTGGGATACATTACAAGTTTTAAGCAGCCAGAATTAAGGAGACCTTGTTGAACAGCTGTTTTATTCAAGTCATGTCTTAAGTAATGGGGTTAAAGTGGTCCTAGAGTACAAACTAATAGAAACCTATCCTATCAAAGCTTAAAAACAAGCCTCAAAAGGCTTAAGTTGATCCACAAATAAGGTAAATGACTTCTAAAATAAAACTCATCACTCTTTTAAAGCAAGAAAATAATTCAGAGATAAAAAACAGAACACTTACAATGTCCAGCATCCAATAAAAACCTGCTAAACAGAAACAGGAGGTAAGGGAGTTGATCACACAGATATGTGGAATAGGGCATTCCACATAGAGGAAACAGAGATCTAAATGGCTTGCAACTTCTGCTTCTGGCAAAGATGGAATAACAGGGACTGGATTTACCATCTTCCCCAAAACTTAAAAGAAAGAAACCAACAGTTAAAAAGAAAATCAGACAAAATATATGAACTGATAAAATTTTTCAAGTCCCTGGCATCATGCAACAAAAGTCAGTGATCCCTGAGAGATGGATAGTAAACAAGATGAGCCTTATAACTGCCCCATCTTGAAAGAGTTTACAGGTCGGGGCACAGGGAGAAGGAACCCAGGCAGACTTCAACTGGCTTCCTGTGTTGAAGAGATGGAACTTGTGGAGATCAAGGCAGCTAGAGTTTTCAGATGAGAGTAGTGGGTGAGGAGGAGAAAACTGCAGACAGAGAGAATTCCAGAGATCTGGAAAAGGTATTCCTTGAGTATTCAGAACAGTACTGACTAGTGCATGTCTGGGAGGAAAAATACCTGAAACTAGGAACAGAGTTTGTTCTCACCAGCTAGACTGAGAAAATTCACAAGGTAGTGGGTAGAAAGTTCAGAAGGATCTTGCTTCAGGAGTTGGTGGGGAATAATGAGCCTGAGATAGGGCACAGGTCTAGACTGGCTTAACAAAGCATAGAAGTAAAACTCAAAAATAGTAATATTTCCAAGTAACTTAACTTCACTCCAGAACAAACACCAAGAATATTTATATGAATCCCAAAATACCTATCACTCAACAAGGTAAAATTAATAATGTCTGGCATCCAAACAAAGATTATGAGACGTACAAAGAAGGAGGAAACACAATCCATGAATGACACAGATGTTGAACTAGTAGACAAGGAAGGGCTTCAGTTATCAAAACTGTTTTCCATATGTTCAAAAAGTTGGGTCCATACATGGAAAATATTAAGAAAAAATAAAAAAGGCCCAAATTAAGCTTTTAGAGATTAAAACTACAACACCTGAGAATGAAAAATACAGGCAACAAAATTAAGAGATGGTGAGACATGGCAGAAAAAAGAGATTAGTGAATTTCAAGACACAGGAATAGAAACTATGTCATTGGTGGGACTGATGTTGAAGCTGAAACTCCAATACTTTGGCCACCTGATGTGAAGAGCTGACTCATTTGAGAAGACCCTGATGCTGGGAAAGATTGAAGGCAGGAGAAAAAGGGGACGACAGAGGATGAGATGGTTGGATGGCATCACTGACTCAATGGATGTGGGTTTGGGTGAACTCTGGGAGTTGGTGATGGATAGGGAGGTCTGGTGTGCTGCGGTTCATGGGGTTGCAAAGAGTCAGACACGACTGAGTGACTGAACTGAACTGAAAAAGAAACAAAGAGAGAAAAAAGAATCTAAAAAATTGAAAAAGCATCAGACAATTCAAGTAATTTAACATAAACGTAATTAGAGTACTCACAGGAGAGAAGAAAAGAGACAAATTATTTGAAGAAATAACAGGTAAAAATTCCCCAATTTGATGAAAAAAACAAACTTACAGATCTAAGAATTTAATATTCTTAATCTAAGAAATATGAAGAAAATGATACCAAAGAGCATCAGTATCAAATTGCTCAAAACTAGGGACAATGAGAATATTTTATAAGCAGCCAGAGGAAAAAAAGACAGAGTATGTAGAGAGGAACAGGGAAGAGAAGGACAGCAGATTTCTCACGGGCAACAGTGCAAGAAAGAAGTCAGTGGAACAACATCTTTAAAAGTTTTGAAAAATTGTAACAGTTGGCCTAGAATTGAAAATATATTTCACAAACAACAGTGATAAGAGTCAGGTTTTTCACTGTCAGAGAAAGGTGTTATAAATAAGCAAGGGAGACAGATACAATGAACCCTGCTATGGTGATATGATATGCCATGGTGATATGATATGCCATGGTGATATGATATGATATGGTGATATGATATGATATGGTGCTAAGATATGTTATGCCAGGCTTGATGAAGCACAACCCAGTAGAAATATCAATAATCTCAGGTATGCAGATGACACCACCCTTATGGCAGAAAGCAAAGAAAAAGAAGAGCCTCTTGATGAAAGTGAAAGAGGAAAGTGAAAAAGTTGGCTTAAAGCTCAACATTTAGAAAACGAAGATCATGGCATCTGGGCCCATCACTTCATGGGAAATAGATGAGGAAACAGTGGAAACAGTGTCAGACTTTATTTTTTTGGGCTCCAAAATCACTGCAGATGGTGACTGCAGCCATGAAATTAAAAGACGCTTATTCCGAAGAAAGGTTATGACCAACCTAGATAGCATATTGAAAAGCAGAGACATTACTTTGCCAACAAAGGTCCATCTAGTCAAAGGTATGGTTTTTCCAGTAGTCGTGGATGGATGTGAGAGTTGGACAATAATGAAAACTGAGAGCCAAAGAACTGATGATTTTGAATTATGGTGTTGGAGAAGACCCCTGAGAGTCCCTTGAACTGCAAGGAGATCCAACCAATCCATCCTAAAGGAAATCAGTCCTGAACATTCATTGGAAGGACTGATGCTGAAGCTGAAACTCCAATACTTTGGCCACCTGATGTGAAGAACTGACTCACTAGAAAAAACCCTAATTCTGGGAAAGATTGAAGATGAGAGGAGAGGGGGACGACAGAGGATGAGATGGTTTGATGGCATCACCGACTCAATGGACATGCGTCTGAGGAAGCTCTGGGAGTTGGTGATGGACAGGGAAGCCTGGCGAGCTGCAGTCCATGGGGTGGCAAAGTCAGAAACGACTGAGCGACTGAACTGAACTGAACTGCCAGTGATATGAATCAGAAATATGAGTTAAGAATTGCCATTTATTTATATATAAAGAATGTCAGTTTGGTTCAAGGCAAATCCTGAGTAGAGAACATGTAGATATATTTCAGTCAGTCTAAAATCATTCTTTGGAAGAAATAAATCTCTCACAGTGCTGTTTGACAGGTGGTAAATTCTACACTGCAATATTAAACACTGGGTAAGCTGGGAAAGATTGAGGGCAGGAGGAGAAGGGGACGACAGAGGATGAGATGGTTGGATGGCATCAATGACACAATGGACACGGGTTTGGGTGGACTCCAGGAGTTGGTGATGGACAGGGAGGCCTGGCATACTGCGGTTCATGGGGTTGCAAAGAGTCGGACATGATAAGTGACTGAACTGAAGATATTCTTTGTGAAGAAAAGAAACCAGTGGAAGATGTAAGAGAATGCTGGACTCTTCCAGTTTATTCTAATTCAATTAAATACTTCTGTATTTGCCAAGAGAAACATGAATGTTTTGTTTTAAATCCTGCAATATGAATAATAAGAGGGAATAGATGTTCTAGGAATTCCTAGAAAAAATTATAATTTTTAATCAAATGATAAGTACTGCTAACTATATTCCTGGATTGGACCAAAATATGGATATAAATTTACTCATAGTAAATGGATTTGGCAAGCAAGAAATAAATTATTCAAAAGGAGTTATCAAGTAACTTGGCCAAAATTAAGGGACTCACTTTTACTTCTCACACTACACAGTGAAATTAATAATTTTTTCCAAGTAGCTACATGTGCAAATTTTTCTATAAAGCAATTTGGCACAAATATACTAAGAATATTAATAAAGTTTATATTATTGGCTAATAATTTCATAAAGACATTTATGTTCTAGGCAATTAATCAGTGATGTAAATATGCTGCTGCTGCTAAGTCGCTTCACTCGTGTCCGACTCTGTGCGACCCCATAGACGGCAGCCCACCAGGCTCCCTGTCTCTGGGATTCTCCAGGCAAGAACACTGGAGTGGGTTGCCATTTCCTTCTCCAATGCACGAAAGTGAAAAGTGAAAGTGAAGTCACTCAGTCATGTCTGACTCTTAGCGACCCCTTGGACTGCAGCCCACAAGGCTCCTCTGTCCATGGGATTTTCCAGGCAAGAGTACTGGAGTGGGTTGCCATTGCCTTCTCCGGGATGTAAACATAGACCATACATAAAGACGTTCATCACAGTTTCATTTATTATAATTAAACTCATAACAAATTAAATATATAATGATTAAGAATGATTAAATAAATCATGGTACAAATGGTATTCTGTAAGCAGAAATATTATAAAGCCACTATAAATCATATTATCAAGGGATATTTAATAATATGTTATTATTTTTCATTATGTTTCAATATTTTGTTACATTTTATGTGTCTATAGAGATCTTCTGAAATCCTATCTGGGAAAAAGTATCATGACATATGGCAGTAAACAGGGAGATGGAATTTACACATCATGATACTATAAGAAGGTATTAAAAGTGTTTAGACAGTATAAACCCAATTTTGTTTTGAAACAAAAAGCATAGAAAAAAGACTTTTATACCTTTTTATAATTTTGTAATTGGGAAATATCATTTTTATATTAGAATTATTATTATGAAGAGATAGACTGAGAAGTAAATTGCCCAAAGGATTAAAATATGAAGTTTTAATACTTAAGTGATTTTGAGAACTACATTTCCAAGAATGATTAAGTTTATTACAGAAGTAATGGTGTCATTCTGAAGTACAAATATCAGAGATCAGCAATCTGGGCACAGTTAAACAACCTGTCCCCTGTTCAGCTTATACAAATATTGTTTTTATAATTACACAAGGATTCAGAGAACTTGTGGTACAAAGGCTAAAACTCATCCCAAACCACTACAACAGTATTTGGATCAGTGGTCTACCTTCAGAAGAAAATGACAAGTATTCTCCAAATATGAATATTTACTTATATAATATACATTATAAT
>SJYQ01003162.1:5840-20323 GCA_006410935.1 Redunca redunca
AAACTGTGGAAAATCCTGAAAGAGATGGGAATACCAGACCACCTAACCTGCCTCTTGTGAAATCTGTATGCAGGTCAGGAAGCAACCATTAGAACTGGACATGGAACAACAGACTGGTTCCAAATAGGAAAAGGAGTACGTCAAGGCTGTATATTGTCACCCTGCTTATTTAACTTCTATGCAGAGTTCATCATGAGAAACACTGGACTGGAAGAAACACAAGCTGGAATCAAGATTGCCGGAAGAAATATCAGTAACCTCAGATATGCAGATGACACCACCCTTATGGCAGAAAGTGAAGAGGAATTCAAAAGCCTCTTGATGAAAGTAAAAGAGGAGAGTGAAAAAGTTGGCTTAAAGCTCAACATTCAGAAAAAAAAGATCATGGTATCCGGTCCCATCACTCCATGGGAAATAGATGGCGAAACAGTGGAAACAGTGTCACACTTTATTTTTTGGGGCTCCAAAATCACTGCAGATGGTGACTGCAGCCATGAAATTAAAAGACGCTTACTCCTTGGAAGAAAAGTAATGACCAACTTAGATAGCATATTCAAAAGCAGAGACATTACTTTGCCAACTAAGGTCCATCTAGTCAAGGCTATGGTTTTTCCTTTGGTCATGTATGGATGTGAGAGTTGGACTGTGAAGAAGGCTGAGTGCCAAAGAATTGATGTGTTTGAACTGTGGTATTGGAGAAGACTCTTGAGAGTCCCTTGGACTGCAAGGAGATCCAACCAGTCCATTCTGAAGGAGATCAACCCCTGGGGTTTCTTTGGGAGGAATGATGCTAAAGCTGAAACTCCAGTACTTTGGCCACCTCATGCGAAGAGTTGACTCATTGGAGAAGACTCTGATGCTGGGAGGGATTGGAGGCAGGAGGAGAAGGGGACGACTGAGGATGAGATGGCTGGATGGCATCACGGACTCGATGGACGTGATTCTGAGTGAACTCTGGGAGATGGTGATGGACAGGGAGGCCTGGTGTGCTGGGATTCATGGGGTCGCAAAGAGTCAGAAACGACTGAGCGACTGAACTGAACTGAACCGTGAGAGGAACAAGATGCTTTAAACTTTCTAAAAACAGATTCTTTTGAGAAGTAGAAAATTATTAGTATAGTACTAGTGAGTTAGTTAGAAATCATGTTGGTGCAGGGTTTCATTGCTCAGTTGATTGCTGCCAGGCATCCATTTCCTTAGGTACCTGGGTATGTTAATCAATGTAATTGAAATGTAGAAAAGGAAATATAGTAGTTTTGATGTTAGCAATACTAGACTTTTTGAGTTAATGAATTTTCTCTTTTGTTATAGATCACTGTACTCCTCTTTCTTTGTTATAAATCACTGTGTCCTTGCTATGTAAAAATGTAACTTTATCACTATCTTAAGACTAAATAAATCTTAAGGGGAACAAGTTTTCTGATCGATTAACCTTTATCAATAGAAAGTGAGGTGGGGCCATATAAATGTTAATTGGTCTCCAGACCAGAAGATATTGTAAAACAAATGTAAGACCCTTGTAAGAACAAAGATATGCTGAGAACACATTTATCTCTATGTATAACTAAAAATATAAAAGTGGATTTGGAAAATAAAGAAACGGATCAGTTCCTGGAAAGACTGGTCTCCTCATGTCTTTCTTTCTCTCACCTTCTGGGTGAATTCCCATCTGGAGCATGGAGGCTCGCCAAGCCTGCTAATTTTGCCCTGGTTTCTAAGACCCACGTGAGAGGGAGCCCAAGGCGGGGCACCCTCCACTATTCAAGCAGGTGCCGGTGGCCTACGTAGGTGGTGCAAACTCCTTGTCTCTGAGTTTTACTGGTTCTCTGCATAAACCAGGTTATTCAGCCTCTTTTTTCTACTTATTTTCCTATTACACTATTTCTTTCTAATCTCCCTCCATATCTTTAATTAAGCAATTAATTCCTAGGATGTCGACTCCATCCCTGCTTCGAATTAGCCTGGATCCACCGGGGCTGGACCCTGGCAGTCACTGAGTCGTGTCCGACTATTATGACCCCATGGACAATAGCCTACCAGGCTCCTCTGTCCATGGGATTCCCCAGGCAAGAATATTGAAGTGGAGCCATTCCCTTCTCCAGGGGAATCTTCCTGACCCAGGGATTGAACCCAGGTCTCCTGCATTGCAGGCAGATTCTTTGCTGACTGAGCTACAAGGGAAGTGTAAACAACCTTTACACTTCTATTTTAATGAACAACATTTTTTTTTTTTGTAGGAGAGGGGAACCCTTAAGAGTCAGAATCACATAATAGTCTAAATGTCCAAATCAGCCTGGTCAGGGAACATTTCAGCCAGCTGTCCTCTGGTCACTATCCCCTAGAGGACTGCCAGTCACTATGTCGATGGCATGAGCTGGAGCTGGAGTAGACCACAGGAGTTAATAACTGGCTGGGAAGACTGTGAGGACCTGGGCTAGTCTCTCAGCCCAAACCATGACAAGTAGGTTCTGAAACCAGTGGGCTTCATGTTGTATCTGTCATGCGGCCATTTGGTTAGTTTAATGTTTGTATTTTGACCTTCACGGATTCCTCACCATGTTTTCACTTTGAGTTAATGGCCACATTTGCTACTTTAATCTTGAGAGATATGGCATGCAAATCTGATTGTCCATCTCCTTTGAAAATGGAAATATCTAATAGTCGTGCCCCTAGTGATAATTATGGGATTTCAGCCTAACAGAGCAAAGGTTTTCTGGTTACTGCCTCCATGAGACTCCTTAAGCACAAATACAATTGTGTTAGTCTTGACAGAATTTCCCTCCAAGTAGTTGCAGTCCACTCTCATCCTTGGGGCTTTCCCAGGTGGGGATAATGGTAAAGAACCTACTTGCCAATGTAGGAGATGTAAGAGACACAGGTTCGATCCCTGGGTCGGAAAGATCCCCTGTAGGAGGAAATGGCAATCCACTCCAGTATTCTTGCCTGGAGAATCCCATGGACAGAGGAGCCTGGTGGGCTGCAGTCCATGGGGTGGCAAAGAGTCAGACATGACTAAAGCAACTGAGCACACACATACCCTCATCTTTAGGTGAGGAACCTAAAACTAAGAAAACCTAACACCTCTTCCAAGCAACCCCAGAAGAGAGGGGGATCCAGTTACCCACCCCTTGCATGGGCTTCCACCCTCTGTTTCAGTGTTCAGTGTGAGGGATAGAGTGGGTGAGCAGGATAAGGATATACCACTGTAGTTCCCACGAAAGTAGAAACTGAAGCAGAGGGCTAGAGGAAGACAGAAAGGTCTCTCAAAAGTCAAATGTGTTTTTCTGACCTCATGGTCCTCAGATGAAGGGAGACAGTTACCTTTTCCAGAAGTACATAATGATGGGGAAGACAGACATGATAGCCCCATGGAAGATGCTCCGATCCAGGTGGCCGTCTGAAATGGCAGTAAGGATCGCGTCCTTCTGGGCATCAGAGATGTTCACCTACCCACAGAGTGGGGGCCTGTCACTGGCAGAGGTTCCAGGGAAGGCAGGAAACCTCTTTTGAAGGTTTTGAAACCTCAGGACTTTTAAGACCATCCCCTCCCCGAAGGCAGAAGTTTTTAATGGGACTGCTACGTAAAGGTCATCGGGTTGACCCAGACTTAGGAGGTGCCTTATGAAAACTTTCAGGATTCTAGTAGGGGCAAATGCTTCTTGGCAAAAGGCCAGAGAGGAGTGGGAGTCCTCCTTACTCTCAGCCTTGGAGGGACATCTGCATGCAGGTACAGCTTTAGGATGATACTAATTTTGGACTTCATTAGGATCACATCATTTTCATTGTATGCCCGGTTGACTTGTAGCACACGAGCTGAACTCACCAAATCATTAAATCTAAAAAGAAGTAGTAAAGAGGAAATCAGCAAGGAGAAAGTGCAAGATTAAACAGTGTTTCTGTCCCAGATCTATTTCTGTCCTAAAAACATAAGAGCTAGTCCTGAGCCAGGTCATTCATTCAATCATAATTCATCCATTGGCAAATGCTGACCACCTACCACATGTCACAGGTTATGCCCAGTGCTTCTTCAAGTATATTTCTTCCCTGTAAGCTCCCTTATTTATCCCATCCTCCCTTCTTCACCCATCCTGGACCTTTCATCAGTTTTGCCTGCAACTATTTCACGAGCTAAGTGTTATCTTGCTCTTTTTTCCCCTCCTGTGCTGACCCTCTCACAATTACCACCACTCTCTGAAGCAACATATTCCTTTCCTTAAATTTTTTTTATTATAGTAAAATATGCAGGACATAAGATTTCCAATTTAATCATTTTTAAGTGTAGAGGTGAGTGACATTAAATACATCCATATAAACTGTGAAGTCATCACCATCAACCGACTCCAGACTGTTTTCATCTTCCCAAACTAAAACTCCATACACAATAAACACTAACTCCCATTTTGCCTTTCCTCCAGCCCCTGGCAGCAACTACTTTTTGTCTTCTAGCAGTATATTCTTTTACTAACCAAAATATCTGTCAGTTATACCTTAAGTATGCAGCATGGCCATTTTAAATCTTAACCGTTTAAAATCGTCCTAAGAGTAGAGTACCATGGGCCTCCCATTATCAGCCTATTCTGCATGTCCATTCATATACTTGATCAGTGGGTAGTTATCAAGGTTTTATTCTGCTGGTGCAGTTCCAGGAGCAGTGAACACAGTAAACAATATCCTGCTTTCCAGGAGCTCATAATCAGTGAGAGGAAGAAGACACATTTAAGTAAACAGATGGATAATTCAATAGGCAGTAGAATGCTAAGGAGACAACAAAAGGGGATGAGTGATAGGAAAGGGGGTGGGCATTGAGACTTGTACAATTAAAAAGAAAAAGACAGTCATCTGTAGATCTGAGGGCAGGGGCTTCTTCCCGCCAAGAGGGCAGGAGTGCAAAGGCTCTGATGCAGGCACCATCTTGGGAGGGCACTGGTAGGACAGAGCAGAGACCCTCCTTGCTAGAGCATGGGGCGAGTGGCAGGTAGTGTGAGCTAAGCTCCCAGATAGAGACAGGCTCTGTTCATCAAGGCTCTTCAGGCAGTGAGAGGATATCTGGACTTCCTCCCAGCAGGAACAGGAAGCTGCTGGCACGCTTTAAACAGGAGAGTGATATAATCGGTCTACACTGAGAAAAGGCTGCTCTGGTTGCTGTGTGGACAAGTTTGTAGATGGCAAGTGAGAAAGCAGAGATGATGGTGGCAGGACTTGGAGCACCAGGGAGGGCTGTTCACACTGGTATTATTTTTCTGCCCCTCACTCGCCTCCCCCTTGAACACTTAAAAAAAAAAAACAAAAAACCCTCACTAACCGCTACTCATCCTTCAAAGTTCAGCTTAGGTGACCTGTCTCCCAAGAAACCACTCCTAAGCACTCAGCTGTCAAAAACAAAAACCTCACTAACTGCTACTCATCCTTCAAAGTTCAGCTTAGGTGACCTGTCACCCAAGAAACCACTCCTAAGCACTCAGCTGTCTAAATGTACTTCCTGGGCTTGATGTGACAACTATCATCCTACTTCTTAACTTCTATTTGTATTTTTTGTCTGCCATCCCAAAATAGTCGGTGGGGTCTTGGAGAACAGAGAACATGCCTTAGCAGGTTTTTTTATATTTGCAATGCTAAATTCAGGGCTTAAGAAATAATAAACAATCAATAAATATATGTGGAACTGAGCCAAACCCTTCCTTGGGGTACCAGTGGGAGATCTCTTAACCAAACACCCTTAACTGGTGTGCTGAGTTACCAGGTAGGTGCCCTGCACGTCTAAAGAACACATTGCCTGATACCTATGGCACACCCACCATACACACTGCTGGGACCTTTTCATGAACTCTCTCACTTTTCTGTAACTAACTGAGGCAAATAGTTACAGAGAGCTATTCATATCGCTTCCCAAATATTTTTGCCTATTGTTACTTTAATTTGTAATTTATGAAAACTGACAAACTATGAACATGAAAAGAAAAGGAATTTGTTGTTTTTGTGAAAACAAATTTGAATGCTTTGGGATGTTCCAATAAAGGCAAGTTTCCATTTTAAAAATTGCTATTGGGACTTCCCTGAGGCCCAGTGGCTAAGACTACCCACTTCCAATGCAGTGGATGAGGGTTCAATCCCTGGTGGGGGAACTAAGATCCCACATGATAACATAAATTTAAAAAACTGTATTAAAAAATGGCTAATGAGATCAGCTAGACTCCAATTTTTAAAAATTAAAAAATTAAAAATTACTACTGAGTTAGATAGTTGTGGAAGGCAATTTTAAATGTTGAAAAAACAAGTATAAAAATCCAGAAGGATTAAATTGCTTTGCAGTAACTATGGTTTCTCCCTCCACTACAGAAGAGAAAAATTAGAAATAGTAGATCATATTTTAGGTATAGTTTACACAAGAAAAATATGTAGACCTCCAATCAGTGGAATGGTTTTGGCTTTACTTCAAGTTTTATAGGTAAATTTACATGAATATGTTTTAACTTAAAAATTTATCTGCTTAATGTCATACATTCACACACACGCATTTTATTGTTATATTTCCTTGCTTTAATGAAAGAACTATTGGTCCAGTTATGTAACATAAGTGGACATCTATCATATTAACAAATAATAGGAAAAAAGTGCTTCACTTTCTGGGTATAAATAAGTGCATTTCAACACCTGGAACTGCAGAATATGGAGGAGCTTTTAAGATTGAGAGGAAAGAATGGTGGGCATGGATTTGGGGACCTTACACAGTGAGATTTTCAGGTGGAGACTGCTGCCTGGCAGAGCTGAAGTCCTTGTGTCACTTCCAGTCACTGCAGTCTTTGCTGGGAGGAACTAAGTGTGGAAAGCCGTGAGGGGAAGGAGAAATAGGAAACTTACTTTTCCATTTCAGAAAAGAAATAGAAATCATTGACGGCATAGTTGATGATGATAATCCTGTGACCAAATACCCGGCGCTTCATAAGGACTATGTCTCCATTTTCATGATCTGTACTCCGGACACTGGGATTTGGCACTGGGCGTCCTGATATGTTTGGGGCTGTGGAGAAATCTGAGAGAGGGAGAGAGGGAGGGAGGGAGAGAGAGAGAGAGAAAAGAGAGAGAGAGAGAGAGGAACTAACATTTATCAATGGGATCATTCATCACAATTCTATAAAAAAAAGCAAGAATACTGACTAAAGCTTTCATGTGTGCATGCTGTGTGTTAGGAGTGTGTTGCCAGGCCCTCCTCCAGGGGATCTTCCCCATCCAAGGATCAAACCCATGTCTCTTACATCTCCTGCATTGGCAGGTGGGTTCTTCACCACTAATGTCACCTGGGAAGCCCCTACCCTTTTATAGCACTTACTATTGCCATGAATAGTTCTAAGAGGCTTTAATGTATTAACTCATTTAATTCTCACAACAAAAAAATTATTATTTCCATGCTACAGATGAGGCACAAAGTCACTTACATAGGACCCTCCAGTTAGAAAGTGGCAGACTCAAATCTAGGCAATCTGGCTCCAATATCTGTGTCTCTCATTTTCTGTCTTGCCCTAAAAATGGGATGCCATAAGGGCAGATCTTATGCTGCAAATTCATTACTGTATCTCCAGCACCTGGAAAAGTGCTGGCCACACTGTGGATTCTCAAAAAGTGCACTGAATGAACACATGAACTAACAAATGAGGTAGTTGAATAAATCAATACAAATAACATGAGGAAGTAGTTTTGTAACATGTGAGAATTCAAAGTTCTCGAGACTGATCATTACCTGTCTTTTCCGGCTTCTGAAACAGAATGGACTGGGCTCACACCCTCACTATGTGGAACCAGGCTTGCTTTCATACCCAGGACCTGGAGTTCTTGCTAGACCCCAGGCTAATGCAAGCACTGAAAGCAAACAGGACCCTGCAGGGCCTTCCGAGGAACAGACACCCCCACCTCCACCACCCCCCACCCCCATGTCCCCTGCCTCTTGTTTGTAGAAAAGCTTTAGCCTCCTGGGCCTTCTCTGAGTTCCAAAAAACAAATTGAATCAGAGAAGTGAGAAAATGCAGCAGCAACTAAGGAAAAGTGTCAAGCAAGACAAAATAATAGTAGTTATCGGTAGTTTATCCAACCAAGGACCTCTGGTTCCTCTTCAAAGGCTATAGATAATAATCTATATGAGCCATATCCTTGAGTTGTTTTATGGACACTAAAACCCCAATCAGGTGAAAGAAGTTAATTGCATGCTGACCGTCAGCATGTAGATCCCAGACCAATTTGAACCAGAAAGTTGACCCCCAATTATCTCACTACCAACCAATCAGAGGAATGTCAATGAGCTGATCAGCAACCCACTCCCTCATCTTGCCTTTAAAAATCCTTCCCTAAAAGGCAACAGGAGTTCGAGTCTTTTGAGCATGAGCTGCCATGCTCCTTGCTTGGCTCTGTGTTGGATGCCTTGCAAAAAAATGCTATACCTTTCTTCACCACAACTCAGTGTTAGAAGACTGGCTGTACTGCAGGTAAGCGAGTGAACCCAGGTGTGGTTCTGCAATAGTATGACGTAAAGCAGTAAGCTCTGTAGCTTCTTACCTGGGTTAACCCTTGTAGCTAAAATATCAACAGGGAAGAGGAATAAATAGAGAAGTGACTTACTTTCCTTGTTGTGTACTTCCAGATGAAGATAGTCTTCAAGTTCCTGGCGCTTATGGGGATGAGACATAAATCTGCGGTAATTACAAAAGCTCCTAATAAAGCTGATCATCTTCAGCCAACCTCTCTTCTGGGGAAAGAGAAAGGAGAGTCACATATTCATTAGCATAGCCTGCTGTTCACTGAGTCTACTATGTGCCAGAAACTTGACATTCATTACATTGAATCCTCACATTTCCTTTAAAAAGAGTAAGTTTTAGCTTCAATTTAAAAGTAAGGAAACTCAGGTCAAAGAACTTATACAGCCTTCCCCAGAATAAGCCAGAATCACCCAGGCATGGTTGAAGCCACTGACAATGTTCTTTCTACCATAGTCTTCCTACAGTGAAGATTTGAGATGCCATGAATGGGAGAGGGCATGTGAGAGCTAAAAACAGAGAGACAGAGGACAGAGATAAACATGACTCACAGGAAGGGGAATAATAGCTCAAGCAGATTTTGAAATGTTGAAGAAATAAAGAAATGAGTAAATCATTTCTAAGCATTATAAAAGAAAAATATAACTACACATGCACACACTCATACACTCCCTCCCACCCCGGACCACCAACACACAGGGACACATTAAAAATGCATGTTACATTTCTTCACCTATTTCTTAACAGATTACCAGTGACAATTATCTAGTTTATTTACCCCTTGATAAGCTGATATTCAGACCCAGAAAGAATATTGATTAACTAGTTCAGTTGTCTCATTTCATAGAGAGGAAACCTCAGTGTAAGCTTGGCTTTAGACAGCCAGTGAATGAATGAATTTTAGTCGCTAATTTGTGTCCGACTCTTTTATGACCCCATGGACTGTCGCCTGCCAAGTTCCTTTGTCCATAGGATTTCCCAGGCAAGAATATTGGAGTGGGTTGCCATTTCCTTCTCCAGGGTACCTTCCTGGAGTTCCCCCCAGGGATCAAACCTGCAGTCTTCTGCAGGCGGAGTCTTTAATGCTGAGCCACCTGGGAAGCCCATAGAGAGTCAGTGGCAAAGCATATAAACTACTGGATTTAGTGTCAGAAGTTTTGAGTCTGGAGCTTATCTTCACCTTAATTGGGTAATTTGGGTCAACTCCTTTAATGTATGTCTCAATGTCTCCATGTGAAAGATAGAAGCAATAGCCTTCAGGGTTACGGTGAAGGTTAGTCATAATGTATGTATATCACTATGTGCAGTGCTTAGCACAAAGCAGGAACTAAGTACATGCTGAATCCTTTTTACACCTTCTTAACTAACAGCAACTGAAAGACCTGAATTAAAACTCAGCATCCTGGTGTTGGATGCAGTATTCTTTTCACTCTCCCAAATGATCATTCGTGGTACCCTGACGCAGAGTTGAGTTGATCCACATATGGAGGAAATAAAGAGGAGAAAGAAGGGAGCAGCATGTTATCATACCTGGGGTTCTGCATCAGTGGGCATAGGCATTATTTTTTCACTATTCTAATATAATTGTTTTTATTTCACCCAGCAGGTATATAATTTGATATAGTTGTGATTATAATACATATATGATTCGGAGTTCTGTTGGGTTAAAAATTTCTTTGTCACATCTTTTTTTTAAAAAATTGAATGAAAATTTCTTTAAACTCTACTCTACAATTTTCAAAAACTTCACACATATGATTTCATATAGTCCCATGATAACTCTTCCTTCCCGACCCTTATCTTGTCCCTCCCTACCTCTCTCTCCTCACTGCTGCTGCTGCTGCTCAGTCACGTCAGTCGTGGCCGACTCTGTGCAACCCCATAAATGGCAGCCCACCAGGCTCCCCCGTCCCTGGGATTCTCCAGGCAAGAACACTGGAGTGGGTTGCCATTTCCTTCTCCAATGCATGAAAGTGAAAAGTGAAAGTGAAGTTGCTCAGTCGTGTCCGACTCTTCTCGACCCATGGACTGCAGCCTACCAGGCTCCTCCGTCCATGGGATTTTCCAGGCAAGAGTACTGGAGTGGGGTGCCATCGCCTTCTCCACTGGTAACCATAATTTCTTCCCTATATCTGTGAGTGGCATAGGCATTCTTTCCAGAGATCCTCTGCATGATCTTTAGTGTCAAATAGAGTTGGGTGCAAATCTTTCTGATGACCAGTTCTACAACACTCTGATCAAGTGATTATTTAAGAGGAGTGTGTATTTTTTTTCTCAAACCCTATGAAGAGACTTTCTTGAATCATATTCCTGTCTCCTCTTTCTTTCCTTCTTCTGTCCTCCCATGGGAGAAAGCATGAGTTCGATAATTGATGAGCTTGGAAGCAGGAAAGGGTAGGCTTTGTTCCAGCCTCCAGAGTTCTCTCTGGGAGCTGCTGGTCTGCAGACACCTGTGTTCAGGCCTGCCTTTTGTCATACAGTAGGGAGCTCACCCAGCTAGGTGGGGGTCTAACTGTTCCTCTTTGTTAGTGACTGGGCATGTAAGTAAGTAAGGGTACAGAGAGGATTATTAAACCCACTTGACTTCACAGCCAATCCATGTCCCCCAAATCAGCTTTCAGTAGCTAAAAACAAACAAACAAACAGACATTTTGATCTCCATATGACCAGCCTCTGTGCCTGTCATTCAACTGGTTCTAATCACAAATAGTGAAGACAGGGGTTTCTTGAAATTCCCTCTGTAACAATTGCTCTGAGCCTCAAATTCTTCAGTTGTAAATGGGGATTTGAAAACCTATCCCAAAGAGTACCTGCTTTGGTGAATAATTAAGCTAACACTGAAACTCTTCTGTGTGGTCAGCAATACCTAGGCAGTAGTTTCCTGGTCCCCAGTCTTGTCTTTGCTATCTTCCCCACTGACCTGGGATTCCTGCAGGTAAACTGCTGTCTTTGAGGGCTTCTTGGGTGAAGCTATTGGTATTTCAGCCTCCTTCTCCACAGGATGAGGTGGAAACAGTTCTTGGTAATCTTTAAACCTGCCAGCAGGAGACCAGGAATATTAAAGAATTCAAAAACATGGTACATAAAAGATAACAGTCTAGGCAAACCTCTCTCAGCTTTTGGGGAAAGGGGAATTTGGTGAATGGTGAGATATTCAGAAACACTCCTCTAACCATTCCAGTCCTTGGCTCACGTCAGTCTGTTCTTCCTGACCAATACTGTAGTGTTCCTTGCTCAGGGAGGTGAACAGAAATGTGTGTGTGTGTGTGTGTGTGTGTGTGTGTGTGTGTGTGTGCAGGTAGGCAGGTAAGAGGGTTCAGGGCAAGTTCAGCTTTTATTTTGTAGGGACGCTCTGGCAGTGAACCGTGAGAGCAGACTCTGAGACTAATGTGACTTTCAGAAGTCAACGATCAGCTTCAGAGCATCACTGCCTTCACCCAGCAACACTCACCACTTTTCTTCCAGAGATCTCATGACATAGCCCTGGAGCATTAACAATGTTGTTGTGCTGACATGATGCATGAGAGAGACTTCCTTGATAATAGGGGCATTACACTGCAGCATTTGTTCTAAAAAATGCAAGAGAGAAGAAAAGTCATCATTTTCTTATGTACCATTTCTGAGGTGGCTACAGTTTTTTTCATCCAAGAGCCTTATGGTTCCTTGTTCTCAATCTGGCCAGATTCAGCTCTCCACAATTTGTTTGAAAATCTCAAAAGTACATTTGGAATGCTATGTGTACGTGTATTTGTAGAGCAAATACTTCCTGGTTTAGTCCATTCCAAATTTCAAAGATAAGTGCTTAAGGGGAAAGCAATGTTTAAAGGACTCCATTTCTGCAGCTAGTTTGAAGTTTTCAGTTAAGGAAGAGAATAGAGGACTAAAAGATTAAAGTTAAGTGGCAGAGGCAGATGGGAAATCCAAGATTACCAATAAATATTCTAAGGGCAATATGATTCTTCAGGAGTTCAAAGGCTACTCTGTTCATTAAAAAGATTTAAAAGCTTATTAAGGACAAAATCTGCATATTCTTCTTTCTCTTCTAGCTCATTCAAAATGTTGCACAAAACTTAATATCCTGAGACTCAACAAATAAATATTACTTACAAGTAAAGACTTGCCCATTTTAGCTTCTCTGGTGGCTCAGATGGTAAAGTGTCTGCCTGCAATGTGGGAGACCTGGGTTCAATCCCTGGGTCGGGAAGATTCCCTGAAGAAGGAAATGGCAACCCACTCCAGTACTCTTGCCTGGAAAATTCCATGGACGGAGGAGCCTGGTAGGCTACAGTCCATGGGGTTGCAAAGAGTCAGACATGACTGAGCAACTTCACAAGTAAAGACCTGCCCATTTTACTGGTTTTTCTTCTTTCACAATTTATAACCTTATCTTGGTTTAACACAAGCTAAACACACACAGAAGCCTATCTGTTCATCTGTGTCAAAACAGGAGGCTTCTTCATTGCTTTGCAAGAAGATTTGTTTACCTCCAGGATGGGATCATGCTCAGCCCCTTTTGTTTTCCTCTAGAATTATAGGTCAGTACTTTAATTGCAGTTTCTGCTTCTGGACAAGATGAATTTACATGGATCAGATTTACCCTCCTGCCTTAGGCAAGAAAATAAGACAAAACTTATGCAACAAAGATTTTCAGGGAGACAGTTCTCCTTCTCAGCACCTTTCAGTACTCTTTACATCCCATAGATGGTGGACACTCTAGCTTTCCATCCTGTTAACACATGATTTTGGATCTAACTCCAGTCTACTTGATGTGAAGGGTCAAATGACTGGAGTTTGAATTCAAGTTTCACTAATTGGACAAGTTAGTTAACTTCTCCATGTTTTACTTTCCTCATTAGAAAAATGGAGTTATTTATCCCTGCCTTCTAAGTTATTTACACCTATCTCTTAAGGATTAAATTAAATCCTACTTTCAGGGTTGAGAGGATATGTTTCACATACAAGTACAAGTATCTTCTTTTACTTGTGGTATTATATTTTGGATTTATTATTGTATTATTATTTTAGTTTTTCTATAGCAATTTTCCTACTTATAAAAAACTAAATACTAGCACATGTTAAGAATTTAAATAAAATTGCTTCAAGCACATTCTGATTTTAACCCACTATCCATTCTGTCTTATCAATATTATACTTCAGAATGGTTACATATAAAAGAACAACAATGCATGTAGTTTTTTGGGTCTATGTGTCTTTCTTCAGTATTATCTTTAAGAAAAAGAATGATAGATTTGATTTATTTTTTCTTCTTTGAAACCCTGCATGTTATCACTTATATGTGGAATCTAAAAAATAAAAGAAAAATGAATATAACAAAACATAAACAGACTCACAGATACAGAGAATAAGCTAGTGGTTATCAATGGGAAGAGGGGAGGGAGGTGGCACAAGATAGGAGGAGGGGATGAAGAGATATGAACTATGTATAAGATAAACAAGATATCAGGATATGTTGTTGGATAAAGAAATGGCAACCCACTCTAGTAATCTTGCCTGGAAGTGTTCATGCGATTGCAAGAGTCGGACATGACCTTGTGACTTCACCACCACCACCAAGGATGTATTGTATAGCACAGGGAATATAGTCTTATATTAACTTTATCAGTTCAGTTCAGTTCAGTCGCTCAGTCGTGTCCGACTCTTTGCGACCCCATGAATTGCAGCACGCCAGGCCTCCCTGTCCATCACCAACTCCCGGAGTTCACTCAGAGTCACGTCCACCAAGTCAGTGATGCCATCCAGCCATCTCGTCCTTGGTCGTCCCCTTCTTCTCTTGCCCCTAATCCCTCCCAGCATCAGAGTCTTTTCCAATGAGTCAATTCTTCGCATGGGGTGGCCAAAGTACTGGAGTTTCAGCTTTAGCATCATTCCTTCCAAAGAAATCCCAGGGCTGATCTCCTTCAGAATGGAGTGGTTGGATCTCCTTGCAGTCCAAGGGACTCT
>SJYQ01003162.1:20443-121512 GCA_006410935.1 Redunca redunca
TCAGAATTTTCCACAGTTCATTGTGATCCACACAGTCAAAGTCTTTGGCATAGTCAATAAAGCAGATATAGATGTTTTTCTGGAACTCTCTTGCTTTTTCCATGATCCAGCAGATGTTGGCAATTTGATCTCTGGGTCCTATGCCTTTTCTAAAACCAGCTTGAACATCAGGAATTTCACAGTTCACATATTGCTGAAGCCTGGCTTGGAGAATTTTGAGCATTACTTTACTAGCATGTGAGATGAATGCAATTGTGCGGTAGTTTGAGCATTCTTTGGCTTTGCCTTTCTTTGGGATTGGAATGAAAACTGACCTTTTCCAGTCCTGTGGCCACTGCTGAGTTTTCCCAATTTGCTGGCATATTGAGTGCAGCACATTCACAGCATCATCTTTCAGGATTTGAAATAGCTCAACTGGAATTCCATCACCTCCACTAGCTTTGTTCGTAGTGATGCTTTCTAAGGCCCACTTGACTTCACATTCCAGGATGTCTGGCTCTAGATGAGTGATCACACCATCGTGATTATCCGGGTCACGAAAATCCTTTTTGTACCGTTCTTCTGTGTATTCCTGCCATCTCTTCTTAATATCTTCTGCTTCTGTTAGGTCCATACCATTTCTGTCCTTTACTGAGCCCATCTTTTGCATGAAATGTTCCCTTGGTATCTCTAGTTTTCTTGAAGAGATCTCTAGTCTTTCCCATTCTATTGTTTTCCTCTATTTCTTTGCATCGATCTCTGAAGAAGGCTTTCTTATCTCTTCTTGCTATTCTTTGGAACTCTGCATTCAGTTGCTTATATCTTTCCTTTTCTCCTAGGCTTTTCGCTTCTCTTCTTTTCACAGCTATTTGTAAGGCCTCCCCAGACAGCCATTTTGCTTTTTTGCATTTCTTTTCTGTGAGGATGGTCTTGATCCCTGTCTCCTGTACAATGTCACGAACCTCCGTCCATAGTTCATCAGGCACTCTATCTATCAGATCTAGGCCCTTAAATCTATTTCTCACTTCCACTGTATAATCATAAAGGATTTGATTGAGGTCATACCTGAATGGTCTTAGCGGTTTTCCCTACTTTCTTCAATTTAAGTCTAAATTTGGTAATAAGGAGTTCATGATCTGAGGCACAGTCAGCTCCTGGTCTTGTTTTTGTTGACTGTATAGAGCTTCTCCATCTTTGGCTGCAGAGAATATAATCAGTCTGACTTCGGCGTTGACCATCTGGTGATGTCCATGTGTAGAGTCTTCTTCTCTTGTGTTGTTGGAAGAGGCTGTTTGCTATGACCAGTGCATTTTCTTGGCAAAACTCTATTAGTCTATGCCCACCTTCATTCTGTATTCCAAGGTCAAATTTTCCTGTTACTCCAGGTGTTTCTTGACTTCCTACTTTTGCATTCCAGTCCCCTATAATGAGAAGGACATCTTTTTGGGGTGTTAGTTCTAAAAGGTCTTGTAGATCTTCATAGAACCGTTCAACTTCAGCTTCTTCAGCGTTACTGGTTGGAGCATAGACTTGGATTACTGTGATACTGGATGGTTTGCCTTGGAAATGAACAGAGATCATTCTGTCGTTTTTGAGATTGCATCCAAGTACTGCATTTCGGACTCTTCTGTTGACCATGATGGCTACTCTATTTCTTCTGGGGGATTCCTGCCCACAGTAGTAGATACAATGGTCATCTGAGTTAAATTCACCCATTGCAGTCCATTTTAGTTTGCTGATTCCTAGAATGTCGACGTTCACCCTTGCCATCTCTTGTTTGACCACTTCCAATTTGCCTTGATTCATGGGCCTGACATTCCAGGTTCCTATGCAATATTGCTCTTTACAGCATCGGACCTTGCTACTATCACCAGTCACATCCACAGCTGGGTATTGTTTTTGCTTTGGCTCCAACCCTTCATTCTTTCTGGAGTTATTTCTCTACTGATCTCCAGTAGCATATTAGGCACTCACCGACCTGGGGAGTTCCTCATTCAGTATCCTATCACTTTGCCTTTTCATACTGTTCATGGGGTTCTCAAGGTAAGAATACTGAAGTGGTTTGCCATTCCCTTCTCCAGTGGACCACATTCTGTCAGACCTCTCCACCATGACCCACCCGTCTTGCGTTACCCCATGGGCATGGCTTAGTTTCATTGAGTTAGACAAGGCTGTGGTCCTAGTGTGATTAGATTGACTAGATTTCTGTGAGTATGGTTTCAGTGTGTCTGCCCTCTGATGCCCTCTTGCAACACCTACCATCTTACTTGAGTTTCTCTTATTATTATATAATATAATATAGTAATTCATAATAACTTAAGTGTATTATACTCTGTTAAAATACTGAATCACTATGCCCTCTATCTGAGACAAATCTAATGGAAATTAGCTATACTTGTTTTTAAGAGTGGATTATTCTCTGCTTTCACTGTCTTCAGCTTTGTCTCTCTACTGCCCCCTGTGGCCGCTGGTCTGTTCTGCTTTCTCAGGGAGAGAACAGTCTCTTCCCCAAACCTAAGATTCTAAAGGGTAAAGGAAACAATTTCAGGAGAGGAGAATGCATACCAGGAGAGTGTTTGCCGTGGAAGAAAGTCTTGATTACGTTTTCAAAGAGAGAGTTATAGATCTTTTCATTTGTCTCATCGCTGATCTTCTGTATGGCCACCAGGAACTGCAGTGGGGTCTCAGCCCTCCGTTCTCTGAGGAACTCCCTGAAGGACTCCAAGTGCTGTGTGTTTAGGAGGACTTCTGTCAAGTTTCTGGGAAACAAGAAAGCATCATTGGCGAAGAGAAAGAGACGGTGACCCTGGAATCTGCTCCAGTTAGGGAATGGGGAAGGGCCTCTCCCAGACTTCAGGGCTTTGAACTGTGATTGAGGAGCAGAGTGGATAAATTGGTTACTCTGCTTATTTCCTAGAGATTAACTTAATGTACCCATTCTAAGCTTGGTCTAATCATTTGACAACCCCAATGGAAGAAGAGAAGGAGTATTTTAAAGGGGGCTTCCCCCCCGCCCCCGCCCCAAGGAAAACTTCTTCCATTATGGATTCATTGGCAGTCATTTCAGCAAGACAGGGCATGAGTGACCAGCAGTTGTTATAGATCAGTATTTCTAAATTTCCACTGCTGATTTCTTTCACCATTTCTTGTGTACAGGTGTTGCTGTAATGTTTCAACTCAGTTCTCTTGACTCTTGCCTTATGATTTTTTTCTGCTAGGTAATCTCTACATCCTCTGTGGTTTCAGTTTTCATTGATATGAGGAAGTGATTTCAACTTTCACTGTTATGGTGAAGCTATATCTCTAGTTTCTGTGAACTCCACTTCACAATTTCAGCTGCCCATTGAACCTTATCTTTATGTCATTTGTCATCGGTAGAACCTCTCTATACATATCCACAAGTTGTCCAACTTGTTCTTCTCCTATTAAATACTTGTCTTGTTAAGAATGATGTTAGCTATAGGTTTTTATCTTTTTATTTATTTAATTGAAGGATGATTGCTTTACAATATTGGTTTGATTTCTCTCATTCATCAACATGAATTAGCCATGAATTAGGCTCCTCTGTGTATGGGATTCTCCCAGCAAGAACGCTGGAGTAGTTGCCATTTCCTTCTCCAGGGGATCTTACGAAGCCAGGGATCAACCCCGGGGTTTCCTGCAACTCCTGTCTTGGCAGACAGATTCTTTTACCAGTGAGCCACGTGGGAAGCCCATGAATTAGCCACAGGTGCACATATGATCTCTCCCTCTTGAACCTCCTTCACATTTCCCACCCTTTCCCACCCCTTCAGGTAGTTACAGAGCCCCAGTTTGAGTTCCCTGAGTCAAACAGCAAATTTCCATTGGCTATCTATTTAACATATGGTAATGTATATGCTTTCATGCTACTCTCTCCATTCATCTCACCCTCTCATAAATGTACTTTAAAAGGATGAGATGATTCCCTTCTAAGTTGATTGAGAATTTTTATCATAAATGGATGCTAGATTTTATAAAATGCTTTTAATGCATCAATCAAGATACTTGTGTGAAGTTTTTTCCCTTATTTTATTAACATGATGCATTGTATTAATTTATTTTCAGATGCATTATTTGCATTCCTGTAATTAATCTCACTTGGTTATGGTATATAATCCTTTTTAAATGTGGTTTAATTTGGTTTGCTAATATTTTATTGAGGATTTTCATACCTAGGTTTGAGAGCATTATTGATCTGTAGTTTTCTTACGATAATTTTGTTTGGCTTNGATAATTTTGTTTGGCTTTGGGATCAGGATAATACTTGCTGGCCTCATAAACATATTAGAAGTGTTCCTTTTTCCTCTATTTCCTCAAAGAGTTTGTAGACTATTGGTAGCATTTATTCTTTAAATATTTCATAGCTTTCTCCAGTGAAGCCATCTGTCTAGACTTTTATCTGTGAGATTTTAAATAATTAATCCAATTTCTTCTCTTGATATAGAGATTTACTCACATTTTGTATTTCTTGAGTCAGTTTCAGAAAGTTGGGTATTTCTAGAAATTTCTGTTTCCTCCAATTGTCATTGTCATACTCCTTGCATTTTCTTACAAACAGGTTAGTTTCTTTAGGGTCAGTGGTCCTCTCTTCTGGTCCAGGTTTTGGAAATCTGTGTCATCTCACTTTTTCCCTTTTGTCAGTATAGTTGATGGTTTAACAATTTTGTTAATTTTTACAAAAAAATTATTTGTGCTTGGATTTTCTCATTTTTCTTCTCTTCATATTATTGATTTCCACTAATTTATTTTTTACTTCCTTCTACTTCCCCCGAGTTTAGTCTGAATATATCATCCCACCACCTTTAGTCTCCATTTTTTTTTATTGAAGTATGGCTGATTTATAATATTATATTACTTTCAGATATATAATATAGTATTCACAGACTTGAAAATACTAAGTTTTCAAATAGACTTGAAAATCTGTTAAAACACAGAATACATAGGGTGAAGGGACATAAAACATAATAGTAGAAAGATAGATTGGGGGAATTCCCAGGTGGTCTAGTGGTTAGGATTCCACACTTTCACTGCCAAGGGTGAAGGTTCAATCCCTAATCAGGGAATTAAGTTTCCACAGCTGCATGGAGTGATCAAAAAAAGAAAAAGAAAAGAGAGAGAGAAAAGGAAAAGAAAAGACTTCTTTTATATTCAACTAAACTAGGAACTACATATTTCTGTAGACATAGTGGAGAGTGGTGAATAGTACAAACTGGAACAGTAAAAGGAATAAATGATTGAATTTCAGGGAATAATTCCAGTTCCTTAAAAGAAACAAATGATAGAACTTCAGGGAATAATTTTAGTTCCTTGAAGAGGAGGAAGCTCCATCTAGAGAATTTAGAAGAGACAGAGGACTTATAAACCTTATAAACTTATAAACCTTATAAACTTATGAACATTATCAGTAACTGAAAACATACTTCTGGAAGATTTCTCTGTACAAAATATTCTACCAGTGACATTGACTAACAAATTTGTATGTGCTAATATATCTCTATCATCTATAAGGAACTTTTCATACAGCCAGTCATCAATAGATAATACTAAATTAAAAATAAGTGCCTGAATGAATGACGTGCATAAGAAAATTATCATCAAGTTGAGAAGGTGGAAAACATACTTAAAAAATTAAAAAGTAGTAAAAAATAGAACATGGTAAGTTCTTGTATTTTAAAGGTTTATTACTTCAGAGGAGGTGGAAGTCATAGCAGGTATACAACCGGAGAACTTTATTTTGTAGAGATGGAACTTATGCTAAGGTGAGTGGAAAGAAAGAGTGGGCATTTCTGAAAGAAAAGATCACAGACTCTTTGTCTAGCATTGGGAACTTATCAGAGGCTGAGACAAGAAGTAAGGAGCTAGTTAGGAGACTACTACAGCTGTATGCAATCCACAAAAACACAAACTGGCAAGGACATCCATACAAAAATGTTTCTTGGGGTACTATTCATAGCAATGAAAAAGTAAAGATAATATACATGTCCATTAAAATATACAGTTAAATAAACCATGCAACATCCATAGTATGGAAGAAGGTAAATCTATTTATACTGACATGAAAGGATATCCATGATAGGTTAAGTTTTAAAAAGTTATTGTATAATATATATTGCATGGTACAAATTTTAGAAAATAAATAGCGATTTAAAATAACAAAGTATCCTTGTGCATGTCCAGTATGATTAAGGAGAGCACGTGCCTGGACATATTGTGACCAGATCCTATGTCTTACCTGGGTCTTATCGAAGGCTTCCTCATATTAGCCCTTTTAAATAATGACATTCTCCTTTTTGAGGGTAAAACCATCTTTGGTTCTCTGAAAACTTCTACAGTAAAATCTAAAAATAGAATTTCAAAAGTGTGGAACATCATTTATAAAGAACACTGCAGACAGTAAGAAGGAACAAAGTACGAAGGACATTATCATACATTGACTGCGTGTAGAAAAACCAAAGTCCCCAGTGGCCAGTGGCCTGAGATAGCAGCTGTTATGGAGACTTGCTCCCTAAAACTCCCCTTCATGGATCACAGTCTTGTTGTGGCAAAGGGACTTATGTAACTCTATGAAGCTATGAGCCATGCTGTGCAGGGCCACCCAAGATGGATGGGTCATAGTGAAGAGTTCTGACAAAACCTGGTCCAATGGAGAAGGAAATGGTAACCCACTCCAGTATTCTTGACTGGACTAACCCATGAACAAACAGTATAAAAAGGCAAAAAGATATGACACCGGAATATGAGCCCCCCAGGTTGTAAGGTGTCCAGTACGCTACTGAAGAAGAGCAGAGGACAATTACTAATAGCTCCAGTAACAGTGAAGCAGTTGGGCCAATGTGGAAACAATGATCAGTTATGGACATGTCTGGTGGTAAAAGGCCGATGCTGTAAAGAACAATATTGCATAGGAACCTGGAATGTTAGGTTCATGAATCAAGGTAAATAGGACATGGCCAAGAAGGAGATGGTAAGAGTGAACACTGACATCTTCAGTTCAGTTCAATTCAGTGGCTCAGTTGTGTCCGACTCTGTGACCCCATGAATTGCAGCACACCAGGCCTCCCTGTCCATCACCAACTCCAAGAGTTCACTCAAACTCATGTGCATCGAGTTGGTGATGCCATCCAGCCATCTCATCCTCTGTTGTCCCCTTCTCCTCCTGCCCCCAATCCCTCCCAGCATCAGGGTCTTTTCCAGTGAGTCAACTCTTCACCTGAGGTGGCCAAAGTACTGGAGTTTCAGCTTCAGCATCAGTCCTTCCAATGAACACCCAGGACTGGTCTCCTTTAGGATGGACTGGTTGGATCTCCTTGCAGTCCAAGGGACTCTCGAGAGTCTTCTCCAACACCACAGTTCAAAAGCATCAATTCTTTGGCGCTCGGCTTTCTTCACAATCCAACTCTCACATCCATACGTGACCACTGGAAAAACCATACCCTTGACTGGACGTACCTTTGTTGGCAAAGTAATATCTCTGCTTTTGAATATGCTATCTATGTTGGTCATAACTTTCCTTCCAAGGAGTAAGCGTCTTTTAATTTCATGGCTGCAATCACCATCTGCAGTGATTTTGGAGCCCCCCAAAATAAAGTCTGACACTGTTTCCACTGTTTCCCCATCTATTTCCCATGAAGTGATGGGACCAGATGCCATGATCTTCGTTTTCTGAATGTTGAGCTCTAAGCCAACTTTTTCACTCTCTTCTTTCACTTTCATCAAGAGGCATTTTTAGTTCCTCTTCATTTTCTGCCGTAAGGGTGGTGTCATCTGCATATCTGAGGTTATTGATATTTCTCCTGGCAATCTTGATTCCAGCTTGTGCTTCTTCCAGCCCAGCGTTTCTCATGATGTACTCTGCATAGAAGTTAAATAAGCAGGGTGACAATATACAGCCTTGATGTACTCTCTTTCCTATCTGGAACCAGTCTGTTGGTCCATGTCCAGTTCTAACTGTTGCTTCCTGACCTGCATATAGGTTTCTCAAGAGGCAGGTCAGGTGGTCTGGTATTCCCATCTCTTTCAGGATTTTCCACAGTTTATTGGGATCCACACAGTCAAAGGCTTTGGCATAGTCAATAAAGCAGAAATAGATGTTTTTCTGGAACTCTCTTGCTTTTTCCATGATCCAGTGGATGTTGGCAATTTGACTCTGGTTCCTATGCCTTTTCTAAAACCAGCTTGAACATCAGGAAGTTCACGGTTTACGTATTGTTGGAGCCTAGCTTGGAGACTTTTGAGCATTACTTTACTAGCGGGTGAGATGAGTGCAATTGTGCGGTAGTTTGAGCATTCTTTGGCATTGCCTTTCTTTGGGATTGGAATGAAAACTGACCTTTTCCAGTCCTGTGGCCACTGCTGAGTTTTCCCAACTTGCTGGCATATTGAGTGCAGGACTTTCACAGCATCATCTTTCAGGATTTGAAATAGCTCAACTGGAATTCCATCACCTCCACTAGCTTTGTTCGTAGCGATGCTTTCTAAGGCCCACTTGACTTCACATTCCAGGATGCCTGGCTCTGGGTGAGTGATCACACTATTGTGATTATCTTGGTCGTGAAGATATTTTTTGTGCAGTTCCTCTGTGTATTCTTGCCACCTCTTCTTAATATCTTCTGCTTCTGTTAGGTCCATACAATTTCTGTCCTTTATCAAGCCCATCTTTGCATGAAATGTTCCCATGGTATCTCTAATTTTCTTGAAGATATCTCTAGTCTTTCCCATTCTGTTCTTTTCCTCTATTTCTTTGCACTGATTGCTGAGGAAGGTCAGGTGGTCTGGTATTCCCATCTCTTTCAGAATTTTCCACAGTTTATTGTGATCCACACAAAGGCTTTGGCATCTTAGGTATCAGTGAACTAAAATGGATGGGAATGGGCAAATTTAATTCTGAAGATCATTGTATCTACTACTGTGGGCAAGAATCCCTTAGAAGAAATGGAATAGCCCTTATAGTCAAGAAAAGAGTCTGAAATACAGTACTTGGGTGCAATCTCAAAAACAACAGAATGATTTTGGTTCATTTCTAAGGCAAACCATTCAACATCACAGTCATCCAAGTCTATGCTCTTACCACTGAAGCAAAAGCAGTTGAAGTTGACCAGTTCTATGAAGACTTACAAGACATTCCAGAACTAACACCAAATATATATATATATAGTTTTCATCATAAGGGATTGGAACACAAAAGTAGGAAATCAAGAAATATGCAGAGTAACAGGTAAGTTTGGCCCTGAAGTACAAAATGAAACAGGGCAAAGGCTAAGAGAATTTTGTCAAGAAAATAAGCTGGTCATAGCAAACATCCTTTTCCAACAATGCAAGAGATGACTTTACACATGGACATCACCCAATGGTCAATACAGTAATCAGATTATATTCTTTGCAGCCAAAGATGGAGAAGCTCCATACAGTCAGCAAACACAAGATCTGGAGCTGACGGTGGCTCATGAGTTCCTTAGTGAAAATTCAGATTTAAATTGAAGAAAGTAGGGAAAACCAGTAGGCCATTCAGGTATGACCTAAATCAAATCCTTTGGGATTATACAGTGGAGGTGACAAATAAATTCAAGGGATTAGATCTGATAGACAGAGTGCCTGAAGAACTATGGACAGAGGTTTGTAACACTGTATAGGAGGCAGTGACCAAAACCATCCCAAAGAAAAAGACATGCAAGAAGGCAAAATGATTGTCTGAGGAGGCCTTACAAATAGCTGAAACAAAGAAGATAGAAGAAAGGCAAAGGAGGAAGGGAAAGATACACCAAACTAAAGGCAGAGTTCCAAAGAAGAGCAAGGAGAGATAAGAAAGCCTTCTTAAGTGAACAATGCAAAGAAATAGAGGAAAACAATAGAATGGGAAAGACCAGAGATCTCTTCAAGAAAATTGGAGATACCAAGGGAACATTTCATGCAAAGATGGGCATAATAAAGGACAGAAATGATAAGGACTAAGCAGAAGCAGAAGATATTAAGAAGAGGTGGCAAGAATGCACAGAAGAATTGTACAAAATAGGTCTTAATGATCAGGATAACCACGATGGTGTGGTCATACCTAGAGCCAGACATCCCGGAGTGTGAAGTCAAGTGGGCCCTAGGAAACATACTACAAACAAAGCTAGTGGAGATGATGAAATTCCAGCTGAGCTATTTCAAATCCTAAAAGATGATGCTGTTAAAGTGTTGCACTAAGTACTATATATTAGCTACTGAATATACTGACTTTACATATAAAAACACATATAGATTATAAGTAAATGGATACAGGAAAATATACTATGCTAACACTAGTCAAAAGAAAGGAAGAGGACTTCCCTGTACTTCAATGGTTAAGAATCTGCTTGGCAATGCAGGGGACACAGGTTCTATCCCTGGTTGGGGAAGATTCCACATGCGACTGAGCCCATGCACCACAACCACTGAGCCCTCCCTCTAGAGCTCATGCTTTGCGATGAGAAGCCATGGCAATGAGAAGCCCACAGGCCACAACTAGACAGTAGCCCCCACTAGCCTCAACTAGAGAAAGCCCGTGGATAGCAATGAAGACCCAGCATAGCCAAAAATAAGTTTTTTTTTAAAAAAGAGTATTAATTTTATACATAACAGTCTTCAGAGAAAGGAGTGATATCAGAGATTAAAAAAAGTATTACATAATGATAAAGGGGTCAACTCTCTAAGAAGATACAACAATTTTTAACATACATGTGCCTACTGGAGTATCAAACTATGTGAACAAAACAAGAGTTCTATGTGCGACAGAACTACAAGGAGGAAAATGTAAATCCACTTTCAAAGTTGGACACTTCAACACTCCTCTGTCACAGATGGAAAGATCCAGCAGGCAGGATATCAGTAAGGATCTAGTTGAAATCAACAACACCACCAATCAACTGGAGCAATCAACTAGATAGCTACAAACCATTTTATCAAACAGCAGTAGAATACACACTTTGCTGAAGCTCACATGAAACATTTACCAATGCTGAACACATTCTGGGCCATACACATACCTTAAAAAATTTAAATGAATAGAAACCATACATCTGCTGTCAGACCACAAAGCAATTAAACTATAACTCAATGACATAAAGATAGCTGGAAAATCTCAAAACACATGGAGATTTAAAAACAAACTTCTAATAACACATGGGTCAAAGAAGAAATTTTAAAAGTATTTTAAATTAAATAAAAATGAAAGCACAACTTATCAAAATTTGGGAGATGAGAAAAAGTAGCAATTAGAGGAAAATATATAGCATTTCATGCATATATAAAAATAGAAGAAAGATCATCTAAATCAATCATCTAAGTTTCTACCTTAGGAAAGTGAAAAAAGAAGAGCAAATAAAATCCAAAGTAAGCAGAAGAGAAGAAATAATAGAACTTAGAGCAGAATTCAATGAAATTGTAAGGAAATCAATAGGGAAAATCAATGAAGACAAAACACAGTTCTTTGAAAAAATCAATAATATCAATAAGTCTCTGGCTAGAATAAGAAAAACAGAGAGAGGACACAGATTACTTGTATCAGAAATGAAAGCAAGAATATCACTACAGATACCATAGACATAAAAAAGGTAAGAAAAGAATACTAAGAACAACTCCACGTCACATAGATGAAATGGATCAATTCCTTGAAAGGCACGATTTACAAAAAGTCATACAAAAAGAAATAGATGATCAGAATATATATATATATATATATATATGAAATATGAAGATCTTTGTATTGTATCTCAAAGCCCATCAATAAACAACCACTAAGAAAGAGGCACTAAAGGACCAAGAAGATGGAGGGACTTAGCCAGTTGATATCAGCAAATCTGATATCACAGTCCATCTGAAATCACTGTCTGTCACAGTTCATCCTAGCATTGGCACAATGAGCTCATGAACAGAGTAGGTAGGTGAAAGGGATGGTGAGGAGATAACCCTCATCCAAGGTAAGGAGCAGTGGCTGTGCTTTGCTGGAGCAGCCATGAAGAGATACCCCACGTCCAAGGTAAGAGAAACCCAAGTAAGACGGTAAGTGTTGCAAGAGGGCATCAGAGGACAGACACACTGAAACCATAATCACAGAAAACTAGCCAATCTAATCACACTAGGACCACAGCCTTGTCTAATTCAATGAAGCTAAGCCATGCCCTGTGGGGCCACCCAAGACAGGCGGGTCATGGTGGAGAGGTCTGACAGAATGTGGTCCACTGGAGAAGGGAATGGCAAACCACTTCAGTATCATTGCCTTGAGAACCCCATGGACAGTATGAAAAGGCAAAATGATAGGATACTGAAAGAGGAACTCCCCAGGTCGGTGAGTGCCCAATATGCTACTGGAGATCAGTAGAGAAATAACTCCAGAAAGAATGAAGGGATGGAGCCAAAGCAAAAACAATACCCAGTTGTGGATGTGACTGGTGATAGTAGCAAGGTCCAATGCTGTAAAGAGCAATATTCCATAGGAACCTGGAATGTCAGGTCCATGAATCAAGGCAAATTGGAAGTGGTCAAACAGGAGATGCCAAGAGTGAACGTCGACATTCTAGGAAGCAGTGAACTAAAATGGACTGGAATGGGTGAATTTAACTCAGATGACCATTGTATCTACTAATGTGGGCAGGAATCCCTTAGAAGAAATGGAGTAGCCATCATCGTCAACAAAGGAGTCCAAAGTGCAGTACTTGGATGCAATCTCAAAAACAACAGAATGATCTCTGTTCATTTCCAAGGCAAACCATTCAATATCACAGTAATCCAAGCCTATGCCCCAACCAGTAATGCTGAAGAAGCTGAAGTTGAACAGTTCTATGAAGACATACAAGACCTTTTAGAACTAACACCCTAAAAAGATGTCCTTCTCATTATAGGGGACTGGAATGCAAAAGTAGGAAGTTAAGAAACACCTGGAGTAACAGGCAAATTTGGCCTTGGAATACAGAATGAAGCAGGGCAAAGACTAATAGAGTTTTGCCAAGAAAATGCACTGGTCATAGCAAACACCCTCTTCCAACAACACAACAGAAGACTCTACACATGGACATCACCAGATGGTCAATGCCGAAATCAGATTGATTATATTTTTTGCAGCCAAAGATGGAGAAGCTCTATACAGTCAGCAAAAACAAGACCAGGAGCTGACTGTGGCTCAGATCATGAGCTCCTTATTGCCAAATTCAGACTTAAATTGAAGAAAGTAGGGAAAACCACTAGACCATTCAGATATGACCTAAGTCAAATCCCTGTGGATTTGATTGAGTGGAAGTGAGAAATATATTTAAGGGACTAGATCTGATAGATAGCGTGCCTGATGAACTATGGACGGAGGTTCATGACATTGTACAGGAGACAGGGTTCAAGACCATCCCCATGGAAAAGAAATGCAAAAAAGCAAAATGGCTGTCTGGGGAGGCCTTACAAATAGCTGTGAAAAGAAGAGAAGCGAAAAGCAAAGGAGAAAAGGAAAGATATAAAGATCTGAATGCAGAGCTCCATACCAAGAAGAGATAAGAAAGCCTTCCTCAGAGATCAGTGCAAAGAAATAGAGGAAAACAACAGAATGGGAAAGACTAGAGCTCTCCTCAAGAAAATTAGAAATACCAAGGGAACATTTCATGCAAAGATGGGCTCAATAAAGGACAGAAATGTTATGGACCTAACAGAAAGCTAGTGGAGGTGATGGCATTCTAGTTGAGCTATTTCAAATCCTGAAAGATGATGCTGTGAATGTGCTGCACTCAATATGCCAGCAAATTGGGAAAACTCAGCAGTGGCCACAGGACTGGAAAAGGTCAGTTTTCATTCCAATCCCAAAGAAAGGCAAAGCCAAAGAATGCTCAAACTACCACACAATTGCACTCACCTCACCCGCTAGTAAAGTAATGCTCACAGGTCTCCAAGCTAGGCTCCAACAATACGTAAACCGTGAACTTCCTGATGTTCAAGCTGGTTTTAGAAAAGGCAGAGGAACCAGAGGTCAAATTGCCAACATCCACTGGATCATGGAAAAAGCAAGAGAGTTCCAGAAAAACATCTATTTCTGCTTTATTGACTATGCCAAAGCCTTTGACTGTGTGGATCACAATAAACTGTGGAAAATTCTGAAAGAGATGGGAATACCAGACCACCTGACCTGCCTCTTGAGAAATCTGTATGCAGGTCAGGAAGCAACAGTTAGAACTGGACATGGAACAACAGACTGGTTCCAAATAGGAAAAGGAGTACGTCAAGGCTGTATATTGTCACCCTGCTTATTTAACTTCTATGCAGAGTACATCATGAGAAACGCTGGACTGGAAGAAACACAAGCTGGAATCAAGATTGCCGGGAGAAATATCAATAACCTCAGATATGCAGATGACACCACCCTTATGGCAGAAAGTGAAGAGGAACTAAAAAGCCTCTTGATGAAAGTGAAAGGGGAGAGTGAAAAAGTTGGCTTAAAACATTCAGAAAACGAAGATCATGGCATCTGGTCCCATCACGTCATGGGAAATAGATGGGGAAACAGTGGAAACAGTGTCAGACTTTATTTTTTGGGGCTCCAAAATCACTGCAGATGGTGACTGCAGCCATGAAATTAAAAGACGCTTACTCCTTGGAAGAAAAGTTATGACCAACCTAGATAGCATATTCAAAAGCAGAGACATTACTTTGCCAACTAAGGTCCGTCTAGTCAAGGCTATGGTTTTTCCTGTGGTCATGTATGGATGTGAGAGTTGGACTGTGAAGAAAGCTGAGCACTGAAGAATTGATGCTTTTGAACTGTGGTATTGGAGAAGACTCTTGAGAGTCCCTTGGACTTCAAGGAGATCCAACCAGTCCACTCTAAAGGAGATCAGTCCTGGGTGTTCTTTGGAAGGAGTGATGCTAAAGCTGAAACTCCAGTACTTTGGCCACCTCATGTGAAGAGCTGACTCATTGGAAAAGACTCAGATGCTGGGAGGGATTGGGGGCAGGAGGAGAAGGGGACGACAGAGGAAGAGTTGGACGGATGTCATCACCAACTTGATGCACATGAGTTTGAGTGAACTCTTGGAGTTGGTGATGGACAGGGAGGCCTGGTGTGCTGCGATTCATGGGGTCACAAACAGTCGGACATGACTGAGAGACTGAACTGAACTGATAGGATCTGCTGATGTTTACCATAACTACCTCACAGTTCAGCATCTACCTCTGCGTAGTTCTGCTTTCCTCACCCCCATATGGGTGTTATTTCTAAGAACATACCCTCCAACAAATCTCCTTTCACAAAACTATGACTCCAGAAATCTTGGTAGGAGACAAATCTGCATTGTTGAAAACCCCAGAGTGATTACTAAGTAAGAAGGTAGGAATTAACAATTTCATCATCGTCTTCATTCATTTACAAGTGCATCTGACTTTCATGATGCCCTTCTTTGGCTTTGTAGGGGAAAAGAGAGACGTGGTCATTCTCTGCTGACCATCCTACTTTTGGTTTATGCCTCTTGAGATTTTGAGATTCTCTCTTACCTGGTTGTCTCACATCTTTCTTTGAGTTTAAACACTTACCTATATGAGGTACTTTTTCACAATATATTTTGTAGTCATCACTAATCTTCTCTATGGCCACCTTTGGATACTTATAACAGAGTTCCTCAAAGGCCATTTTCTCTATGTCTATCAAATAGGGAAAAACAAAAATGGAGTCTTGTTGTCTACTCTGGTTTCAAAGATTCACGCACTTTTTTTTTTTTTTGCAAGTATTGTCTTTAAAATGCTATTTAAGTAGGACAATAGTTTTTTACTGGAATGTTTATATAGGAAATACAAGTTTCCTAGGCCAAATTAGAAGCAAGAAAATACTGCCTCCCCTGTCCTCTACAATGGGGGCTATTGCCCTTCTTGGGGAGACCTGACCCATGGAAATTTTCTGCCTAAGGGTAACTAACATGACTTTGAAAGAGGCACTAAGTGTTAACATATATACTAGAAGTAATTCATCCAAATGAATATGGACCCCTTCAAACCCCATCTGGTATAGGGAGGAACTGCAAATGCATTCAAACATTCTGCAATTGCGCCAAAAAAACTGATGCAATTATCTTCAGAATTGACAACTCATATCTCTGAATATCATCAATAGTTGTGAATAATTGTCCTTTGAGAGTGAGTTATTCTTTTCTAAAGGTAGCTATATATCATGTCTAGTCATGCATGGTGAATTGGGAGGGAATGACTTTCTGTATTCAAAATGAGATGGGACTGTAAGGCTGAGGCAGCAAGAGAAGTTTTAATGAGGTATTAGGCAATCCTAAAGGAAATCAGTCCTGAATATTCATTGGAAGGATGAATATGAACTGATGCTGAAGTTGAAACTTCAGTATTTTGGCTACCTGATGCAAAGAACTGACTCACTTGGAAAAGACACTGATGCTGGGAAAGATTGAAGGTGGGAGGAGAAGGGGACGACCGAGGATGAGATGGTTGGATGGCATCACCGACTTGATGGACATGAGTTTGAGTAAACTCCAGGAGTTGGTGACGGACAGGGAAGTCTGGCGTGCTGCAATCCATGGGGTTGCAAAGAGTCGGACACAACTGAGCAACTTAACTGGTACTGATAGGCAATGGCAGAATAGCAGCACTGTGCCTACCAAGGTCAAAACACTCATTTGTGTTATGAGCTCTGAGATTTAAGTCCAGGACTTTTTCAGGCTATACTGGTGGGATCCAGAAGGAACATGGGGTGTGGCCCTCTGAATGTCAGCATTGTCACTGTCATCGTTACCATCTCTCAGTCAGAAGCCTCTGCAGTGGTAAAAGCAGTGGATTATTGCTGCTATCGATTCTGTTTTCTAGTCTTTCATCAATCCCTCCCTTGCTGAGAAACCTTGGGCAAGACTCTTACCTTGGCTCAGTTTCTCTACAAGAAATACGAGTATTCTAGCTCTGATGCTCAGAGAGTTTATGGCATAGTCTGAGTGGAGGCATCAGCCTACTTGGGGAGCCAGGGCCCGAACTTGGACAAATGCACGGGAGGCCTTTCATTGGGGTAGATTTGCATTTCAAGAAAGCAATGGCGGAGGATATGCTGGAGGGAGGGAGGGGGCATCTCCATGGAGGTGATTACCACTCTTCCTGGTCCCTCCTGGCATTTCATGGCCATCAAGGGGAATGCCCCTTGCCCAGCATGTGTAAGGTCAAATTTATCAGCCATCCTTTCTTTCACGTTTCTCTTGATTCCTGGGACAGGATTTGGAATGTTTGGGATTTAGAGAAGGGGAAATCCTAAAGGTAAACCGGATGGCCTGTTCATGCTAGCTTTTAATAATTCATGCCCGAGTATGTTCCAAAGGGCAAGCACCCAAAGCAGCCTGCTTTGTACACAGAGTGCACATCAAAGTTTTAAAAGAGGTGAGGGTTACATTTTTAGTGGAATCTAACAAGTACTACTTGTTGAGGACCTACTTGCTGTGCAAATGCATTACCGCCTATCTTTTCAACAGTGTCATCATCCCCATTCTACAGATGAGGAAATGAGACTCAGGGAGATACAGTGGTTGGCCAAGTAAGCTCACAGAGCAAAGGAGTGGTGGAAATGAATTTTCGAAGATCTTGATCACAAATTTCATGGCTGAAATCACCATCTGCAGTGATTTTGGAGTCCCCCAAAATAAAGTCAGCCACTGTTTCCCCATCTATTTGCCATGAAGTGGGTTCCAAAATCACTGCAGATGGTGATTTCAGCCATGAAATTAAAAGATGCTTACTCCTTGGAAGGAAAGTTATGACCAACCTAGAAAACATATTCAAAAGCAGAGACATTACTTTGCCAACAAAGGTCCATCTAGTCAAGGCTACGGTTTTTCTAGTAGTCATGTATGGATGTGAAAGTTGGACTATAAAGGAAGCTGAGCGCCGAAGAATTGATGCTTTTGAATTGTGGTGTTGGAGAAGTCTCTTGAGAGTCCCTTGGACTGCAAGGAGATCCAACCAGTCCATCCTAAAGGAGATCAGTGCTGGGTGTTCATTGGAAGGACTGATGTTGAAGCTGAAGCTCCAATCCTTTGGCCACCTGATGCGAAGAGCTGACTCATTTGAAAAGACCCTGATGCTGGGAAAGATTGAGGGCAGGAGGAGAAGGGGACGACAGAGGATGAGTTGGTTGGATGGCATCATCAACTCAATGGACATGGGTTTGGGTGGACTCTGGGAGTTGGTGATGGACAAGGATGGCTGGCATGCTGCAATTCAAGGGGTCACAAAGAGTCGGACATGACTGAGCGACTGAACTGATTACTAATACATTTGTCATGACTTGATAGAATGTCAAAAAACAGTTATTACCAGCTTTTACAAAATGAAATGGAATAATATAGAGAGTACATAATCTTATGTAATAAGGACAGGTGTTGGTTTGTGAAAAAATTTTAATATATATTTATACACACACATACATATACAGGTATATGTTTCCTGAAATGAAGTCAAAAGTATTTATCGCGCTTTGAAGTTTGAGAAATATTGCAGTACTCTGACTGCCTCAGCACTGATAATTAAAGCAGTTTGTTCAATTTGAACAATACTGGCTACTTTTACTATTGCCAAATGCTGTGTTAATAGCTTTCATGGATGGTCTTGGGTCATCTTCACAACAAGCCTATTCCCATTTTACAGTTGAGAGAAACGGGACTTGAAGATAGGTTAAATACATTGTTCGGGTTCACACAGTCACTAGCAGAGCTAGGATAGAACCCAGATCTGTGGGAGAGCGGAGCTTTGTGTTTCTAACCAACGCTCTCCACTGCTTGGGTGGCTGGTGTGTTATTGGGGGAAGTGAGTGGCTGTTAAAATATATATTCACAGAAATGTCTTAGACCTGATTCTGGGGAGGTATGGCACATGTTTTTCAGATGCATGAAAGAGAGTAATCAGTATAACTGTGGCGATGTCTTGGTGGGCATGAGCCTGGTCAAACTTGAGTTCTCTGGTTCCCTTTCAGAGCCAGTGGGGGCCTCTGCAGTCAGTCAGTCTGGATTCAGATCTTGACTCTGCCACTTACTGTGTGACCTTGGAAATGTAACTCGTGCTTTCTGTGCCTCAGTCACCCTGTACTTACCTCACATGTTATTTGGAAGATCAAATGAGGTCCTCTTTATCACCTTTGCACTGCATAGTGCTGACACATAGTCAATACTTAATGTTAAAATACTAATATTTCACAGCTGCTTGTATGTAAGGATAAAAAAAGAATTATGGTGACTGACCTTACCTGCCAGAAACACTGGAGACTTCCTTTCTACCCGGAGGGACCCACCTTGCTTCAGGTCCTCAGTAGCTATCTTTTGCCATTGCATAGATTCCATTTCTTCCATGTTAGCCAAACCCTGGCTTAACTCCAGTGATTCCTCAAATCTCTTGTAAAGAAGAACGATATCTTCTTTGCTTATAGATTCTTTTTTATGCCACTTGGTGCTGATGATCCTGTTCTGAGTCTAAGAGAAGGAGATGGTGGCAGACAGCATTTGCTATAGGAACTAGGCCAGAAGCAAGATTTTTACAGCTCGGTCCTTCCTTGCCTCCCTGTCACATGGACTCTGATTATTTTCAGTTTGTTAAGAACTATTGTTCCTTTGGGCTTCCCTGATAGCTCCCACGGTAAAGTGTCTGCCCGCAATGCGGGAGACCCAGGTTCGTTTCCTGGGTCAGGAAAGTCCCCTGGAGAAGGAAATGGCAATCCACTCCAGCACCCTTGCCTGCAAAATCCCATGGACAGAGGAGTCTCATAGGCTACAGTCCATGGGGTCGCAAAGAGTCGGACACGACTGAGCGACTTCACTTCACGTTGTTCCTTTACAGATAGACACACACACACACCATACATACCACACATCTTTGAATCAAACTCTTTCTCTATAAGTGAGAAATTCTATGTGAATGTGACTTCTTCAAGGCCAGCTTATGCTCTTGAATCTTTTTCCTTGAGAGGTTTCTCTTTAGAACATCAGAGACTATCAACCCCAGTTGATAGAAAAATACTTAACATTTCATTGACTTTAACAAAGAGCACTTCTGAAAGAGCAGTAACTCCCTTTTCTTCCCTCAACCTCATGATTCCTCCCCAACTCAAAGTCCCTCCTACTGTAAAAATGAGAAACCAGTAGTCCTCTTCATCCAGGAATTCAGTATACCAGGGGCTGAGGATCTGAAATCCAAATACAACATAAGCATTATGAGGAGAGGTCCTCCCTCTGTCCTGCTAGTATTCACATGAGAGAAGAGAAGGCTGCAGATTCTGGATTCTCTAATTTGGAGATATGGAATAGCAAACATTAGCCGTGACCAAGCAGGAAGTATTCCTTTGCCTCTCTGAATATGACAGCTCCCGTCATAGCCTCTCTCTGAATCTTAGAGAACAGTGATTGATATGTACTTAAGAAGAGGCTTCCCTAGTAGCTCAGATGGTAAAAAGTTTGCCTATAGTACAGGAGACCAGGGTTCAATCCAGGGTCAGAAAGATCCCTTGGAGAAGGGAATGACGATCCACTCCAGTATTCCTGCCTGGCGAATTCCGTGGACAGAGGAGCCTGGCAGACTACAGTCCATGGGGTCGCAAAGAGTCGGACACGACTGAGCGACTAACATGTTCACTTTCACTTTGAGAACAGAAACAACAAATCCTTTTCTGAAGGGCAATTATTTGACATCTACATACTTATTTATTCATTTGTAAAGTACTATCTCATTTAATTCTTAAAAGGGTCCTGGAAACCAAGCATCTCTTTTTGGAATGTCTATTCTTAATGTCTCCCACTTGAAGACCTTACCCACTTGAATACTTCAACGGATTAAAACGAACAAATAAACAACAACCAGAAAAATCCCACAAGTCAGTGCTTAGCTAGATTGATTTATCTGCACTTATTTTCATTCATTTATTTATTTGATAACTATTTTCTGAGCTCCTCCCATGTGCCAGACACCGTGCACATGACTGAGAATACAGAGACCAATAAGGTACAAGCCTGGCTCTCAAGGAGTTCACTTTCTTGTAAGACTCATGCTATGATAGAGGTGAGAACAAAGTTCTTTGGGAGCAGAGAAGAGGAAATAATTAGCTATGTTTTCAGTTCAGAAAATCCAAGAAAAGTTCATAGAGGCAAGAAGAATTAAATCACAATTTATACCTTGCAGTATAAGTAGGAGCACATCATTCTGACATGGAGTAAAGGGCATTCATCTAATCTGAAGAGATGAAGTAAACAGACAGGGAAGGGAAAGAAAATGTATGAGAACAATGAGTATTCCAGGATGGCTGAGCCGTAGCATTCTTGTAAAGAGCTCAGGGCTGGGGCAATGGCAAGGAATGTGGTAGAGAAGGCCAATTGGGACTATATATAAGGAACTTGAATGGTTTGATAAGTAGTCTGGACATTATTTTACAGGCAATAAGTTGCCTATACTAATTTAAAAGAAACGTAAGATTGTCTCCAGAAATTGCCCACGTCATGCTGCCAAAAGGTGAGTTTAAGAGCATGAGTTTTAATAACTTTATCAGATCTCGTAGGCTTCTGAGGAAACCAAACTGAAGTATATTCATGAAAGAATTCAACTCAGTGATTGAATGATAACAATCTATAATGTAACATAGTGTTACTTATGGATAAGCTCTAAATATATATGTATCAAATATTAAGACAACATGTGAAATGAGTATTCCATTGATATCTATTTAGGTTTCAAAGATTTATGAGTGGTGACATCAACATCATGGTATAAGATGCTCCCTTTGTCTCTCTCCTTCAATTTACAGCTAGTGAACACCCACAATTCAACAAATGCTTCTCTGTCCAACACACCAGGATGCTCATGGGGTCCACCCATCTGTACACTAAAGATGGGTGGACTGGCAGAAGCATCCACAACTCCAGCTCCTTCCCTCCCTTCCGTCCCTTCCCTCCCAGCACCTGATCCAGGTGTTTCCAGACATAATGGAGATGTCCATCATTCCAGTGCCCCAGGAAGTGATGCCAGTGACAGCAACGGTACCACCAGCAGCAAGGTACCAGACCCCCCAGAAGCGCAAGCAGCACCCATGAAGACACCAGAGAGAACTCTAGCAGAGGTGGTGGAGGATGGAAAGTGCCAATTCTCAAACACAGCCAGAGGCACTCAGGTAAAAGAAAGCAAAAACTTGTGCTATATCACCTCCTACTAAGAAACAAAAGGAAAGCTTCTCAGTACCAACTTTTTGAATTGTTGTTATTTAGTTGCTAAGTCATGTACAGCTCTTTTGTGACCCCATGGACTGTAGCCTGCCAGACTGTAACCTGGAATTCTCCAGTCAAGAATACTGGAGAGGGTTGCCATTTCCTTCTCCAGGGAATCTTCCTAATTCAGGGATCGAACCCGTATCTCCTCCATTGACAGGTGGATTCTTTATCTCTGAGCCACCAGGGAAGCCCTTTGAATTGTTATAATCAAGTTATAAACCTTTACCTAAACAAGAAGGGTGTTTGCTACTAATACTTCACACGCACTGGCAGAGGAACAACTTATCAAGCACTATGAAGAACACAGTCACACGGTATCATTAAGAGAAAATGATGGTTCTCCAGAAACCAATTCTCCACTAGAGTCATGAAATATTGCAATCTAGCTGACAGAGAATTAAAAATCATTTCATGAAGAAAATCAGTGAGCTATAAGAAAAAAATCAGAAAAGCAGTTCAATGAGTTCAGGAATAACAGTAATGAATAGAGGAATACTTTACCAAAGAGACTGAAACTCTAAAAAAAATTCTGAACCTGAAGAACTTGATAAATGAGATGAAGAATGCATTAGAAAGCACTGGAGGGAATTCCTTGGCAGTCAAGTGGCTTAGGACTCCATGCTTTCACTGCTGTGGGCCAGTACAGTCCCTGGTTGGAGAACTGAAGTCCTATAAGCCACATGGCATGGCTAAGGAAAAAAGGGGAAAAAAGCACTGGAAATAGAGCAGACTATATTGAAGAGAAGATTAGCACGCTCAAAGATAGAAATCTAGAAATGATACAGAGAGAAAAGGAGAGAGAACTAAGAGCTTAAAAAGAAGAAGAAAAAGGAGAAGAGGAGGAGGATGAGGAAGAAAAAGGACAAGTTCTATAAGAGCTATGTGATTTCATTAAGAAGGGCAACATAAAGCATATCCCAGAAGGAGAAAAGAAGGGAAAGGGAGCAATGAGTTTATTTAAAGAAATAATACAAACCTGGGGAAGGAACTGGATATACAAGTTCATGAAGCTAAGAGAATACCTAATTATTATATCTCAACACAAAAAGACATTCTCCAAAACACATTGTTTTAAAATCATCCAAAGTTGATGACAAAGAATTTTAAATGAAGCCAGAGGAAAAAAAAAAAAGGTAACCTACACAGGATCCCCCATTAGGCAACCAGCAGATTTCTCCTATCAATTATCTAATAATAAATAAAATAATATCTAAAAACATCATGATTTTTTAAAAAATTTAACCTACTATTTTTATTTTTCTATAGTTCTTTTTAGTTAGAATGTTAAGAGTTTCCTTCAGAATTGAGTTTGTCTGTCACTTGGTAAACGTTCTTGGCCTCTCCTCAGGACAGTGTGTAAGGAGTTAGATAGCAAATATTTCAGTCTGTGTGGGCCACAGACCACACTGTCTGTTGCAATGAGTTAACTGTGTAGTTGTAGCACATGACAGCACATAAGCAAATGGGCATGGCTATGTTGTAATAAAACTTTATTTATGGACACAGAAATTTGAATTTTGTATAACACCCATGTGATCTGACGCATTTTTCTTTTGATGTTTTTTTCCTACTGTTAAAAAAATGTAAAACCAGGGAGTTCCCTGGCAGCCCAGTGGTTAAGGCACCACATTTTTACTGCAGAGGGCATGGGTTCAATCCCTGATCAGAGAACTAAGATTCCACAAGGCTACAATAACCAAAAAAAAAAAAAAAAACCAACCCCCAAATCCCACAACAGCAACAACCTGTCTAGTAAAGATATCGGTGTAAAACCAGTCTTAGCTCGCTGGCTATGTAAATACATGAGGTAAGCTGGGTTTGGCTCCAGGACTGGAGTTTGCTGACTTTGCAGCGGGACTAGGGGAATCTGGATGCTGGCTCTGCACTTGCCAGGAGACAACAGTGAGACCTTTGACCTTGCTCTGTCATCTGTACAGTGAGAGTGGAAGCTGAGGGAACCTCCAGGGCTTCCTCTGATGCTAAGGTTCTATGGATCTGATTAAGGGGCGTTAAGAGGATGAACGTTTGTGTGCCACCACTTGTCAGACGCTGCACACACAGTGCCTTTCTCTGAGGGGGCTGTTATGATCCCCATTGTAATGCTGAGGAGGCAAGGACAAAGGGGCCCCACAGCCTTCTACCTCAGATAAAACAGTCTGAAAGTGGAGACCTTGGCCTTTAAATTCACGGCTGTCTGCTCTCTTCACTAAAACTCAATGTCCTTTGTGTCTCCAATTTTACTTCCTCTCTTTAAAAAAGAAACTTTTTATTGTTGTAAAATATATATAACATGAAATTTGCCATTTCAACCATTTTTTATGTGTACAATTCAGAGGCATTAATTACAGGCATTAATTATACAACTATTACCACTGTCTATTTCCAAAACTTCATAACCCCAAATGGAAATTCTGTGCTAATTAAGCAACAATTCCCCATTTTCTTTGCCCCCAGCCCCTGGTAACTGTGAATCTATTTTCCATTAGATTTCCTCTTAATCAAGGAACTTTCAGTTTAATTTCTTGTCATCATTGTTGGTCTCCTTGTCTATGAAATTCCATATCCCTGACATCTTCAGCACTGTCTCTCAATCTTCCTCTCTCTGGTTAGAAAACAAGAGCCGACTTTAAGACTGATGCTTGTCTTCCACATCTTTCCCTTATAAATTTATTGAATTCACAAATAACAAAATATGATTTTATCCCAATTCTCATTTTACATCTGAGGACAAAGAGACCTAGGAAAACCAAAGAATTTGGACTTCCTAGTTTGTTCAAGACCACCTAGCCAAATGGTGATAAAACCAGGATTTAAAATGTTTTCCCTATATTCCACATGGATTCTGTTTTCACATAAGTGAATCAGAAGTTAGGAAACTGACATATGTTAGCTGGCATGCTATCAGTATTCAACAAAAGGTAACTGGATGATTGGAGGATGGTTGAATGGATGGATGAAAATGAGAGTTCTTACAGAAACAAGTGTCTCAAACCAGAAAATATTGTCCTGAGCAAAGCCCAAAGTAAGGGTCATCTCCAGTTGGGATTAATTGATTCAACAAATGATTGCTGAATGTACTATTGAGCACTCAATACTACACTGCCAGTAGCTTTCTAGATGCTTGGAGACTAGTGACAAAACATAAAAACCTCTGCCCTCATGAGGAGAAGGAAAAGAAGCAAAATAAGTTAAAAAAAAAATCTACCTATATAACACACACATATATAACATGTATACACATTGTGTATTTATTTAAAATATAATACAAGTATATGTGTACGTAACAGACGTACACTGTACACACAAATGCATACATGTACATTATAAGGATTACACATGCATTATACATATATATACACAAAGTGTATGTATGTATGTGTGGAAGGGTACATGCATGGATCCAGATCACGGTAAGTGCTAAGGAAAAAAGGAAAATGGGGATAGGGCTGAAGTTTTATGTAAAGCGGGCAAGTAAGGCCTCACTGAGATGACCTGAGCAAAAACCTGAGGGAGGCAGGGACTCAGTCACACGGGGACCACACATTACACACAGCAGGAGCAGCACGGCTGAGCTGGCCATGTGCCTGGCACGACCAAAGTGATAACATGGGGGCAGAGGAAGGTGAGGTGAGAGGAGAGGCAGAGGACAGATGCTGTAGGCCTTGTTGGTTTTAGCAAGGACTTTGGCTTTTACTGGAGACAGCCATCTGTCTTCAATGTCCTCACTTTTATTTTCAGTTAAATCACACAACTTATGTTGTGGCCAGTGTGGAAATGGATCTGCTGAGGGTCAAGAGCAGATCTAGAGAAATCATCCAGGAAGCCATTGCAGTGATCCAGGTGAGTTTGGACAGAGCTTGGATAAGAGTGGTTATAACAGGTGAGGGGAGAAATATCAGATTCTACATATTTTTAGGGTTGGACCAACTGAATTCACCCATAGACTAGACATGAGGGTGAGACAAAGAGGTGAGTCATAAATGATATCAAGATTTTTAATCTTAGAAACTGTGATAGCCCAGCATTGTCTAATAATATAAATACCTTTAATATCTTTGCAGCAGACCAAAGGCCAAGGGAGGGAGCTTTGCTGTGTGGATTTGCTGATGCAGGAAACACAGCCTATCTAAGCCTCCATCTAGTTCCAAATGCCTCCACAAAGGGTGGGCAGGTAGGGAGGAGGGCTCTGGAACTTCTACTCGGGAACTGTGCAGACAGCTTTGACTGTGCACCCCCTGGACAGATCTCATCCAACATTGCCCAGATGTGCAATCCTGGATAATTAAGGTGCATTGGAAATTGTGCTGGACTTACAGCCAAGAACTCTTGGGTGCTAACCCTGGTTCCTCTACTAGTCCAGCACAACTTCCAATGCACCTTCCTGGCCCTGTGGTTTCCCTACCCTTCTTTGTAAGTAGTCCCTTTTTATTGAGCTCTCTCCTCAATTTGGCTCAGCCACTTGTTTTCTGACACGATTTTGACAATAGTCAACCTATTACTTCCTGTGGTTGTCTAGGATAGCCTCAGCTTTTATCTAATGTTTTGGGATAAGAATAAATCCTCCCGCTTGGCCATTTCCATGATGGCTAGTCTAGGAAAGGGAGACCCTGTATTTTGATTCATGACATTTAGCTCAGAGTTCTTAAAACATCCTTCAGTAGAAGAGACTGAGGTTGGGAGACTCCATATCAGGGGGAATTGAAGGAGAAGTAAAAGGTGGGTAGTGACTACTCTTCCACCTTCATCCTACTTTTGGGTTCTGGCTACTTCTTGGGAATTTATATAAATTACTCATAAGAGATCAACCAACTCATCAATACGTATTGTGTGGGTAGTTATATCATTAAGTTAGTCAGTATAGATGACCAGGTAGGACTTTTGGTCAGTCTTGACCTAATCTTCCAGACACCAACCCATTTCTGTAATGCATGGCCTACCTTGCAGATCTCCTTCTGGGTTCTGGGAATCCAGGGGTTCACATCCCCAGAAGGCAGCATCTCCTTCAGGCCTTCAATGGTTTGGGATTTGAGCGGCAGGCGTGGACCGATCTGCTCATTCAGGTATAGCTCACAGATCCTGTTGCCCAGCATGTGCCGAAAGATGGCTTTCCCAGTCTTCCTGTTTCTCATCAGGACACTGAGGAAATGATGCAGGTCCTGCCAGAGGTCCAAGAGTTGGATCTCCACTTTCAAATTTAGCTTCTTCAGGTGGTCCCGGAAGGGACTCCCTGCACAGGCATCCGCACACAGGGCCCAGTGGGTGTACCTCAAGGAGAGGTTCTGCTTCACAGCCTTCTTGATGGTCACGTGGGAGGAGTAATTGATGATGGGGGTGACAGTCCTCAGGTGGGTTGAGAACGCTGTCTCAAAGAGGCCCTCCATGTGGAGGTGGCTCTTGGCTTTCTTCTTCACATTGGACTTCCTGGCATAGAGAACATCCTTTTCTGGGGAACTAATGATTCTGTCCTTTGAAGAGGCCTCTTTCAGGAAAGGCTTTTGTATAACCACCTTGTCTTGAGAATCCAGCTCCTGGGGGGGCACTGTGTTGGTATCTGGATTGGTATCCATTTCCAGAGACCATGAGCCACGGTCTATCAAGTGCCACATCTTCCTCTTGATCTTCCTGCTTGAGTACTTCTTCTGGGGTTGGTGGGCCTTCTTGATGTTCATATTCAGAGGGAGCCCTCCTTCATGGGTATAGCAGATACTATACAGGCGAGTCTCATATTCCTGCATCAGAGCCTGGCACGATTCCTCCTTGGCTGTGACTGTCTTGGCGTGGGTGTAGAAGTTGGGCAGCCAATAGCTCTGGAGTTTGAACAGGGCCACTTTCTGCATGTGGCTCAGGATCTCCCTCCTGGTGGTGGACTGGTTGGGATGCCAGATGGACAGGTTCAGGAGGGCCTCTGGGAAGAATAAAGAGAGACAGAGGATGAAAATGATGTGGGGATAGTTAGGTTTTCGAATTTTTCCAAACGTATTTGTGTTTCATTTATTCCTCATGCAACCCTAGACAGGTCAGAGATAAAGTGAACATGATTTTAGGGTTTGTTCAGCACACAAGGACCCCTTATTACTCTCATCACTTTGCTTCTTCCCCAGAGAATAACCATTTTGTGGGATTCCTCAAGTTACTTTTTAAACTACTGAACATTATTGTAAAGAAAAGCAGTGGTACCAGAGAAACATGTACCTCTGAATGGAATTTCTCAAAGTTAGATCTGACTAAAGGAAGGAGTTTGGACTGGATAATTTGGTAAAGTCCTGACTAGCCCTGATTTTAATATCATCAATTCCCAATTATCTATATAAATAGAGAGGAGTGTGACTGACCCCAAACAGTGCAGCTTCTAGAGCACATCATTTGTATTTCGGTTAGGAATGCCTCCTCATTTAATAAATAAATACATTTGAATGAATTTGATGTTCTAGAGAAGGACCTGGCAAACTTTTTTTTCTATAAAGAGTTAGATAGTAAATATTTTAGGCTTTGTGAGCCATTTGTAGTCTCTGTTGTACAGTCTTCTTTAAGCTTTTAAAAATACAAAAACAGTCTTAGCTCATAGGCCACATGTACTGCATTTGGACTGTGGACTCCTGTGGACTGGAGTTTGTTCTAGAGAATCCTAATTGAAAACAAAACAAAACAACAAAAAAACACAAAACAAGCCATGCAGGCTTAGAAAGTGCAGGAACTGTTCAATTACCTTGTCCCAATTCCCCTTCACTCTTTCCAGCTAACCTTTACTAACAAGCAACATCTCAGGAAGAGGCACATACCAGCTTAAGGCCAACTGTTTCTCTCAACTGTTTGCTGTTAAGGGTTGGGGTTCCCACTGGCATCCCTAATGGAGAGAGGAGCAGTCTACAAGGCAAGGGACTGAGGACTATCAGACACTGGATTGATTTTTTTCTTGCATCTCCCAGGGATTTCACCTCAGATATGCTTTATGATTCTTACTGATGTTCATGTTGCAGAGAGTCACCACCCGTGAGCTTTCCTGCAGATGGGTGGCCTTCAGCACAAAGAGGAGGGAAAGGTAGTGGTCTCTCACTTCCAGGTCCATCTCATCTATGCTCAGGATCTTCTCAACAAGAATCCAGAAATCCACCAGTTCTTCACCTAGGGATCAGACAGGATCACCTATGGATCAGACAGCAGACCGAGCTGCACCCCAAGCTTGCCCCTTCAGTGGCTGCACCTGAGTGCGGCAGCTGACACCCCCACCCCACCTCCACCCCCAGCCTGCTCTACTGCCTCCAACATCACCTTGAGCCACTCCTTTGGCTTAAGGGGTCATTTCCAGAAATGTCCTAATGCAGGAGCTGATGGGAGACATAGAGAAAAGGGACTTAATGGGTAGGACTCTTTCATGATTTTTTTCGGGTGGGGGGGCGCGTTGCAGAAAAACTGTCAGTTTAGGAAAAACCACATGAGAATAGATCATTAGACATTCAAGTTTTGTCCAAAAAATAAAGATCAGGGTAAAAAGAACACTTCCTAGATCATGGACCCAGAGCAGCCTGCAGAAGGACACTGGAGCCCAAAGGTGCCAAAGACTACATTCCCCGTTTTACAGCTTTGCCAGGGCTGAAGTCTGAATAACAAACTATAAGACAATCTGTCTAGTTCTTCCCTGCCTGACCCCTGGAAATCCAGAATTTCACCTTTATACTATGATTTGTTCCTGTGTCAAATTTAATGATGCTGAACTGGAATGTCAGCTAGTATTCACTGCCAGCCTCCTAGACTTATCACCTACTGGACCCAGTAGAATAGAAAACACTTTTGCTACAGGGATTTGTGTATATACTTGTTCCTTGTCTGTCTCCCCACTGTCATGGCAGCTTCAGGAAGCAGGGACTTAGGACTCTTGTTCACCTTTGTATCCCCATCTGCAAGCACAGTGGCTGCCATACAGTGGTGCTCAATAAACATTGTTAAATGAATGAATAAATGAAAGGGACTCTGAGTGCTTTTGCCATAACCTACACAATAGACCCCAGATTCCAAAGACTTCTACCCAAGCTGTATTATAAAACACTTTTTCTATTCACCATAGATACACAGAACTGTTAGTAGCAGCAGTAGAACTGCTCCAGGGTATCCTGGAAGCTGTTAAGAACTTGTGCCCCAGGAACAACTCCAAGAACCCACCTGCACTGCCCTTGAGGTAGGTATAGAAGCGCCACATCCCTCTGACCCCGCCAATGCATTTCTGGAGTAGCCACTGGTCTGCTTGTTGCCATCTCATCATCTTGGCTGCCAGGAGAAGTCCATGGTAAGAGATTGAGAATGAGCTCTTCCCCCGACCCCTCTCTCAGCCTGGCACATGGCCAGACTCCCATTCGCTCAACAGGAGTGAGGAGAAATGGTGGACAGTGAGATGAGTAGGGCTCTGACTATGTGGTGATTTTGAAGCCAGACCCAGGCCTTCTAGCGACATGCATTAAGTGACATGGGGTGGGGCGGGGGGTACCTACAAGCTACATACAATCCACAGATCAAAATCATCCTCCAAACAAGGCCCCTGGCCTTCCATGGTCCCCACCTGACAGCAAGTTTTCCAATACATGTGTTGAAGGAGGGAGATGAGTATAATGGGCAATTTGTTACAATATTTTACTCAATGGGATTTCCCAAATCGTCACTTTCCCTAGTTTCCTTTGGCTAGTTGAGCTGAGTCAAGTTATCAATTCAACCCTAGGTGAAAATTTTATTCATTCATTCTTTCAACAAGCATTTATTATAGGCCTACTAAATGCTGGGTACCGTTCTAGGTGTTTGGGATACATCTGCAAACGAACAAAAATCCCCACCCTCAATGAGCTTATATTCTAGCAAAGGAGACAAACAATAAATGATAAGCATAATAAATACATTTTCTAGTAAAGCTGAAGGTTATAGGCACTATAGGAAGAAATGAAGAAGCAAAGGAGGGTATAGGTAAAGCTGGGCAGGGGCTGGATGGGTGGGCAGTGGGCTTCCAGGGTAACTTTCATTGAGGAGGTGAGAAGCGCACAGAAATTTAAGGTGAAGGTGGGGCACCAATGTGAATATATTGGAGGAGCATCGCCCCAGGCAGAGTGAACAGCCGGTGCAAAGCGTTGAAATACAAATGTGCCCAGCATGTGTGAGGAACTGCAGAGGACAAAGTGGTTGGAATGGAATGAATGATGGAGAAGTAGGAAAAGATGAGATCAGAAAGGAAATGGGGCCAGGTCTCTAGGACCTGGAAAGGCATTTCAGGGGCTGTGGATTTCAGATTGAAATGGGAGCCATTGGTGGTGGTGGTGGTGGGAAGGGACAGTGAGCAGAGGAGTGACGTGATCTAAAGGAAGTTTTAAAAGGCTCACCCTGGCTGCTGGGAGAAGAGAACGAGAGCTCGAGCAAGGAGACTGATTCAGAGATGATGTCAATAGCCAGGTGAGACAGGCAGAAGACAAACTTATGGTTGCCAGCGGGGAAGGATGGAGGGAAGGGATAGTTAGGGAGCTTGGGGTGGACATGCACACCTTGCTATATTTAAAATGGATTACCAACAAGGACCTATTTATACAGCACACAGAATTCTGTGTAATGTTATGTGGCAACCTAGATGGGAGGAGAGCTTGCAGAAGAATGGATACATGTATTTGTATGACTGAGGCCTCTGCTGTCCACCCGAAACTATCACAACATTATTAATTGGCTATATCCCAAAATAAAATAAGTTAAAAAAAAAAAAGGCCAGGTGAGAAATGATGGTAACATAGGTCAGGTGATAGCAATGAAGGTGGTGAGCTACCTTTGATTCTGAACGTATTATAGGGATTTTGGCCACCATTTCTAGCTGCAGTGAGACAAATAGCCCAGCCCAACTAACTTCTGTTTCTTGTTCTTGGAACCAATTTTTCAGCCTAAGATATCACCTATTGCCACAATACAGGCTAAGCTACCCACACACCTAAGGCTGTAAAGGCAGCCAGTTATTTGCACCTATATATAGCACTGAGAGACATAGGATGGTTTGCAACCTGGCTCCCCATATTTCTATACACACATGCCCCCACACGCTTACCTCCTTCTGGGGACTTAATGAAACTGATGAACTCCTGACAGAGAATGTAATGGAAACATAAGTTGGCTTTACAGAAGAAAGGTAATCGATATTTTTCCAACCAGGTCAATAATCCTTTGTACTTTGCAATCTAGAGTCCAAACAAAATAGGAACAGAAAGGAGAAATGGAACTGAATTGCTAAGAAATGCAGCTTAGTAAGGAGCAATTAGATAACCTTATGCTTGTAATATTTGGCCCAGAGGTGTGTTGATTAAAAATAGTATCTAAGAGGCTCTCAAAGGAGTGAATGGATTGGTAGGAAAGAAAAGACTTTTTCCTTCATCAAAAAAATCTTATTCCTGAGTGAGTTAAGCAAAGACCTAAGTAAAAAACAAAAACAGAGCAATGACATAGTCTTAAGCTTTGCTTGATAGAGGAGAAGCAGAAGAGATTTTGGCCTGTGGTGTCATAACTCTATTCAACTTGCTTCTTTGTAAGCACACTTACAACTTTTCACTAGCTCCCAACCCATATCACTAGCTCCCAACCCATATCAACTGCACAACATATACAAAAACACACAAAGACTGACACATACCATATAAGTAAGGGAAGAATACCCAAAGGATCGAATACCCAGAGATGGGATAAGAAGATAAAATTTTTGAGTGTTGGGATTCTCCTTGGGAAACCAAATACATGCATAAGAATCAGAGTGCAGTGTCTTCCTCAGAAATCCAGATCCCAGAGAAAAATAGAACTTTGCTGTGAGCATGGCTTCATGCTTAGTGTGGTGGGCTACAGTCCATGGGCTCACAGAGTCAGACATGACTGAGTGACTAATGCTTACTTTACAATGTAAATAATTGCTATGGGCCCATGGGCTGCACCTCTTTCCCACACCCATGCAGGTATTGGCCATCAATTCCCCGACTCTTTCTGGCTTAGGTATGGCCTACAGAGTTCTTCTCAACACAGTGCTCCAAGCATCTACTACCCAACCATCACAGTGGACATGAGAGATTAACTTCTTTTGCTAACCATGGACTAAAATACAGAGGAAAGAACTCAGCAGCAACTGCCTAAGAGAGGAAAATGCAAAAAGGAGAAATGTCTACCTGGCGTGATTCTGTTTGTCCTACTCACCCACTTTGTAGTTTCTTCCATAGTCACCCTGTCATGAGCTCCTGTCCCTTCCCCTCCCCCAATCCACACTTCAAATCCATCTGCCTCTTCCCCCAGCCCAAACCATCCACCATTCAAGAATCATGCTCACCAAGTCATGGGGTATTTCTGGCCACAAGCTCCACTGTGAATTTTCAACAGTGTAAAATGGTGTCTGGCCAAAGACCTGAAAAAGAAAGCTAAGAAACAGCCAAAGGGGTCTAGAGCATCTCTTCATGAAAGTGTCATGGGCCATCTGTAGTCACAGGGGAAGAGAGGTTCCACTGCTTTCCTATATTAAGGGACATTAATTTGTAAATTTATTCCAGTGAATCAACTTGCTTTGTGCAAAACAACAAAGAAGGATTAAATTACAAGATTCATTTATCTTTTGGCTCCATCTTGCCCTGACCTGGGAGTTATCTTGTCTGTGTGCAAAGGCCAAAGCTCATGACTTTAAAAGGTGTTTACTTTGTGTATTGCATTATTCATTTCTCCAGGACCTAGAAAGTTAGAGCAAAGGCTTAAAGCCTTCTCATAAAGAGAAATATCTTTGGATTTGCCTAACCTGTTGAACTGGAGAAAGTAGAGAGGACTGAGGAGGTGAGGAATAAGGATACAAATTATTGATATTTAGGGGGGCATTCAGTTCAGTTCAGTTGCTCAGTCATGTCCGACTCTTTGCGACCCCATGAATTGCAGCACGCCAGGCCTTCCTGTCCATCACCAATTCCCGGAGTTCACTCAAACTCAGGTCCATCAAGTCGGTGATGCCATCCAGCCACCTCATCCTCTGTCGTCCCCTCCTTATGCCCCCAATCCCTCCCAGCATCAGAGTCTTTTCCAATGAGTCAACTCTTCGCATGAAGTGGCCAAAATACTGGAGTTTCAGCTTTAGCATCAGTCCTTCCAGTGAACACCCAGGACTAATCTCCTTTAGAATGGACTGGTTGGATCTCCTTGCAGTCCAGGGGACTCTCAACAGTCTTCTCCAACACCACAGTTCAAAAGCATCAATTCTTCGGTGCTCAGCTTTCTTCATAGTCCAACTCTCACATCCATACATGACTACTGGAAAAACCATAGCCTTGACTAGATGGATCTTTGTTGGCAAAGTAATACCTCTGCTTTTGAATATGTTTTCTAGGTTGGTCATAACTTTTCTTCCAAGGAGTAAGCATCTTTTAATTTCATGGCTGCAATCACCATCTGCAGTGATTTTGGAGCCCCCAAAATAAAGTCTGACACTGTTTCCACTGTTTCCCCATCTGTTTCCCATGAAGTGATGGGACCAGATGCCATGATCTTTATTTTCTGAATGTTGAGTTTTAAGCCAACTTTTTCACTCTCTTCTTTCATTTTCATCAAGAGGCATTTTTAGTTCCTCTTCACTTTCTGCCATAAGGCTGGTGTCATCTGCATATCTGAGTTTATTGATATTTCTCCTGGCAATCTTGATTCCAGCTTGTGCTTCTTCCAGCCCAGCGTTTCTTATGATGTACTCTGCACAGAAGTTAAATAAGTAGGGTGACAATATACAGCCTCGACATACTCCTTTTCCTATTTGGAACCAGTCTGTTGTTCCATGTCCAGTTCTAACTGATGCTTCCTGACCTGCATATAGGTTTCTCAAGAGGCAGGTCAGGTGGTCTGGTATTCCCAACTCTTTCAGAATTTTCCATAGTTTATTGTGATCCACACAGTCAAAGGCTTTGGCATAGTCAATAAAGCAGAAATAGATGTTTTTCTGGAACATCTCTTTCCATGATCCAGGGGGGCATTAAGAATATCCAAAATCATATAGAAAATTTTAGGGTACTGTCCTCTTTTGTCATGGAGAAGGGACTGAGACCTAGGCAACCAGCTTTGAGACTAACGGGAAATGGCTTCTATGTTTACAGGTATCTATGCTTCTATGTTCAGAGAAGGCAATGGCACCCCACTCCAGTACTCTTGCCTGGAAAATCCCATGGACGGAGGAGCCTGGTAGGCTGCAGTCCATGTGGTTGCTAAGAGTTGGACACGACTGAGCGACTTCACTTTCACTTTTCACTTTCTTGCATTGGAGAAGGAAATGGCAACCCACTCCAGTGTTCTTGCCTGGAGAATCCCAAGGACAGGGGAGCCTGGTGGGCTGCTGTCTACGGGGTTGCACAGAGTCGGACATGACTGAAGCGACTTAGCAGCAGCAGCAGCATGCTTCTGTGTTTCTATGTTTACAGGTATCTATCTCACCACGGTTATCAAAATGTCTCAGAATATTCCCACAGTATTTGTGAAAAACTAGAGAGGCTAAAGCTCCAATTTCTGGCTGAACTCTTGGCGTGTCACATTTCTAAGGCATCTTCTTCTCTTGCTACTCAGTCCTCCAGTCATTTCTTCTTGCTTCTTTATCCACCCTTCCCCCTCATATTCATCCTCAGCCAGTTGTCATTACCTAGTCTTTTTTCAAGACTTGGTTTTGTGTCACCTCTACATTGGTCCCTTTCTGACTCTCCCAAGTAGGAATGGCCTGTTCTTCCAATGTAACCACCTCCTAGAGATGTCAATCATGCCACACACAACCCTTTTTTGCACTCACCTAAATACTGGTCTCCACATTAGACTGGGAATTCCTTGAAGACATGATGGTATATAATTAATATCCATGTCCCCAGTACTAAGCCTAGCATCTGGCACAAAATGACCACCCAATAGGTATTTGTGGAATAATAGTGTTTTTTCCTAGTTGTATGAAATTTCAATGAGGTAGCATTCCATGGAAAAAGGCACACTGATGTGAGCAACTATTTATAAGGCACCAGCATTCAGATGTAACCAAATATTCCAACCAAAAAAAAAATGCAGGATTGGTGTAGGCCTGGGTTTAAAAGTATGTTGATGTATGAGGTTTGTTTTGGTTGCTTAGATTAAGAAGCTATATAGATTTGCTTCCAGTTAACAACTTAGCAATTGCTATGTGTTAAACATCCAGTGAGGGGAGTAGAGCAGAGTGAATAATCCATGGTTCTTGTCCTGGAGGAATTCACAATTTCACAGTCCAGTGGAGAAAACACACACATACAACACAAGAGAGTAGCAAAGTGTCAAGGAGCACAGAGGCAGGGGGAGATAAGATCTGATTGGGAGGACCAGGGAACTCCTTCAGGAGAGCAGGATTTAAGTAGCTGTCTGAAAAATGATTAAGAGTTTGGTGGGTAAAAATATGGAAACTAAGAACCCAGCCAAGGAGAGGCATGGTGGGAGAGAATGCCAGGTGAATACCCCCTGCAGGGTAGAGATGGATCACGGGAGCCCTAGGTACCAGCAAAGGGTGTGATGAGAGATAACCATGGACAAGTAAGGAGGCTGGGGATTTGGGATTTTATTATATCAGTAATGGGAACTTCTGGAGATTTTAGAGGATTTTCTGATTCATATTTATTTGCTCAAGTTGAAATAGTTTTGATTTGACATGAAGTTTTTATTTATTTTTTAAAAAGGCACTCAGCTCAGTGATATTCACTATTTGGCTATTGATGAAACATTTGGATTTAAGTCTGAGAATGCTTACCGGGAGAGAAAGAAATGTGTTGAAAAAATCGGCAAAGATTTCATCCTCTAGCAGAATTATAAGATTTGTCGAACCAATTACCTCTATAAGGGAAGAAAAAAAACTCTTATAAGCAGGATTGCATTTAAGATGAGAAAATGAAGCAATTGAATGGGTCATTTCACAAGGGCAAATTTCCACATGATGATGGCCTTTAAAGTCATCCAACTCAATTCCCCCCCACCCCCTTTCCAGAACCCTCCTCTGCAACCCTGCTTAAGCACTCCCAGCTGTGGGAAGCTTGCCACCTTACAGGGCTGCCCATTCCATTTATGAAGAAATAAAAGTTTTTTTCATTCTGTTCATGGGATTCTCAAGGCAAGAATACTGAAGTGGTCTGCATTCCCTTCTCCAGTGAAACTCCAATACTTTGGCCACCTGATGTGAAGAATTGACTGATTGCAAAAGACCCTGATGCTGGGAAAGATTGAAGGCAGGAGAAGGGGATGATAGAAGATGAGATGGTTGGTTGGCATCACCAGCTTCATGGACATGAGTATGAGCAAGCTCCAGGAGCTGGTGATGGACAGGGAAACCTGGAGTGCTGCAGACCATGGGGTCACAAAGAGTCAGACATGACTGAGTGACTGAACTGAACTGAACTGAAAAGAAAATAGTTTAGTAATATCTTTCCTATTGTGAATTGCCTTCCTTTATTTTCTTTTCATTTGTTGAAATTCTGCCCTCTGAAGCTTGACCAAATTCACCTAAGTTCACTTTTAAAGGGCAATGCTCCCATATTTATAAAGACATCACAACATTTTGGTTACCTCTGCCCACTCTGGCTAATCACTAAGCATTTCTTCAGTACTTCCTTGTGTGGCCTTCTTTCCATTTGACTCCCCTCTCATTGGCTGGAGGGGCACCCATAATTCAAGCATTTCACATTCTTCCCAGGGAAGAGCATAAGACCCCATCTTCTAAGTTATACTAGTGTGGCCGGAAATGAGGTTAGCTTTGGGCACTCTCACATTACACTATTCACTCCACCATCTTTAATTTCTGCAGTCACTTTACAGAAACCAAGTCAAATTTCAACTAGTTGGTTTTGGCCCAACATTAAAACCCCCAAAGAGCTTTCTTGGAAAAATATTGGTTATGTAACATATTTATTATTTCTCTCAAGCTTGATCATTGTGCTGCCCAAATTAATATAAGGAAAAAATGCTGACTGTCTCAAAGCCAAGCATAGAGACCACTGGTGGCTTCTCTAAGTTTACTCTAATTCACTGTCTATGCTTTTTAGTGTATAATGTTAACTAGAGAATAGTAAGTTAATTGTCCTATTAATGGCCCAGCATTTTTCTAGCATACCTAAAATTTATAATGAAAGACTTACAAAATGAGAAACCTAACTATTAGACACTAGACCTATCTCTCAGTCTAGCCAAATGTGTGATGAGAAGAGGAAGTGTCACTCCACTGGGATGAAGTTACAGTAACATAAGAAAACTAAGCAATTCCCTTTATTGCTTTTCCTAATGATACTTTGTGGTTATCATTTTCTTGTAATAGAAGGAGAAACCCAGACAATCAAACACTATTATAATAGAACAGATGCCAATTTTTGCCCTCTGTTCCACAGATGTCTTTTTTGCTATCTAGTGTAAATTTTTATGTTTTTCTGTCTTTCTCTTCAGCCCTCTGCACATCTTTTTATAATTCCCTGATTTATTTAATCTATTCCACGTGGATAACTTAAAAATCTATGTTCTCAGTCCAGACTTCTTTCTTTGACTCTAGGTTTCAGTATCCAATGAGCTATGGGATGTTTCCACATGACACCCATCAGGCATTTTCATCTCAACATTTTCAAAGCTGATCTGATAGTTTTTCTTCCTAACCTGCTCATTTTCCTATATTCCCAGTCTCAGTTACTGGAACCACCATCCAACTATCTGAACCAGAAACCTGAAAATCATCTTCGATTTCTCTTGCTCTCTGTTTTTCTCTCTCAATACTCCCATACCCAATAGAGTGGCGTGTGCTTTCTCCTTTTATCTATCTATGGCATCTATTCTTGCATCCCCATCCATAAAGTCACTTTCTTATTTCAGGCCTCTGTCATTTCTCATCTAGACTGTTGCATCAGTTTCTTCAAATGTTCTTGCTATTTCTAATCACTGCCACCATATTATTGCTAAAACTTTTCAGCAATTCTTCATTGTCCTACAAGATAAAGACTAAATTCCTTAGTACAGTATATAACGCTTCAGCCAATCTGGTTTTTGTGTTCTTTCCAAGCCTCACCTGGGAGGCTCTACTTCATGTTGCCTCCTGTTGACCAGCCAAGACATTGCTCTTTCCTGCACAAGCTATGCACTCTCACATCCATCCTCTCTATCTTTGTTCCCACATTCCCATCCCCTGAAACATCCTCTCAACCCCAGGCTGCTTTGCAAATTGCTATCTATCAAGAAATGGTTTACGTGTAATCTCCCTGGTGAACCAAGAATGGCAGAATGTACCACAATAGTAAAATTGATCACTACTCCCCGTCACCTCACATGGTCACGTACAACTTCCATCACAATAAAAAACAAGTCATTGCTTTCACTCACTGATGCATCTATCTTCCTCACCAGACTGAGCTCCATGAGAGGAGAGACTTTTGTCTATTCATTGTTTTTCTTCTAGACACTAACAGTGTTTGCAAAGTGTTCTGTAAGTGCTGAGTGAATTGTTCTTTCAAGAGAAGATCTTCAATCTTCTGGACACTTGTTCACTTGTTTGTCATTCATAAAGCCTGGTATGGATTTGTTGGACAGATTATTGAGAGGATCTGACCGGAGAAAAGTGGTGTCTGGAAGAAATTTCTCAATCGGTTGTTTTTGTAGCCACACATACACTGATGGTGACAAGGGGCGGGACTGTGGCAGCGCTGGGCATTAACAATGCAGTCTTCACGGGGTGTAGGGAAAGGGCTCTCTGTATACTCCCCCTCCCCGTCCTGCATTCCTATTTCTCCGTTCTTACCTGTTCTGCCTTCAAACTTCAGAATAATCTGAGGCTTTCAACATTCATTCTATACAATAGTGATGCTGACTTGGTAATAAAGAAATTGTTGGATAACCCCAAACCTCATGCCAGCCTTCTCCCTGGAGCAGGTATGACACGCAATGGCCTATATGCATGTTAATTCTTCCCTCTTAGGTATTCCTCCTAGTTGCCTTGGTTGTGTTATCAATGGGACCCTATCTGATCCTCAAAGATCTGATGGCATGGGGCGAGGGAAGGGGAAAAGAGAGAAGAAAAACAACGGGCACGAATAACACAGAGTCTACATGTGGTGTCCCTGATTGACTCATTCCTGTTGACACTTCAAAGGTGAGTGTTTTGCCTTACTTGGGGTGCTCAAAGCTGCTGAGACATCCCCTTCAGAGACTCACCAGCATTGCTCATGTCGCCTTGCTCTTCCTGCTACTGTGATTGTTTAGGAGTGGAATCAGCCCCCAGTCAACAGAACCCTGCCCCTTATGAATGCACAGTGACACCTCCTGCTAGGGATTCCAGATTCTATGCCTCTGGTATTGAACTCAATCTGAAAATAAATCTTATTTTAACTGAGCTCCTGAATTCCCTTAACTATACAGACTCTTCCTATACCTAGGGCTTTAGTCCATACTATTTGGTGTGCATTGACAGTTTCCTTTTAATTGTTGTCTAATTATAGATCCTGAGTTGAAGTTCTGTCTCTTGAACTTGACTTCATTCTTTAAGGGAGTAGGAATCTGTTAACTTCTGATGTGTCTTTTGGATCTAATATCCTTCTAGAAATTTAACCGGTATTCAATAAATATTTAATGACTTGACTCTAGATAAGCTGGAAAATTCAACCTAATATCCATGCTGTTTTCTACCCTTCTCTTCTTTTCCAGATAGTTTCCTCTGGTTGGTTGTGGGTTTGAAAAGAGATTGAACACACATTAGCTTTCATGTAGAAGAATTAGACTAGGTGTTCGTACTTTATTCTCATTCAGTTCTTAGTGATGCAAAATAGGGGTTATCATCACCTCCTTTTCAATGCAAAATAGTAAATGCAACACTGAGACTGGACTCTGCCTATCTGATTCAAGAGCTTGCGTTATTTCAAATATGCCAGTAAATCAAACCTACCTTTCACATGAAAAACATACTTTAATGGGGTTAGAAATAACTCTCCTGGACTTTCTCACAATAATGTAATTTTCTGTATAATTTCTTCCACTACTTCTTATGTATATCCTTATATGTTTAATTAGACTTTCCCACAGATGTTATAAAGTAAGATGTAAACAATATCTGTATGGAAAGGAGCTACTTAGAAAAAAGTATCCCACATATCTAAGAAATTAAGTGTAAGACTGAAACAAAGCTATTCAACATTTTCATCTAATCACAGCATACAAATGAACTGGAGATTTTCTGTGACCAGTTTTGACCAAGAACGTTCTATTCCTGATCAATTCCTCATTCATTTAGGCGAATTACTCCAAGAAAACAGAGGTAAGCAAGAGGCAATATGGGAAAGTTATAATTTTTTCATTTTAATTTTTCTCAGGATGGTATGTGTATGTTTAGTCTCTCAGTCATGTCCAGCTCTTTGCGACCCCATGGATTGTAGCCCGCCAGGTTCCTCTGTCCAAGGGGATTCTCCAGGCAATAATACTGGAGTGGGTTGCCATGCCCTCCTCTAGGGGATCTTCCCAACACAGGGATCAAACCCAGGTCTCCTGCACTGCAGGCAGATTCCTTACCAACTGAGACACCAGAAGCCCAAGGATGGTATAAATGGTATAATGTTTTTTCAATTGTAAACTGGGCCAGGCCTACTTCTGGGGTCATGAGCAACTCAAAGACAAGAGCAGAAAGTTTTTTGTCCACATGGAAAGAGTCTTAGAGATGAAGAACAATAAGAAATGATGAGAAAATAGAAATTTCTAACATATTCCCAAAGTACCAAGGTCTAAAACATTTGTCACAAGTTGGAAATTTGGAACTCAGCATAAATTTACTCACAGAGAACAACTTGTTGTAAGACAAGTGTCCAGAATATTTTAATGTGGAAAGTAACTTTTGTTACTCATTTTTTATTGCCTTCAAATGGGTTTGAAGACTAAGTTCATGTTCACTTGAAGGAGAGGCAAGTCAATTGGGTAGCCCAGCTTTGGGTCTGATTTGCCACATTTAGACCCCTCCTCACACTGTCCTGGGATACACACAAATCAGCCCCAGGAGGATCTTGAACATTGAAGGGGTCAAGAATAAGCGCACTGACTAGGGTTCTGCAGAGTTTTGTTTTGGTTACTCAGTCTCTGACCATTCTCCTTATTTGAGATGAAAAACTGTGTGAGTCTTGGAGGGACTGTCTCCCATTATAAATGCCTGAGGGACCAGACAGCCCCTCTGCTCTCCTGGCAGCAAAGACTTGGACACCTGTCCTAGATTCAGCAATCAGATCCTCCATCCAGAACTTTTTATTTTTAAGGGGTGACTCAAAAGCTCAGGGGCAAGGAGCGACAATGCGTGGCAGTGCCTAGGACATCAAATGCTCACTGGTGATGGTGCCAGCAGAAGTGGCAGGCTGGAGATGGCCACAAAGGTGGGAAGGAGATGCTGTGATTACAGATTAGCTTTGATTTTGTTGGAGCAAAAACATAAATGAGTGAATGGCCTTTGGCACATACCAACCAAACAGGCCTGTAAGAGTTAAATAATTTTGGTTATTCTTTAGCTGTTACTGCTAGTAAACACTTGTAACTGGACATGTCCTTCACAAAGCTTCACAAAGCTAATTGCTCTCTGACTCCATACAGATTATACTCTGCACCTGGCATTCTTCTCCCCCTATACTCTCTTCCAGCATTCTGCATTTCAGAAAGAAGGTCCAGGGCTGATAACTTCAGGGACACCAGGCCTAGTTGCTGAGTTGCCTGATGCTAGCTGTGGTCATTTTGAAACTTTGCAGGAGAAAAAAAAAATATGGAAGACCTTCAAAAGGATATAAAACCTTTCCCTATTCCTGAGAGATGGTGGCACAGTTATTGAGGTGCTAGCCTGTTATGTTTCACTTTTGCCTGGCAAAAATAATAAAGATACTCTTTCTATTTTCTCCAAATTCTGTCTCTGTATTTCTATTTGGCATCAGTGGACTGGGAGCCAAGATTTTGGCAACAATTTTAATGTGAGGTGCTGCTAACCACCAAAGATAAAGTATATGTTGATATCATAATAGTAACTACGGGGACTTCCCTGCTGGTCCAGTGGCTAAGACTCTGTGCGCCCAGCATAGGGGCTCTAGTTCAATCCCTGGTCAGGGAACTAGATCCCACATGCCACAACTAAGAGTCTGCATGCCAAAACTAAAGATCCTGTATGCTGCAATGAAGACTGAAGATCCCGTGTGCCACAACTAGAACCCAGCACAGCCAAATAAATAAATCAGATAGTAGTACCTATGGCATGTGGATATCAGAATGATCCAACACACAGGTTCTTGGTGGTGGTTATTGATTATAGAGTCCCTTGGAAAGAAATATGTGGCAGCTTGCTCAGATTCTAGTTGAGAACATAAACTCCATGGTGGCAGGAATTTTTTTTTTTATTGTTTTATTTAATGATGCATCCCAAACATCTAGAGCAGTTTCTTTCACATGGAAGTGCTCAAATATTTGAGTGAAAGAATTAATATAGATACAAACCAAAAAATGAGCTGTCCTGTAGAATTCTAGACCCCTCATCCAATTTTCAATCCTGAGTCAGATCTAGAAGCTCTTCAGTTCAGTTCAGTCGCTCAGTCGTGTCTGACTCTTTGCAACCCCATGAACTGCAGCACGCCAGGCCTCCCTGTCCATCACCAATTCCCGGAGTTCACTCAGACTCATGTCCATCGAGTCAGTGATGCCATCCAGCCATCTCATCCTCAGTCGTCCCCTTCTCCTCCTGCCCCCAATCCCTCCCAGCATCAGGGTCTTTTCCAATGAATCAACTCTTCACATGAGTTGCCCAAAGTACTGGAGTTTCAGCTTCAGCATCATTCCTTCCAAAGAACACCCAGGGCTGATCTCCTTCAGAATGGACTGGTTGGATCTCCTTGCAGTCCAAGGGACTCTCAACAGTCTTCTCCAACACCACAGTTCAAAAGCAGCAATTCTTCGGCGCTCAGCTTTCTTCACAGTCCAACTCTCACATCCATACAAGACCACTGGAAAAACCATAGCCTTGACTAGATGGACCTTTGTTGGCAAAGTAATGTCTTTGCTTTTGAATATGCTATCTAGGTTGGTCATAACTTTTCTTCCAAGGAGTAAGCGTCTTTTAACTTCGTGGCTTCAGTCACCATCTGCAGTGATTTGGGAGCCCCCCAAAATAAAGTTTGACACTGTTTCCACTGTTTCCCCATCTATTCCCCATGAAGTGATGGGACCGGATGCCATGATCTTTGTTTTCTGAATGTTGAGCTTTAAGCCAACTTTTTCACTCTCCTCTTTCATCAAGAGGCTTTTTAGTTCCTCTTCACTTTCTGCCATAAGGATGGTGTTATCTGCATATCTGAGGTTATTGAAGCTCTTAAATAAAAAGAAAGTATTTTGCCCTTTAGGAAGAACTTTGCATTATCTTTCCAAGTATTTACTGAATCTCTTCCAAACTTTTGTCAAAGAGATTACTGGAGTAAAGTAGATTCCCAGAGCTTTGGGAAATCATTGTTAAGCTGGATCTGATCCAACACACAACTGGGAAGTGTTAGAGCTGAGATGTGAGCTCAAGTATAATTTTTTAAAAAACAATCTATTTTATATTTGCCTGATAATAATAACCATCTGGGAACTTGTAAAATATGCAAAACTCTTGAACCTCACCCAGGCTTTTCTACCAGAGCAGAGACCTGGTAATATATGTGTTTAATGAACAACTTGAGTGATTCTTATCATCACACAACGTGGGGAGACGTCTGGCACCATTTTACTTTGGGAATTCTAAGGTCTTGAAAGGGTCAGGAATCTAACTGCATGTAATTCATTTTGGCTTTTAGTCCTTGCTATTACTGGGGTGACAGCACTCCATTTGCTTGCTAACAGCTCCAGCAGTCAGCATCCTTGAGCTGTGGGGGAGACAGTAGGACAGTGATTCAGAGTAGAGAGAGGCTTTACATAGCTTTATTGAAGGCAAGTCTAAAAGCGTAGTGTCTTAAGGAATGTGGGTATAGATCAGTGCTGAATAGGCCACTCTTTTAGGAAGAGAACCAAAAGAATTTCTTTTGGCCAGGTTATGCTAGCTCTTTTCCAAAGAAGTGATAATCTAATGAATAAATGTGATTATTAAACTATCAAGAGCTTCACCCTGAATTCTCTTAAGATGAGTGAGCATGTGTGTCTGTTACACTGATTAATGAATGAGGTAACTGATGATTGAAGAAACATGGTAGGCTACAAACATCTTGGAATACATTAAACATCGAGAAACACATGTAAACATACTTTTTAAAAATGTGTACTATTTTGTGAATGCTGTTTTTTATATAATAAAATGCTTAATTTTTGTTTTGTATTTATTTTAAAGTCTGACATTAAATTTACAAGAGACTTTTTAAGTTCTTAGGAGAATTTTCTTTGTTAGGTTTGTAAATCTGCTTGCTATTTAAAGTTTTTTTGAAATCATATTTTCAACTCAAAATATGAAATGTCTAAGAAATGTTAGTTAACAAAATATGGAAGTGGTATCTGTTTAGGAAAATTTATCCAAATTATTGAAAAATGAGGAACAAGTGAAAGTAATTTAAAGTAAAATTATATTTATAAGCAATTTTGCATGCTAAGTTTAAAAGTTTAATAATCAGTTTATTAAATATGTACCATAATTTATTGAATACTGATTATAACACAAGCAATACCAAACATTTTGTTGTTGTTGGCATCATGCTCCCTTGTAATAGCCTATTAACCTGAGAAGTAAAGTATCAAGCTTTCCATAAGACAATTTGCAGGGTTCTTCCTTAACCACCTTTCTTAGGTGGGGCAGGAACTCAGTAGTTTTCTCTGGTACTATCGGGCCATGAAATTCCATCCCTGGAACCGTACCACCAGGCTTAGGAGTACAGGATGTACGACCTCAGCATGCCTGCCCTGAACTCCTCTAACAAACCCCTGCTTATCCCTCAAAACCCAGATCGGAACAAAACCGACATTTCATCCACATTATACCTACACTAGATACTTTATTTACACATTCAGTCAACTATTCATTGTATGCCTAGTCTGTGATGAGCTAAACAAGCATTTTGATGATTTTTACAGAGTTGTTTAAAAAACAGTCATTTTAGCTCACACGTTTTGACACTGCTATATTTTTGAGACACACACATATTTATGTATATATAGCTGCCTGTATCTATATATGTCTACATAGATATCCATATGTCTATATATCCATCTACCTGTGTATCTAGGTATATAGATCTATACGTATATATCCATGTTGAATCTATGCTTATTCATGTCCACACATCTAAGTTTAGTAAGAAACAAATAAACCTTCATGATGCTTACTAGATGCTTGGAAAACACTCGCTTATACATTTTTCTACCTTCTTCTTTACACCTCCCTCGTTTCTTTTAAATTGATGTGTGTGTTAGTCGCTCAGTCGTGTCCGGACTCTTTGCGACTGTAGCCCGCCGGCTCCTCCGTCCATGGGATTCTCCAGGCAAGAATACTGGAGTGGGTTGCCATTACAGTACAGAGAGCAAGTGCCCCTTTCCCAGCTCATGGAAGGATGGTGCCCTCTGGTGGACAATGGTAAAGATCACACCTTTCTCTCCAAAATTCTATTTGAGTCTTTTGTTTTTTTTTTCCAGATTTCTCCTCAGTTGATTTTGCATTCCGCCGTTGATTAGGATTGCTGTCAGAGTGCTCGTACCTACCATGATATGAGGAATACAGAAAGTTTCTTATAACCTGAACAGGCCTGCCTATTCCATTTTATCAGGCCTCAGTAATAATCCTTTGTGGTTTGAAAGCCCCTGCCTTCAAATTATAAATATTAATATTATTTAACCTCAGAGATACATGTTGTGAGACATAATAATATTTGAGGCATTAATTTACTATAAGAAATGAGCTCATCAGTATCTGACCTCAAAAGTACTCAGAAGAGAAACATCTGAGAAATTCAGAAGAGAGACATTAAAACGTGGCTTTGTTATCTCTCCACCTTTTATATTTATATAGAGAAAAATTTTATATTTGTATAGAGAAAAAATACCTTAACATATTAATATTTGGGCTTTTCTTGTCTGCCCTTATATATAACTTTTCTCTTAATTAGTGAAAGACATTGCTGCAAGATGAGGTCATATTGTAATGGCAAAAAAAAATTAATTTTTAGGTTAAAAAAAATCCAAAATACACTTGCAATATGAAAAAAAGAGCAGGCCTAAGTGAAGTAGAAAATGGAGTTTTGCCAAATCACTAGGAAGGAGTGTAGATGAAAAGCAGACTCGCTATTACCCCAGCCCCAAGGCGCTGAAAGAGTATTAGTTAGGCCACGGGAAGGAGGAGCTGCAGGGCTGGACAAGGCCTGAAAAGACACCCAAGGTTGTGGGTGAAAAACAAAGGGAAGGGACCCAGAGGTGACAGCCAGGAAGAGGGTAGAACCTCCAGGGGAAGGTGCGGGGCTCCATGGTCACCAGGAGCAAGAAGCACAACACTGGACTAGTGCCTGGAGAATATTTTATTTCCACCTGGTGGGGTGGGGGCGGGAATCATGGCTCATCTCTCGTGTGGAGCAACATGGTTACCAGATCATCCCTCCAGTGCAAGGTGTGAGCTTCTGATGGAGAGCTAGTCCCTGCTTGCACAGTGGATGTTCAGCACATGCATACCAGTCCTCCCCCTCATCCTGAGACAGCGCTGAAGTGAAGTGAAGTTGCTCAGTCGTGTCTGACTCTTTGCGACCCCATGGACTGTAGCCTACCAGGCTCCTCCCTCCATGGGATTCTCCAGGCAAGAGTACTGGAGTGGGTTGCCATTTCCTTCTCCAGGGGATCTTCCCGACCCAGGGATCGAACCCGGGTCTCCAGCATTCCAGGCAGATGCTTTAACCTCTGAGCCACCAGGGAAGCCTCACTGAGCCCCCTGTAAATAACATTGAAAGTACTCCCTTCCTTTGCAATTCTCAGAATGCTCACAAGCCCCTAAAAGCAGAGGGCAGAAGCTTATAACAGCCAGACAATTTACCCCTGCTACAGCTTAACTTTTTTAAAAAGGCTTTACTGAATTTGTTACAATATTGTTTCTTTCTTTCTCCTTTTTTTTTTTTTTTTTTTTTTGGTGGCAAGGCATGTGCCATTCCAGTTCCCTCACCAGGGATCAGACTGCATCCCCTGCACTGGAAGGTGAAGTTCTAACCACTGGGCTGCCAGAGAAGTCCTTACACCTTCACTTTTGAACAAGAAAATTAACAAGGAAGAATAAGGCAGAACCAAAGGAAAAAGGCTCCATCTAGTTTTCCTAGGAATTGGAAGCAAGTGGGAGTCATTGGGAGGATAATGACTCTCTAGAATCCCTGCCCCAACCTCACTCCATCTAAGCATAGATATTTTAACTGTGACCACGAATGAGGGAAGCTTAGATTCTCCATACTCTGGGGATGGGAGGGAGAGATCTGGATGGGTGGGCTAAAGACATTCTTTTACAAGTTCCCAATAATTTAACTCTACTCCTCAGAATTCCATTCCCTTTGACATGCAGCTATTAGCATTATGTGACACGGCTAAATGTCTAGCTACCTTAAGCCAGCTTGTTAAGACTTTTGAGTTTTAGGTTATCATCTATAAGCCTACCTCATACAATATTTGTGAGGATTAAAAAGAAAAGTGGGGGGGGGGAAAGTGGGTAGAATAAACAAGCCATAGGATTTCATTTTATACGAGACCACCCAAAAAGGAGTGGGTCCTGGTGAGTCTTACTTGGAAATCAGTTGAGGTGTGTGCAGAGCAATGGGTTGATCTACCCAGGTAGAAGAATCTGGCAGACACTACACTGGGTGAGATGGGGGTGGAGAAATTCTGGAAGCAGGCAAACCCTTCTGAGCCCTCACTATGTGCAGGCTTCTGCTCTGTTCTACTAGACCCTGCAGAGGAAACTGCCTTGATGGACTTTGGTGATGGTGGTGGTGGTTTAATTGCTAGGTCCAACTCTTGTGATCCCATGGACTACAGCCCTCCAGGCTCCTCTGTCCATGAGATTTCCCAGGCAAGGATACTGGAGTGGGTTGCCATTGGATGGTATCACAATATATTTATGCCAAACTCATCAAAATGTATACATTATGTCCAATTTTTTTTTGGTATATTAAATACATCTCAACAAAGCTTTAAAAAAAAGCATCTGAATTTCTGTTTGATAAACCATAAAGTAATCAAAAGAAAGGCCTCAATAACACTTCTGTGAGTTCTAGATGGTCAAAATATCAGTTCAGATTTAGTATGAGTATTGAAGAGATCGAGAAAGAGAAAGGATGAGGGGGTAGCTGAGGGGGTAGTTTGATGATAGGTAAATTATTATGCTGCACTAAAGACTTTAAATCATTTTAACTACTAAATGTCAGTGACCAGTGGTAGGTATTCTATGTGGTGGGCGAGGGATATTTATAAAAACCCAAAGACAGGATATAGTACATTTATTTTCACATTCTATTGAGTTGCAGGGGGTGAGGAATACAGAGAGGAGCACAGCAAGCAGATGCTTTGGCTGAAGCTGAGGTGAGATGGGGGAAATACTTGGGGAGTTGAAAGTGTAGGTCACAGGAACAGGCCTCTTGGGCTTCCTTTGCTTTTTCTCTGCTCACTGCTTAGCAAACAAGACTGAGAGAAGCCTAAAGAGAAGACAGTCATATGCCCCTGGCACTTCTGAAGGAAAGACACCTGGTCTTCCTCTCTGACAGCTTCTCTTCTCTCAACTTCTTCTCCAGATGTTCCAGAATGTGCAGGCGACAGGAACCATTCCAGGCTCACCTGATTTGGGCATCAGCAATCTTATGGCAGAAAGTGAAGAACTAAAGAGCCTCTTGATGAAAGTGAAAGAGGAGAGTGAAAAAGTTCACTTAAAGCTCAACATTCAGAAAACGAAGATCATGGCATCCGGTTCCATCACTTCATGGGAAATAGATGGGGAAGCAGTGGCTGACTTTATTTTTCTGGGCTCCAAAAATCACTGCAGATGGTGATTTCAGCCATGAAATCAAAAGACGCTTGCTCCTTGGAAGAAAAGTTATGACCAACCTAGACAGCATATTAAGAAGCAGATACATTACTTTGCCAACAAAGGTTCGTCTAGTCAAGGCTATGGTTTTTCCAGTGGTCATGTATGGATGTGAGAGTTGGACTGTGAAGAAAAAGCTGAACACCAAAGAACTGATGCTTTTGAACTGTGGTGTTAGAGAAGACTCTTGAGAGTCCCTTGGACTGCAAGGAGATCCAACCAGTCCATCCTAAAGGAGATCAGTCCTGGGTGTTCATTGGAAGGACTGATGTTGAAGCTGAAACTCCAATCCTTTGGCCACCTGATGCAAAGAGCTGACTCATTTGAAAAGACCCTGATGCTGGGAAAGATTGAGGGCAGGAGGAGAAGGGGATGACAGAGGATGAGATGGCTAGACGGCATCGCCAACTTGATGGACATGGGTTTGGGTGGACTCCGGGAGTTGGTGATGGACAGGGAGCCCTGGCGTGCTACGGTTCATGGGGCTGCAAACAGTTAGACACATCTGAATGACTGAACTGAACTGAAACGTAATGATACCACCAAAAGGAAAAGCCATAGATCCAGATCATCAGCATGGCAAGGGAAATCACATGCCAGCAGAAGAAGGTGGTAACAAACAGAATATCATTTTTGTCATCATCCATCCATTTGTGGCCAGAGATTGGTTTGAACAGCATAAAGCCTATCTGAATCAGCCAAGAGCCTGCAATCATATACAGAAGAGCCTTCATCACCCAGAACTGCAGTGAGTTGGGAGCCCACAGCTCTGCGATCCCCACCAGCAGCAATAGGAACAAGACCTGGATGAACAGGATGTGACTATATAGCTCCACTCCTTCTGCGTCCTCCAAGTGAGACACCATCAGGGTCAGAATCAGAAACATGCTCAGTGCTTGGGCGCCTTGCTCCAGGGCAGGAGCCCTTTGGGGCAACATGTTCTGGCTCACCACGTCTACACATCCGCTCAGGAAGAAGGTCACGTAGAAAGTAAGATGCTGCCACTGTTTGTTGTAAATAAAGCTTCTCTGATGAAATATCTTGCTGATAAGTACAAACTGCCCTTGAATGCTATGCAGTTCTTGGGCCACTAAAATAAAGCTGCTCAATATCTTCACCAGTCCCACATAGTGTATTTGCTGCAGTCTTGCCCATCTTCCTTGGCTCCAGGGGTGGCGTGGTGGATACTGGATAGCACAGTTGCATATCAAGGCCTTGGAGATGAGACGTGCATGATAAAGTCCATAGAAGAAGATAGACAGTCCTGGGAACAGATGACCCTCGAAGCCTCCCATGAAACTGAAGGTAGGTCTGACCACAGGCAGAGACAAGAGGCTCAGGTGTGGTCACGTCAGGCTCTAGAGCCTGCAGGGAGCCTGTAGTCTTTTTGAAGTCTACTTATATTCTCTATTCAGCTCTCAGCATACACATACAGAAGGAAAATGATCTTGGAAAAAACCCAATCTCATGGTGGGGTGGGTGTCATGGTTTCCGTTCTTGTCTTCTGCTCTGGTTCACTGACAGCTAATCAACCATTGCCAGATAAAGAAATAAACTCATTATCCAGCACAATGCTTGGGCAACTTTCCTTCTCAGAGACTATGCTTCAGATTTCTAATTTCTATCTTCCTTACCTCCTTCCGCAATTCACAGAATGTCAGGAAGTACTCAGAGAAAGCAGGGAGAACACACAATATAGGTAAACATCCTCATATATAACTTCATACAAATACTAGGAACAAATGTGCTCTTCCGGGTATAAATAGTTAAGATTCACAAGTAAACATACACAGCCCAATTACTCTGATATTATTTAAGGATAACCAGAAAAATGCTCACTGCTGAGAATCTTCTGCTCATCTCCAGATAGATCTAAAGTGCTACCACTTGAGGTTCCTTCGAGTTTCAGTGTTTTTTCAAATTATATAGGCAAATAGGTGCTATGTAGAGGTTTTGTTGTTGTTACTCAGTCATATCCGACTCTTTGTGACCCCTGCAGCATGCCAGGCTTCCCTGTCCTTCACCATCTCCCAGAACTTGCTTGCTGGGAGCCAGTGTGAGGAACTCCGCCCTTGGCAAAGGTCATGAGGAAGGAGGCTCGGCATTACGCAAAGGCGAGATCGAGTCTCAGGAGACCCCCCTGTTCCCGAGCATCTACCCCCAAAACCAGAGTGCCTCCTTTACTGTTTTATGCTCTCACCTATACCTCTGACTTTACGGGGGGCTGTTCCCCCACCCCCCCTCTCGGAGAAGGAGTTAACTTGCAGCTCCAGTTAATAAAAATTCCTGGGTGTGACAAGAGTGTTTCAACTCACAAACTCCTCTGAAGGTTCTCTAGCCTGCCTGAGCGGGTTTGTGTGGCCACATGTGATTGTTTACAGCCTCCCGACTGTGAGAGGCACGAGATGCTTTAAACTTTCTATATACAGATTCTTTTGAGAAGTTACAAAGTTATTAGTATAGTATTAGTGGGTTGATTAGAAATTATATTGGTGAAGGGTTTTTCATTTGTTGAGCCAATATTTGCTGCTAAATCTCCATATTCCCTGCCCTTATAATGAATATAACGAGCATATAGGAGAAATACGTATTAACCTTTAAGATTAATCATGTTAAACCTTAGGCTAAGTAAATTCCTTTTCTTGATTGTAACCCACTACACCCTCACCCTATAGGAATGCAACTTTACTTGGAGGGTGGCGCCTGGTTTAAGAAAAATTCACCCCTGGAAAAAATAAGTTTTCTGGTTGACTGACCGTTATCATAAAGGGCCATAAAATGTCAGCAGGCCTCATGGCCAGAAGATGATGTAAAACCCCTAAGACCTTTGTATAATTTTATATGAAGCACCTGATTTTGACAAGGGTCAGGTCTGCTGACCCCGTGTGATTCTGTATTCATCCTTATGTATAACAAAAAATATATAAGCAAACCTGAAAATAAAGAAAAAGGATCAGTTTCTGGAAAGACTGATTCCCCCGTGTCGTTTCTTTCTTGTTCTCCGTTTTTCTGGCTGAATTCCCATCTGGAGCGTGGGTACTCACCAATCCTGCTAATTTTGCCTGGGCTTCTAAGATCTGACGGGGGAGGCCTCAGTGCTTCCTCTCCTTCGGGAGAACGGAAAGATGCCTGTGGCCTAGGTAGGTGGTGCCAATTCCTTGTCTTGGAGTTTTATTGGTATTCCACATAAACCAAGTTATTCAGCCTCTTTTTCTCCACTAATTTTCCTGCTACACTATTCTTTTCTAATCTCTCTTTATATCTGTAATTAAGTAAGTTTTTTCCTAGGACACCGATTCCGTCTCCCCCTCGAATTATGGATCCACCGGGGCTGGACCCTGGCACTTGCTCAAACTCATGTCCATTGAGTCAGTGTTGCCATCCAACCATCTCATCCTCTGTCAACCCCTTCTCTTCCTGCTTTCAATCATTCCCACCACTGGGGTCTTTTCCAATGATTTGGCTCTTTGCATTAGGTGGCCAAAGTATTGGAGCTTCAGCTTCAGTATCAGTCCTTCCAAACAATATTCAGGGTTGATTTCCTTTAGGATTGACTAGTTTGATCTCCTTGCTGTCCAAGGGACTCTCAAGAGTCTTCCCCAGCACCACAGTTTGAAGGCATCAATTCTTCAGTGCTCAGTATTTTTTATTGTCCAGCTCTCACATCCATACACGACTACTGGAAAAACCATAGCTTTGACTATACTAACCTTTGCAGGCAAAGTGATGTCTCTTCTTTTTAATATGCCATCTAGGTTTGTCATTGCTTTTCTTCCAAGGAGCAAGTGTCTTTTAATTTCATGGCTGTAGTCACCATCCACAGCAGTTTTGGAGCCCAAGAAAATAAAGTCTCTTACTGTTTCCATTATTTCCCCATCTATTTGCCATGAAGTGATGGGACTGGATGTCATGATCATAGTTTTTTGAAGGTCGAGTTTTAAGCCAGCTTTTTCACTCTCCTTTTTCACTTGCATCAAGAGGCTTTTCAGTTCCTGTTCACTTTAAAACATAAGAGTGGTGTCATCTGTGTATCTGAGGTTAATATTTCTCCCTGTATGCTTGATTCCAGCCTGTGATTCATCCAACCTGGCAGTTCACATGATGCACTCTGCATACAACTAAATAAGCAGGGTGACAACACAGCTTTGACATACTCCTTTTGACATACTCCTTTCCCAATTTTGAACCAGTCTGTTGTTCCATGTCTGGTTCTAACTGTTGCTTCTAGACCTGCATACAGGTTTCACAGGAGGCAAGTCAGGTGGTCTCGTATTCCCAACTCTTTAAGAATTTTCCACAGTTTGTTGTGATCTACACAGCCAAAAGCTTTAGTGTAGTCAATGAAGCAGAAGTAGATGTTTTTCTGGAATTCTCTAGCTTTTGCTATGATCCAACTGATGTTTGCAATTTGATCTCTGGTTCCTCTGCTTCTTCTAAATCCAGCTTGTATTATCTGGAAATTCTCAGTTCACACACTGTTGAAGCGTAACTTGATGGATTTTGAGCATCATTTTGCTAGCGTGTGAAATTAGTGAAATTGTGCAGTAGTTTGAGCATTCTTTGGTATTGCCTTTCTTTGGGATTGGAATGAAAACTGACCTTTTCCAGTCCTGTGGCCACTGCTGAGTTTTCCAAATTTGCTGGCATACTGAGTGCAGCACTTAACTATGCAGAAGTACTGATTTGAAATCTCTTGCAGAAAGCATTTCAGTAAAAATTCCTAGGAAATTTTCTTTTTCAAAATAATTTTTATTCATTTATTTGTTTTTGGCCATGCTGGGCTTTCGCTGCCATGCAGGCTTTTTTTTCCAGTTGGAGAGAGCAGGGACTACTCTCTAGTTGCAGTGTGCATGCTTCTCATTGAAATGATTTGTGGAGCCAGGCTCTAGAGCATGCAGGCTTCAGTAGTTGCAGCACATGTGCTCAGTAGTTGAGGCTCCTGTGCTCCTGTGGTGCATGGGCCTAGTTGCTCCGTGGCATCTTCCCAGACCCATGTCTCCTGCACTGGCAGCTGGACTCTTTCCACTGGGCCACCAGGGAAGCCCAGGTAATTTTCTTATGCACAGTAAGTTTTGAGAATCACTGAGTAAAATATAAGTACTTATAACAAAGAAGATCCTATTAAGTTAGTAACCTTCATGTGAATTAATCATCAAATATTTTCTCTCATAGGGAATCCGCCTACACTGTTGGTGGGAATGTAAATTGGCACAGCCACTATGGATAGCTGTATGGAGGTTCCTTAAAAAACTAAAAATAGAGCTACCATAAGACCCTGCAATTCCTCTCGTGGGCATATACCTAGAGAAAAACATGATCCGAAAGGATACATGCACCCCAGTGTTCACTAGAACATTGTTTACAATAGCCAAGACATGGAAGCAACCTAAATGTCCATTGACAGAGGAATGGGTAAAGAAGATGTGGTACATATATACAACGGAATATTATTCAGCCATTAAAAAGAATGAAGTAGTGACATTTGCAGCAACACAGATGGACCTATAAAGAGAGTCATACTGAATGAAGTAAGACAGACAGAGAAGGAGAAATAATCATGTGAGATACTTTAAATGTGGAATCTAAAAAGAAATGACACAAATGAATTTACTTACAAAACAGAAAAAGACTCAGACTTAGAAGATGACTTATGGTTTCCAAGGGGAAGGGATAGGGAGATTGGTATGGTCATGTAACATACTGCTATGTTTAAAATGGGTAACCAACAAGGACCTAATGTATAGCACATGAAACTCTGATCAATGTTATGTGGCAGCCTGGATGTAAGAGATATTTGGGAGGAAATGGATACATGTGTACTTATGGCCGAGTCCCTTCACTGTTCACCTGAAACTATCAGAGCATTGATGATTGGCTATGTGTGCATACTAAGTCGCTTCAGTCATGTCCAACTCTTGTCAACCTGATGGATTGTAGCTCACCAGGCTCCTCTGCCCATGGGACTCTCCAGGCAAGGATACTGGAGTGGGTTGCCATGCCCTCCTCCAGGGGATCTTCCCAACACAGAGATTGAACCCATGTCTCTTATGTCTCCTGCACTGGTAGGTGGGTTGTTTACCACTAGTGCCACCTGAGAAGCCCATGTTAATTGGCTATACCCTGATACAAAATAAGAAGTTCAAAAAACATATTTTCTCTCATGAAATAGCATTCATTTAGAGTGGTGATGGTCATATTATCCTTCGTAACAGTCAATCAAATACTAGGAATGTCTCAAATTAATGACATTTTATATTGATCCTATAGATTTCCATATTGGTTTATTTATCTTTTGTTGCTACTATGAATAGATCTTCCATTTTACTTTTACTATATAAGAAACGATATTATATTGATCTTTGTATTAATAATTTTGTTGCATTTACATACTGTTCTTACTAATTTCCAAATGCTCTTATGTCATCATATCTGTAAATAATGAAAAACTTATGTCCTTTTAGATATATTTTTGTCTTTTCTAAATGCCTTTCCTAATTGAGTTGGCATGGTATAAATCTATTGCTGTTTCATTTATGAAAGCTTCCCTCTTCTGAGAAGTGTCCCCCTCACACCATCTCGGTTAAGTGGGAGCTGTCATCTATTAACAGATTCTGCTTTCCTAGGAACAGATCAGTCAAGGAATGGGTACCTGGTCCAGGGTACACGGGTTTGATCCTTGGTCTAGGAAGATTCCATATGCCATGGAGCCAACTAGGCCCATGGCCCACAACTACCAAGGCTGCAAGCCACGACTGCTGAACTGCAGCTATTGAAGCCTGGGTGCCCTAGGGCCTGTGCTCTGCAACAAGAGAAGCCACTGTAATGAGAAGCCTGCGCACCTCAACTACAGAGTAGCTCTTGCTTGCTGCAACTAGAGAAAGTCCATGTGCACCTACAAAGACCCAGTACAGCCAAAAATTAACTAATTTATTAAAAACACACACACACATAATGCTGAGAAGCTATTTTCCTTTAGGGTTCAGTTCAGTTCAGTCGCTCAGTCATGTCCAACTTTTTGTGACCCCATGAATCGCAGCACGCCAGGCCTCCCTGTCCATCACCAACTCCAGGAGTTCACTCAGATTCATGTCCATCGAGTCAGTGATGCCATCCAGCCATCTCATCCTCGGTCGTCCCCTTCTCCTCCTGCCCCCAATCCCTCCCAGCCTCAGAGTCTTTTCCAATGAGTCAACTCTTCGCATGAGGTGGCCAAAATACTGGGGTTTCAGCTTCAGCATCATTCCTTCCAAAGAAATCCCAGGGCTGATCTCCTTCAGAATGGACTGGTTGGATCTCCTTGCAGTCCAAGGGACTCTCAAGAGTCTTCTCCAACACCACAGTTCAAAAGCATCAATTCTTCGGCGCTCAGCCTTCTTCACAGTCCAACTCTCACATCCATACATGACCACTGGAAAAACCATAGCCTTGACTAGACGGACCTTAGTTGGCAAAGTAATGTCTCTGCTTTTGAATATGCTATCTAGGTTGGTCATAACTTTTCTTCCAAGGAGTAAGCGTCTTTTAATTTCATGGCTTCAGTCACCATCTGCAGTGATTTTGGAGCCCCCCAAAATAAAGTTTGACACTGTTTCTTTCTACTGTTTCCCTATCTATTTCCCATGAAGTGATGGGACCGGATGCCATGATCTTCGTTTTCTGAATGTTGAGCTTTAAGCCAACTTTTTCACTCTCCTCTTTCACTTTCATCAAGAGGCTTTTTAGTTTCTCTTCGCTTTCTGCCATGAGGTTATTGATATTTCTCCCGGCAATCTTGATTCCAGCTTGTGTTTCTTCCAGTCCAGCGTTCTTTAGGGTAGACATCCATAAATGACTTACTGAGTCATAGACGAGTATTCCCTTTCTTGGTTTTAATCATGATAAGTGTCCCTTCAAAGCGGTGGTATCAATTTTTATTCAACCCAAACTAATCAACAAGTTCTCTAGATTCTCCTTGCTAAGTAACTTTTCCAGTCTGTTCCTTCTAGTCCAAACCTACCCACTGCATTTGTTCAGGGATCACCAACCCTGCATTGTTGCAGTATCTCTTGACCAGGTTCCAATCCTCATCAATTTCTATCTACACTGCAACCATAGTGAGGCTTGGGGAATAAAGACCAAATCATGCATGGGTTACTTTAAATTCTCTAGTGGCATCCCATGACTTGTGGATAAAATCCATGCCCTTAGAATGGGCTTCAAGGCCTTGGCCTCATTTCCAGTCTCTTCCCACATGTATCATTGTCTCCAGGCATATCAGAAGATTTGCCTTGGCCTCATTTCCAGTCTCTTCCCACATGTACCGCTGTCTCCAGGCATATCAGAAGATTCCAGCTCAGTCTAGAATGGACTTCCTATTACATATTTTTTCTCTACCTGAGAAACTCTGCCTTTCCTTCAAGGTTCAACTCAAACACTGCCTCCTCTCAGTTGGGAAGGATTCCACTCATGCAACATCTTCTCATCTCTATAGTTACGCTTGGCACCCTGTTTCACCAGTCCTTATTTCCTGGGAAGTCTTTGAAGCCAGAAACCATGTCCTGTTTTGTCTCTTTACTTTTTTGAAATTTTATTATTTATTTACTTATCTTTGGTTGTGCTGGGTCTTCACTGTTGCACACATGCTTCTCTAGTTGTGGCAAGTGGGGGCTACTCTCTAGTTGTGGTGCCTGGGCTTCTCACTGCAGTGGCTTCTCTTGATGCAGAGCATGGGCTCTGGTGTGCAGACTTCAGTAGTTTCAGCTCACAAGTTCAGAAGTTTCAGTGCACAGACTTGTGTGTATCTGAGTTGCCCCTCAGAAAGTGGGATCTTCCTAGGCCAGGAAGAGTCCCCTGTGTTGGAAGGTGGATTCTTTAACCACTGGACCACCTGGGAAGTCCTGTTTTGTCTCTTTAGAATCTAGCTCCATGCCTGAAGATACTCCATGGTTGTTTGATAGATGAATGAATACATGAATAAATTATCACATAAACACATGGTCTCTACCATAAAATGCTTATAATTTAGTTATAAAGACAGAATGAATACATACAAATGGTACATACTAGGTCACTAATGCTAAGAGTGAAATACAAAATGAGTGAACAAATGAGCAGAATATGCAATTAGAAGAGAGAGCTCACTCCAGCTATAGAAGTCAGGGCAAATGGGATCATTCCCAATGCAGGACTAGAGAGACTGACTTTTGTGAGTTCCATTTGTCCTTAATTAAACACAGAAGAGGCAGAATGAAGGGATGTGGATGACATGGCATAATTATAACTTCTCAGAGACACAGACTCCTTTTGTATAAACCAATGTTTTTCAACCTTTTTCTTTTTTTTGTCCTCCCTAAGAAAGCTTTTCAACATATGTTCCCTTATAATCCCTTCATGAAAACTTAATACCTAGATATACTGTCTATATTTTTATGTCCTATGGCCCTTTGGAAAGCCATGAACCATTGTAACATCTGAAATCACACATTTTTAATTCCTCTGGGGTGACAGTGCACCCTTTGAGAGCACAAGGTGTAAACCAAGGGCGGAGTATGATCCAGCAAAGAATCTGTACTCTATACTCTGATGCAGTACAGAGCTCACGTTCAAAAAATGTTTTTCTTTCAACAGTAGGCAGTAAGGGCTCCTTAGTGAGAGGTAGATAAGATGGCCTCAAAGAGTCTTCCCAATTCTGGCTGTCAGAACCTAGAGATCTCAGGGGGAATGTCCTGGTATTTAATTAGAAAACTTATTTAATTAGTAAACTAAACCCATTAGGAAACTCATGTTCTATTAGAGGGATGTGAGTGAAAATTGCTTTCCTCTTATTCCTCTCTAGTCAATAACAGGGTGACAACTGTAAGAGAGAAGGAAGTGTCATCAAAAAGTATATCTCTGGTTTGGAGGTTTTTAGCCAAAAATAGATGAAATGCAAATCAGGAGACTCTGTTTGTCCAAGGGTGGTAGAAACCATGAGCTCCCCTCTATTAAGCCAGACATAGCACTGATGGGGTACCCACCAACGATGGGGAAAGAGCAGGTGCAAGACTTACTCGCGGATGATCTGTGACCCACAAGCAAAGGCCTCCGCCTGAGGCAACACTCCTGGAACTGCTGTGGATGCCTGGCTACTCAATGGTTTGCCCCCAGGGACAGAGTCTAATGGGCACAGGTCTCAACAGTAGAGCATGCATCTCGCTATACATCAGAATCACTAAAGAAGAACTTTATTGAAATGTAGAGTACTATGCTTTTAAAAAATAGAGAGAGTATTCGGGGCTTCCCTAGTGGCTCAGAGGTAAAGAATCCGCCTGCCAATGCAGAAGAAACATGAGTTCGATCCCTGGTCTGGGAAGATACCATATGCGTTGGAGCAACTAAGCCCGTGTGCCACAGCCTTGAACCTGTACTCTGAGAGCCCAGGAGCCACAATTACTGAAGCCCTCAGGCTCTAGAGCCCACGCTCTGCAACAAGAGAAGCCACTGCAATGAGAAGCCTGTGTACCACGACTAGAGAATAGCCTCTGCTTGCCGCAACTAGGTGAAAGCCCACACAGCCACAAGGACCCAGCACAATCAAAAACAAACAAATAAATTTTTTTTTAATGCAGGTTACTCAGAGTGACTCTCCTGAATAGTCTTTAAGCTGGGGTCCACGAATCCGCACTTTGAGTCACATGCCCTCTCCCGACACTGGTGGTCCCAGTGCAGGCCATCTTTTACCTGATGCTTGGAAACCATTGCCCTAGATTAGAAAGTACCACTCTGGACATCAGGCCACACCTGGAAGCTATCTTCCTGCCCTCACTGACCCACAGATTCCCACAGGAGTGTGGGTAACATCTTTATAAAAGCATAATCCAAAGTATCTTACCAAGAAAGGCTGGTATGCAGGAGGAAAAAGGAAGATAGGGGAGGAAGGCGGCTAAGAGGGGGATGGGTTGGGGAGGGAGGGGGAAGGGAGGGTGGAGGAGAGAAAGGGAGATGGAGAAGGTGAGGGAGAACAGAGAACTCTGCAGAAAGAAGACAAAGAAGGTAAACACAGCCCAGCCCCTGGGAGCGAGAGGTGATGAAAGCGGAAACAAGGGAGCTAGAAGGCTGTGCTTTCTCTCTCCAGGTAGGAGAGAAGAAAGAAGTCCTCCTTGTCCAGGCTCAGAAGACAGTATCTGTTGGTGATTAAGAAATGGATGTATGAGACCTAGTTTGGCTAACTGCTGGGCAGATGTTTTAAAACAAGGTATTTATCTTCTCTAAGACTTATTCTCCTCATAAGTAGATGTGGAATTTTAATTGTGAGGATTCCATGAGTTAGTGCATTTGAAAGCAAGTTATAAACATAAGGTACTTTAAACTGTTAATCTCAGAGCTGGATGAGACCACAGGGTCTATTTCCTCCACGTCCCTTTCTTCTTATTGGAAGAGACTGAAGACCAGAGAGAAGTGACCCACAGGATGTCATATGGTGAGTGGTGAGTGGGTAACAGTATATGCGGAGATCCTCAGTCATAAGCTTTCAAGAAGTTCAAGAGAACCCCAGGCCAGCATCAGGCAAAAGGGGCAGGAAGCAGGGGAAGGCTGTTTCCCAGTCAGCCCCCTAACTGACGGCCCCGAGGCCACAGGAGAGCTAAGTACTCTGGCGGGTCCACAAGTTGGGTCTTGGTCTGCCCCACCCTGCCCAACCCCTCAGCCATCTCGTTAAGAGGAAAGGCCAAGTGAGGCATCCTCAGAATTGGGGGACAGTGAGAGCCAGCATCAAATGAGCAGAAGCATCCCACCCCCACACACGTCCACCATTAAAACGCTCACTTGAATGCATCCTCAAGACTGGAATGCAGCTGGAAAAGGTTCTAATGAGATCAGGCTGGGCTTCCTGGTAGAAGGATGTGTTGGCTGAAGTTTGCTGGAGCGGCTAGTCAATATGGACTCCAGAACACAGATACTTAGAAGCAGGAATGTATCTGTCTTCATCCAGTGCTAACCAAGGAGAAAGACTGGATCGGGGAGGAAATCCATACTATATTAAAGAAGTGAAATCTTTTTGGAGAAGGGACAATTTATCAAGCCTCTCCTTTACCTGCTTTATTTTCTCCATGAGTACATTTAGTTATCTGTGTCCTGAGTCAACGTTCTGAACTAACTTATCCCTTGCTACTGTGATCTCAGGTGAGGAGCAGGGTGGGGGTGGAGTGTGGATGGGTGGTGGGGGGCATGGGGTGTCTCACAGGCAGGCACAAGTAATTCAGTCCCTGGAAAGACATATCCTTTAATGTTAATGAACACACTTGGCCTTCTGGTTTGTTAATGTCCATTAGTCTTTCAGAACCTAAACAGACTGATAAAAGTGAACTTCTGGATCTGTAAAGCTGAAGTGTTGGTCCCACTCAGGATTTATCCTGCCTTCCTGTGAGCCCCAAGCCCTTCCCCAGCCTACTTTCCACCATCTCAGCTAAACAATAATACTGCCCAGATCACATACTTACACTTAAGGGAAACACCCCAGAAATACCAATGCCTTAATCCATTTCATTTCAACAAGTATGTATTAACCAGCTATAATCAGCCAGACACTATACCAAAAGCCAGTATCACAAAGATAAGTGAGACGTAGCACCTGCCTTCAAGGGGCTCAGAGACAGTACCTTGTCACTCCAAGTGTGATCCATAGACCACCAGTGTCAGCATCACTGCAGAGCTTGTTAGGAATGCAGACTCCCAGGCCCCAGGCCACACTTACTGAATCTGAATCTGTATTTTGCTAGGATCTCCAGGTAATTTGTATGCATATAAAGTTTGAGAAGTACTGATCTAGTAGAAAAGATCCAACTAAAACTATCTTGAATTAAACTTTGTGGAGGTGAAATAAACCAAGTATGGTGGGAATAGCAAGAAGGGTCTGGTTAATTCTGAGGCAGGAGTAGCCATTTGCACTGAAACTGAGCTGGCCAACAACTTGGGGCTGGGAACAACTGAGAGTAGGTAGGAGCACTCATTCATGGACCAGGGCATGAATGAAACTGTGAATGTGTGTGATGTGTGGGATGCAGGTTGGGGTGGAGGTGAGGTTGAGGCTAGGTCACGTACAGAGTCAGACTGGGACAGACTGGAACGAAGGTCTTTCAGGAGCTCCTAAATCATGGATGGCTGCTCAGCCTATATGTGTTGTGTTCTTTGCACGGCCCCTGTCACCAGCCTTCCACACTAGGATCCGACCAGTGCGTGGACAGGGACAAGCTTCTTCCCAATTCCTGGCCCTCGGTGACCTCTGGAGGATGAAGGGCTGATGTTTGCAGACAGACAGCAAAGGATGCCGAGTCTCAGATCTCATGCCAGGCCACCTGGTTGCTGGCAATGACTCTGCAGAATGACCTTGGTAGGAAGTGGATGCACAGATTCCCACGGATTCCCAGATTCATGGCAGCCCAAACAGCCTCTGGGGAGAAGGCTTATTCAGCTCGTAAGAGAAGCTGACTCTGGAGAAAGTCGAGAAACTAATGATATACAATGGAAGGGGACTGAGGCAGAGTCTGGGCTGTCCTGACCCTGCCTCTAGCTGTATGACCATAAGGAAGTCTCTGGGTCTCAGGTGTAAAATGAGGAAGATGGGCCAGGTGATTCCTAGGTCCTTTCCAGCTCTGACAGCCTGTGATTCTAGAGACTTCTACTTTTAGAAAGGTCTGCCATGTTCCCCTTTTTTTCAAATTACTTAGATTCTTTAGGAATTTACTGCCCAGTAGCAAAATAAAACATCCTGGAAAAAAAATTAAAAAAAAAAAAAAAAGACATCTTGGGAACAGGATCTCCACCCAACTAACAAGAGCACCTGGATTATATTGTCCATCAGGGTTACATTTAGAGGACTAGATATATAGATAGATTATAAAACAGACATTAGACATCTATTATGTGTTGTGTTTGGCAACTGAGCACCAAAAATGCAGTCTTTGATTCTGGCCAAAATGTTGTCATATATATTTGGAGAAATATGACACGTATTAGTAAAGAAGAAGTGAAGTGAAGTGAAGTGAAGTCTCTCAGTCGTGTCTGATTCTTTGCGACCCAATGGACTGTAGACTACCAGGCTCCTCCATCCCTGGGATTCTCCAGACAGGAATACTGGCATGGGTCACCATTTCCTTCTCCAGGAGATCTTCCCAACTCAGGGATCAAACCCGGGTCTCTAGTATTACAGGAAGACGCTTTACCATCTGAGCCACCAGGGAAGCTCAGTAAATAAGAAAGCAGTATATAATTCCATAATAAAGTGTTCTGTCAATGATCATTGTTAACATTTCACAATGCTAAACATTTTATAGGAAATACCACATTTACCCTACCCAAACCTATGAGGTAATAAATCACTTAACAGGTTTTTGCCTGTAAATAATAGAAAACCCTGCTGCTGCTGGCTTAAGCATTAAGAAATTTACTCCCTCACTGAATGAGAAACCCAGAGGTAGTATAGCTTCAGAGCTGATTAATATAATGACTGAATGAAATCATCAAGGGTCCAGTCTATTTCTAGTTTTCTTCTCTGACATTCTCTTTGGCCTTGTGCTCAGATTAGCAACCATCATGGCTTCAAGATGCTGCCACACTTAGAGACACCATATCTTCATAGAATGTCCAGTGGCAGGAAAAGACAGCTCTATTGTGTATATAAAATATTCCCTTATGCTGGAATTGTTTACCAGAAGAACTAGAACAGACTTCCCCTCCCATCTCTCTGCCCAGACTTGGATTTCATGCCACCCCTAAACCCACCAGCAGCAAGGGAATCACCACTGGGTTCAGACTACTCGACTCCACTTTACTCCTTGCCCATGGCTGGTAAGCAGGCCCACCTCTCTCTGAGAGGGAGGAGGGAACTAGTGAATAAAAAGGGAGAAGGGAGTGTTCTATAGGAAGAATAGAGGAAAGTGGTCGTTAAGGCAAAAAAAAAAATTTTTTTTACAGTTTTAGAAATGGAAATTTCAAGAATTAAGTAACTTGTTCAAGGTCATACAACTTGTGAGTAGAAGAGCTGGGATTCAGAACAGAGCCTGTACCCTGACACATTCTAAATCAGGTCAAAGTCACCTGCCTTCTGCAGCCTCCCCTGCCTTCCTGACCTCAGCCTCCAGGCAGTTACTCGCTCTGGGGTCAGAGACTTCTTGCCCTCTCAAGGCTGCAATGCACAGATGCTATTACTCTCCATGCCTCCTCCAGGGCCAGGACTCATCCATCATTTTATTTCTTTTTCCCCAGGCTTACTTTTAAAATAAACCTTCATCTACTCCTCATTTTCCTTCTCAGTATAAAACATTCCTCTTTTCTTTTGCCTCTTCCTCAGTCTTACCACTGCCCAGAACTCAGTCCTAATACCAGGAGATGTTTAGAATAAGCTAAGGCTAAGCTACGGGCTTCCCTGGTGGCTCAGACGGTAAAGCGTCTGCCTGAAATGCAGGAGACCTGGGTTCAATTCCTGGGTTGGGAAGATCCCCTGGAGAAGGAAATGGCAATCCACTCCAGCACTCTTGCCTGGAAAATCCCATGGACAGAGGAGCCTGATAGGCTATAGTCCCTGGGGTTGCAAAGAGTTGAACAAGACTGAGCGACTTCACTTTCACTTTCACTAAGGCTCAGACTTTGGACCCTGACAAGCCAAAGTTCCAGTTCTGGCTCTGCCATGTACTAGCCATGTGACTTAAGGCTAATGACTGAACCTCTCCATGCCTCAGTCTCCTTACCCATAAAATGAGGATATTTACCACACAAGGTTATAGTAAGACTTGAATGAGACAAAGTTTATCATTGCCCTCAATAAATGAGAGTTATTAGCAGCTCATCAGGCTCCACTGTCCATGGAATTCTCCAGGCAAGAATACTGGAGTGGGTAGCCACTTCCCTTCTCAAGAGGACCTGCCCAACCAAGGGATTGAACTTACGTCTCCCATATTGCAGGCAGATTCGTTACTGTTTGAGTCACCAGGAAACCCTATCTTTCTTAATTAGTATGATAAAAATGAAAACTCATGTTACCACAGTTTATGGAGCTTTCTCCACATTATCTGGCTTGATCCTCACAACAGCCATGCTAGGGGGAGGATGCGCCCTCCCTGTGATGCTGAGGACACTTTGTCTGAGAGAGGAGAAGAGCTTTGTTTCATTCAGATTCTTCTAGTACATTCTATGGTCCATCCTTGGGGTGCTAGTCCCTCACTATGTGTGTCAGCTCACCCTCCTTGTTGTGGATTATCTGTTATGGACTGGAATGTGTCTATTTCCCACTCCTAAACTCATATCTTGCAGTCCTAACTGCCAATGCCTCAGAATGTGGCCTGATTTGGAAATAGGTATATTGTAGATGTAACTGTATGAGTGAAGATGAGATCAGAAGGAAGTAGGTTGACCTAATACTAATGGGACTGGTGTCCTTACAAAAAGAAGAAATTTGGAGCACGTCCCTGGTGGTCCAGTGGTTAAGAAGATGCCTTGCAATGCAGGGGGATGAGGGTTCGATCCCTGATTGAGGAACTAAGATCCCACATGCTGCAGAGCAACTAAGCCTGCAAGCTGACCAGGCCCACAGGCCACAGCTAGACAGTCTATGCGCTGCAGCAAAGATCCCACGTGCCACAACTAAGACCCAATGCAGCCAAATAAATAAATCCAATTAAAAAAAAGAAAGAGGAATTTGGACACACAGACACACACATGGAGAACACCATGTGAAATGAGGGCAGAAATTGGGGTGATGTTTCTACACCACGAGGAACACCAAAGATTGTCAGTAAACCACCAGAAGCCTTGGAAGGAACCAACTCTGCTGACACCTTTATGCAGAAATCTGTGTTTCAGTTCCCCCTCATCCCTACTTTTGGCATGAACATCCTGGCTAGTAGGGTTTCTCTGTGGGTTCAGCCCTATTGCCTGCCCCAGGGTTAACTCATGAGCCTGGCATCTAGCTTGGTGTTACAGTTTATATTTTACCACCTGGGGATTTGGGGCTTTGTTAGAGCTTGGATAACAATTGATAATCTTCTGTACCATTTTTCTAGATTCCTCATAGATGCATTAATATACAATATTTGCTTCAGGAAACTCAACTCAATGCTCCGTAGTGACCTAAATGGGAAGGAAATACAAAAAAGAGGTGATACATACATACATATATATATATAATATATATATATTATATATTATATATATATATGACCTATCTATCTATATCCTTTGCTGTACAACAGAAAATAACACAACATTGTAAAGTAACTATACTCCAAGAAAAATGAAAATATAATAATCTTGTTTGCTACTTCTTATTTATTTTATCCAGCATTGTTCTTGTTTAGTCACTAAGTCATGTCTGACTCTTTGTAAATCTACAGACTGTAGCCCGCCAGGCTCCTCTGTCCATGGGACTTTCCAGGCAAGAATACTGGAGTGGGTTGCCATTTTCTTCTCCAGGGTATCTTCCCAATCTAGGAATAGAACCTGGGTCTCCTGAATTGCAGGTGGATTCTTTAGAGTCTGAGACACTAGAAGCCTGGAATGGAGGTGGGATATGGGATTAAATCAATCTGTTATGTTGCAAAAAAAATGGAAGTCCTTGGAGAAGATATAAAGAGAAGCTTATTTTCTAATTCATTTACACAAACAAATTACTTTTTAATGACAATGAAACCTGAGCTTATTTGTCATCAAATTGTCCAGGAAACAAATTAAACAGGGTGTTTATTTTCAGTTTTTAAAATAATTTTAGACATTAATATCACTAAAATGTGTTGAAACATCTCTGGTACCTTTAATAAGGTGTGGTGAATATAGTTTAATTTGTTATTTTTAATGGCTTAGTTAGTTATCTAGTTGTACCATCATATAGTCAGGGACATCATAAGGCAGGGAGTGGGATACACAGGGGGCGCTGTTGATTATTCACACTTCAACTCAAACTGTTAATGTCATTTAAGTTTTGTTTTGCTTGTCAAGTTTTTTTTAATCCCCTTAGGCTACCAGCTAGTTCTTATCTGCTGTCAATATGTCAATTTTCCCTTCAATTAATACACTGTTTTTAATCTATGACCTAGTCAATGAATTAGGGAGATACACTTATTAACATTATATATAAAAGATCGAATTGGTGCTGAGTGAGGTTTCTAGATACCTCTCAGCAAGGCTGAGGTCCATCCACTACTTGAATTTTAGAAAGTTGATTCCAGTTAAACTGTGTGTGTGTGTTTAACATTTATTTATTTATTTGGCTGCACCAGGTCTTAGTCGCAGCATGTGGGATCTTCAATCTTCATTGCAGTATGCAAACTCTTAGTTGCGGCATGTGGGATCTAGTTCCTTGACTAGAGGTTGAACCAGGTCCCCTGTACTGGGAGTGCAAAGGCTTAGTCACTGGACCACCAGGGAAGCCCCAGCTAAAGTTTTTAAGAGTGCTGTTTTCTCTTACCCCTTCTCTATGTTCCGGATACTTGAGGTTTTCTATTTATAATCTTCCAAAAGTAAGTGAAGTGTAACTATGGATATTATTCTCAGAGATTCCGCTCTTCAACACTTAACTCCATGCATAAAAATGTGGATTTGAATGCTCTTTCATTTTTCCTTCTGTGTGCCATCCCTCTCCCAGCTAATACTGCTTTGCCCTCCTCTCTAAGCATACATGCAAGCAGCATATTGTAATGAAATAAAATTGGCTTCATAAAACAATGATGAAAGAAAATAATAAAATTGGATCCCCCAGTCAAATTCCTAATTTTTCTTAGGACATAAACTTGGAAAGTCATATAGCTGCTCTGAACCTCAATCCTCTAATTAAAAAGAATGATAATTCTTCTTAGTTGTGAAAACTGAAAAGTAGTAATGCTTGTGAAAGCATTTTCTAAAAATATTGTCATTAACCACTGTAACCTTCTCACATATCCTTGCTAACAAGTATTGAGAACTATTCTGTGACAGACACTGAGTTAGGCATGATAATTTTTTTCTCATTTTGTTGTTCTGTCCAACTCTTTGTGGACCCCATGAACTCTAGCACATCAGGCTTCCCTGTCCTTCACCATCTCCTGGAGCTTGCTCAAACTCATGTCCATTGAGTCAGTGATGCCATCAAACCATCTCATCCTCTGTCATCCCCTTCTCCTCCTGCCCTCAACCTTTCCCCGCATCAAGGTCTTTTCCAGTGTGTTGGCTCTTTGCATCAGGTGGCCAAAGTTTTGGAGCTTCAGCTTCAGCATCAGTCTCTCCGATGAACATTCAGGATTGAATTCCTTTAGGATTGACTGGTTTGATCTCCTTGCAGTCCAAGGGACTCTCAAAGGTTTTCTCCAACACCATAGCTCAAAAGCATCAATTCCTCAGCACTAAGCCTTCCTTATGGTCCAACTCTTACATCCATACATGACTACTGGAAAAATCATAGCTTTGACTATATGGACCTTTTTCTCATTTAATCATCACTAAAAAAATCCTAATTTATGCTAACAATAATGCTAATTTTATCCTCATTCTGAGAATGAGAAAACTGATGCTTAGAAGGGCTAAGTACTTAACCCAAGTCCATGCAGGTAAGAAGTGTTACAGTTAGAGGGTTTTAAGCTCAGGCAGGAGGATGCCAGGCCTGAGCTCTGAGTCTCCGTACAATGGCAGAATTCAGATATTTTGCTGGTGGCATCAGGGAAGGAGGAGGGGAGCAGGTTAGTGAAGGTCCCCTCAGATCACATCCCCGTGCATGGCTGTCTCTCCACCATTCTCTCTTCAGGCATAGAAGCAGTCCTGCCCCCACTTTCCCACAGCCAGCTTTCAGAGTGACACTTCAAGAATAAGTCAAACTCCCTTCCAGGTAGAGAGGACAAACCCACCTCCCCATTGGCCATGTTGAATTTTTATGGACCCCTGTATGCAGCTGCCACTGCAACTTTCCCATGGTGCAGTGAGTCAGGCAAGGCCCTAACACCTATGGAGATACTTCTGGTTGTTTCCATCACCCCAGCCAGCAGCTGATGATCTAATAGAAAGCTAGATTTCTACAGACTTGTATATAGCTCCAACCTGCTGTCAGAGCCCAACATCACAGGTTTACAAACACTTTTTTTGCCTGCTCTTTCCTTCTAGCTATGCACCTGACTAATCTCTCTATGTGAAAAGCCCCCAGGATCAAAAGAGGATATTGAATTATAATCTAATAATCTAACAATCTAAAGAATTCAGCAATGACTGCAGTCTCCTGTGAGAGCTTTCCTTACAACTTGGGCCACGTGAAAAAATAAGATTACTGAAGACAGGACTATAATCTGAAGCTAAGTGGGGTTTAACTAGATGGAGCTGTCACCTTCTGGCCAAACACTATTGCTGCTCTCTCTCATGGTTCTCCATTACTCCATCATTTATTGACTCCTCAGAAATGGATGGAATTTAAACATTAACTAATGGCACTAATAAACCTTCTATGCAACACACTCTGTGGATAGCAGATCCTTTCAATAAGCATCCTCCCTATTTGACAGACAAAGTAATTAAGGTTCAGGGACTTGTCAGAGGTCACATAGGCAGGAGGTGAAAGACTGGGATTTAAACCCAGGTTGAGTCAGGACCATAGCCTGGTACTTGTTCCTGGGCCACACTGACTCTCGGACTGACCCTCATCACTCATTCTCTGGGTAACTGGACTGTGTCCATCTTGCCTGATCAGAATCTCAATACTATTCATGACAAGATAAATAACGCTACTTCTAAAATACCAGCTGGGTTGCAGTTTTCTCACCCTGATTCATGGAAATGAAGAGGCATTGTTAAGGCATCTAGGCTCCTGACAGAAACCAGCACCTGCTGCTACCAACCAGCTGACAGCACTGCCTGGCTTTCTGCAGGAACAGTCTGTTTTAAAGCCAGCATCAAATGTACTCATTTGGAAAAACTCTTCCCCACCCCTCCTTAGATCCCTGGTGAGTTTCTATTTCCCATTAATCTTTATCCCCAGAATTGCATTCCCAGAATGGACCTAACTCAGGGAAAAAGCTAAAGGTTGGATTCGCATAAAAATATGTGCTTTTCATTAGATTGTTGGCAGCACAAGTTATAACCTGCCCAACTTCAACACTTGGAATAGAAGCATAACACAGTCTGAGAAACACAATTAATGCTATACTCCCACTATGTCCCTGACTGCTCAAGATCTCTGGCTCCCTACTGACTCATCAGACCCAAAATAAATGCTACAGTCTGGCATCCAAGGTCTTCTGTTATCTCCAGTTCTCTCTAGTCAAACCTAGCTATTCCTCCAAAGCTCCCTAGCTTGGCAGGCAGTCCCCTCTCCTGCCCAACTCTTCCTCTCTGGGTGCCTTGGCTCGTGCCTGAAATGCCTTCTCACCTCTATCCTCCCCTCCAACTCCATCATTTCTTTTAAGACTTACAAGGCTCCAGGAAGCCTTTCCTGACCAGCCTCTATGTCTGCATTTCTTTTTATTAGCTCTTATTCAGTAAACTGTTAGTGAGTCCAAGCTTACTGCTCACTGCACAACAGGCTAATAAGTCTACAGACAAGGTGTTGAGGCAAGGAATATGACTTTATTTGGAAAGCTGGCAGAGAAGGTGGTGGACTAATATCTCAAAATAACCATCCTGTTGGGGTCTGGATGCCGGGTTCTTTTATACAACAGGGAGGGAGAAGTGAGGAAGTAAAATAAAAAAAGTCATTAACCTTACAAATATCTCCTAGAATGGCCAGTCTGGAGGAGGGAATGTGTTAATTTCTCCCTTCCTATAGCCCCTTCCACAGGTGTACAGGGTTCTGAACAAAGGCATTTTAGTTTAACAATTAAGTAGAGGGGCAGGGTTCCTCAAGCAGGACATTATATATGATTATAATAACAAAAGCAATGAGAAGCAAAGATTAAAGTCAAAGAAACAGATCCAACATGTAGTCAAAATTGGCTCTTCCCTATAACAAACCAACAAATACTGAGCACTTCCATTAAGTCATCATGACCTTCTTTGCCCAACTTTTTTTAAAACCTTTTCTGTGTGCCAGGCACTGAGATATGTATGTTGCAAATCATCCTCTTGCTCTTCTCTCCTTTATAGGAAACCCCCTGAAAGAAGTTGTTTATACTCGTGTCTCAATTCCTGTCCTCTCATGCTCTTTTGAACTAACTTCAAACAGATTCTTGCCCCCACCTCTCCACTGAAATTGTTCTTTTCAAGGTCACTAATGATTTCTATGCTGCTAAATCCAATGGTCACTTTCCAGTCCTCTTCTCTGTTGACCTTTCAACAGGATTTGATACAAGCATCTGACTCTATCACGTTCTCTTATAAAGAGTAAGTTTTACTTATGAGAAGTTAGATAATATTCCAAAAAAAAAATCTATCTCACCCTCTTTGACTTTATGAAATAAAGGCAGAATACACACACACACACACACACTTACAATTACTATAATTGTTTTAGCTGCAACTGTAATCTGATATAAGGATGGCTACTCAAATAATGGGTCTTGCTTCTAACAATGTATTTTTTCCCCAAATAGTAACTTTTGATAAAATCTTGTGCAAAGCAAAAGTACAATGTTCCTTTGATTTAAATGATTAAATATTAAATGTATATTATCATACTAAAAAGAATATTTTATAAAGCAGAAATACAGTCTAGTTTCAAATAATTCAAATAATTATAATTTTTCACTTAAGTGAATGCCTGACAAGAGAGTAACAGTTGTGTGGGACCTGAGATCATTCTCTTTGTGTGATATTGGTCCACACACATCAGGATATTGAATAGTCCTTGATTCTGCTCATGAAAAGCCAGTAGCACCCCCAATCATTTTAAAAAACCAAAAGTGCCCCATAAAGATTTCCACAATGCTCCTTTGGGAGTAACACCATGTGGGAGAATTCTCTGTGGTCTTCTACATGTCTGAACAGCTCATGAACAGAGATGCGGACTGTCTTTTCAAGGACATGAGTGTAGCAAACAGCTTTGGAACATACAGATAGGGTCTGTCTCAGAGCAGAGGATAGGCACGCTTGTTGTTTATTACAAAAGCTTCAGGCTTCCTCAGCCTGGGGTTGTTTTCCTGTCATACAACCCACTGTGTGTGTGCAGGTCCATCTGGCCCTCTCCACATTGCCTTAGGGAACTGAGTGAGATTCAGGGAACAGGGCAGGGAAAGGCGGGTACTCTGTCTACTGCTATTACTGAGAATAATAAGGTTTTGTCTGTGACCCCAGGAACTCATGTCTTCTGTCAGCTACCATTAGGCTGTGGTAAGCTGACCTTAAAACTCACATCCTTCACAGTTCCTGAGAATCACTTCATTGAAAATCAGTAGAATTATATGCTAGCTCCCATTTCTGTATTCTAGTCCTGACTTCTCCCTGAGCTCCCGATACTTATAACCAATTGCCATCAATACTTGATTGGAGTAGGAAATGGCAACCCACTCCAGTATTCTTCCCTGAAGAATTCCAGAGGAGCCTGGAGGGCTGAAGTCCATGGGGTCGCAAAGAGTGGGACATGACTGAGCACGGTATCAATACACCAACATCCAACAAGCATCTCAAATTTAAAGTGTCCCCAGATAAACTCCTTGTCTTTCCCCCAAATCCTTTTTCCCAAAGCCTTTGTATCACAATAGAAGGAAATCCATCTTTCCAGTTCCTCAGGCTAAAAAATTTTGGTGCTGGCTTTTTTTTTTTCTTTTAAATGCTTTTCTTTCTGTTACACAACACATCTAATCAATCTCTTAATCCTCTTGACACTACCTTCAAATATCATACAAACTCTGACCACTTCTCACCATCTTCACCTCTCTCATCCTTGTCCACACCAGTATCAATTCCCACCTGGGTAACTATTATCTTCTTAACTGGTCCCTTCCCCAGCAGAGACATTACTTTGCCAACAAAGGTCCATCTAGTCAAAGCTATGGTTATTCCAGTAGTCATGTATGGATGTGAGAATTGGGCTATAAAGAAAGCTGAGTGCCGAAGAATTGATGCTTTTGAACTGTGGTGTTGGAGAAGACTGTTGAGAGTCCCTTGGACTGCAAGGAAATCCAACCAGTCCATCCTAAAGGAAATCAGTCCTGAATATTCATTGGAATATTCATTGGAAGGACTGATGTTGAAGCTGAAACTCCAATGCTTTGGCCACCTGATGCAAAGAGATGACTCATTTGAAAAGACCCTGATGCTGGGAAAGATTGAAGGTGGGAGGAGAAGGGGATGACAGTGGATGAGATGGTTGGATGGCATCACTGACTCAATGAACATGAGTTTGAGTAAACTCTGGGAGTTGGTGATTGACTGGGAGGCCTGGCGTGCTGCAGTCCATGGGGTTGCAAAGAGTTGGACACGACTGAGCAACTGAACTGAACTAGGTTTCTGAAGGATTCACTAGCTCACATCACTTCTTTTACATCTCTGCTCAAATGTCACCATTATCACATAGGTCTTTACTAATTACCCTAATTAAAACAACAACCTCTCACAGGCCTGGTGAACTCTATTCCCTTTCTCTGCTTTATTTCTCTCTCTAGACTTTACCAGCGTCCAATATATACATACATTGCTTGCTTATCTTTTATTATCTATCTCCTCCCATTAAAATGTAATTATGTGTTGAATGAGTGAATCAATGTAATCTTCACAACACACCTCTATAATTGCAGAAGTAAAATTTGAAATAGTTGCTAGAACTGAACTGCTCATACCATGTGTGGAGGGAGAGGATAAAATGCCATGAAACAACTAACAAATAAAACCTGAAACCAGGAAGCCTCGGGTTGGATCCTAGTTATATCGTCAACTAGCCCTGTACTACTGAGTAAGAGAATAACATTGACCAGCAGTTATTTCATTTGTTAAACAAGTACATTCACTGCGTATCCCATGGGTTGTAGTAGTTGTCAAACTTAGTAAGATATCCCCCAAAGCTCTGCAAACTATAAAGAATTTGTTTTCTGGTTTTTATCTTTAAAATATACCACATTTTTCATTTATTCCCATTGACACAGTTACAGCCTTAATGATCTTGATCTCCAAAAGCATTCCTGTGCTTTCTTGTACACCTGTCTTGTCTCAAGCAGTTCTGTCTGTATTAAATGCCTTTGCTACACCTGTGCTACTTGCCCTGCCTCAGATCCCCTACTACAAAAGCTCCAGATTGTAAGAGAATCTCCTTCCCATTTCCCTACACAACACTGGAATATCACTGTCAGGCTTTTCAGGGTGTGAGTGTTATTAAAGGTGTTACTGTTCCCTAGCAGCTCCCAGGTTGCAGGTATTGGGCCAATTCACCTTTGTGGCTCCCACAGCTCCTAACACAGCATGGTGATAGCACAGCCTCTAGTTGGCTGAGTGAGCTCAACATTGTCAGGGAGCAAGCTAGAAGGAATTTATGCTTTCTCACTGATATTCTCTGCAAAGAAATCCCCACTTTCCAATCTCTCACCAATCTTAACTTCTTACATGGGTTCCAGCTGGGTGATGGGCAAAAGGCAGCAGTGTGACTCCAAATCTTTCCTTTGAAAGTCTTGCATAGAGGTTTGCACACCTCCCCTTGGAAGGACAATGGGATTTCCCAACAGGGTTGTATTACTGGCCTTTGAAGTCTCTGTTGAAGCTTACAGAGGCAAAAGTGTAAGCTACAGTTAAGATCTTATTTCAAGTGTTTGTTGAATTGAATACCAAAAATGGAAAATGACACGACAGAGCTCCAAATGAGGTCTATTACTCTTGAGACAAGTCCAGATGACCAGCTCTGCTAGGAACACAACGGCTGATGGATTCTTAAGCTCCTTTCTCGAAGTCTTTAACGAGAAGACTGGGGAAACAGTGAAGAGAATGTCTTTGAAAGAAGTGATGATGTAGATGTGATGATACACTTGGAAAAGATACTCATGATATCCTGGAGTTTTTAACAAGATGGGAACAGTTCTAACCTGGACATGAGGGTCCTTTGATGAAAGGAGGGAACTGCCTCTGCTGGGGACTGCCTGTGGTAATCCTATACCTCCTTATTTAAAATCAGTATATACCTGCAGATCCCTCCCTTTTTTGTCCTCAAAATTCCATGTCCCAGTAGAAATTCCTGGGAATCTGCTTTTCACCAGCTTAGGGCCTGGAATGAAGGGGAGAAACAGAAACAGGCATGAGGGACACAAATTACCACTATTCAAGCATATACAATGATTTACACACTTGCCTATTATAAGCCATTTAATCTATTAAAAAATATTTATTGACTTATTTAGCTACACTGGGACTTAGTTGTAGCATGTGGGATCTTTAGTTGTAGCATGTGGGACCTAACTCACTGTCCAGGAATTGAACCTGGGCCCCCTGCATGGGAGCACAGAGTCTTAGCCACTGGACCACCAGGGAATTCCCATAAGCCCTCTAATCTTTACAATTATTTTGAGAAATATACAGAACTAGCCCCATGGGGAAGCTGAGCTCAAATTATTCAGATTTCCCCATGAAAACATAGCTAGAAGAAACAGGGTAGATACAACTTGGCATTCGCAGAACACTCCCTGGACTGCCCTGTCAGTGCTCATTCTGTGCACTCCACCGGAAAGACCACTGCTCATTTCTACTGGTCCAGACCCCACTAGTCTTAAAAGGATAGCTCCCATCTAACAACTTGCTCACAGCAGTTCTTCGTTCCTTCCAAGGTAGAAACAGTTGCTTCTTCCTCAATCAGATGGAACTTTGTACCTCTTTTCTGGCATGTCACAATCCCCCCATAACATGGCCATTTGTGTACATCTTATTTCCTCTGCTAGAACAAAAGAATCCTTGTGGCTGTGACAGTGTCTTATTCATCTTGGTACTACTTATGACATGTAATAAAAGCGTTAGAGCAAATTTCTTGCTCATAGTAGGTATTCAACACATGTTTGTTGAATGAGGAACACAGAGGCATTGCAAAAGGTGAAATCTCAGGTATGCTGGTACCAGAACTCCTTGTATTCAGCTCAAATGAACAAGATCTGAGGGTTCGCTGTCATCAAAAGCAAACGCTGGCCCATTTCCAGAGGGCATCTACCCCTTCCTGGCTTCTGCTTCAAAGTTTCCCCTAAGTCCCAGTCGCAGCCCTCTTGATCTTTCCCTGTTTGCTCATTAATGTTAATTTGGGACATGAAAAGATCCAGGATTGAATATTTCATTCAGGCTAGATCTTCTTCGTCCGGCAATTGCAGACAAAACGTACAGAGAGGGCAGAGGTTATCAGGATGAGGCCAGTGCATGTAGCACTTGTTTAAACCCTGGCCCCTCTGTTCATGGATATGCATCTTCAGTGAGCTTTGGGATGCTAAGAAGATCAGGAGAAGTAGATTATCTCTTTAGAGATGTCATGAGTCTTCAAGAAGTTCCACAGCTCTCCTTCAGGGAGGGATTCATAGAATGCCAATTTGTGTGAAAATAGCTTTGTTTTGAGTCCTGGCTATGGACTAAGATCACTCTTAAGAATATCCATTATTGGGACTTACCTGGTGGTCCAGCAATTAAGACTCCCAGCTTCCATTGCAGGGGTTACAGGTTTGATCCCTATCAAGGGAACTAAGATCCCACATGCTGCATAGTGAGGCCAAATATATATATATATATATATATATATATCATTTATCATTTTCTGAGTTCTTACTATATGCTAAGTTTTGTGCTGAATGTTTTCACATGGATTACCTCTTTTAATCCTCACAGTAATCCTTACGGAGATACTATAATTGACATTATTTCATATGAGGAAAGCATGACCTAGAGAAGTTAACTTGCTGGACTGATATCTTATAACTATTGGACAACAGAGAAGGTAACAAAGCTGAGATTCCAACCATGGCAGAGCAGGCCCAGGGTCTGGACTACTCACCACCTCATCTTATTGTTTCTTAGGATGTCTCAAAATGTTTTCTTAGCAGACAAAAAAGATACTAACCAATAATGGCTATCTTAGATGCTACTGCTCTGAATGAAGTACCGGTGGGGTAAGGCCCTGGTTTCTATTAAACTCCATATATAAAAATTCATTTATCTGAGGAATGAAAGAACAGAAGTTGTCACATAAGCAATTGGTGCCATGAGAACGCAAGGACAACTCTGCCTATCTGACATGCCTGTATGTCAATCATGTCCAGGTTCCAAGATTCAGCAGGACGGTTTGCAAAGTTTTACAAGGGGTGCCAGAGGGGTGAGCAAGGTTAGAGAATGTAGAAGCATAGTAAAGTGTTGCCAATAACAACACTTATTGTTAATAAATGTTGTTTAATAACAACAAATAGTGTTGTTCTAATAAATGTAAGTTACTCAGTCCTATGGAAATCTTCTTAAAGGAGGAATAGAAGTTAGGACGAAAATAAGAAATAACACAAGCATAAGATAAAGTTCTAAAAATAAGTCCAACTGTATCAATGATCACAATAAATGTATCCTAAATTCCTCTGTCAAAGTAACAGATTTTCAAAACATGTTAAGATACAAAGTCAAGCAATATGGTGATTACAAGACATATGCTTAAAAAACTGGGCACAAAGGTTGAAAATATAGGCATTAAAGTAGATTAGAAAAATAATAAAAGAAAGTAGATGTTACAATACTAACATCAGACAAAACAAAACTAAAAATGAAAATCACTAACAATTAAAAGGGACAAATAAATTTTCTCTTTTCTATTCAATTCAATTCAAAGAAGATAAATAATTATCAATTTTAATGTATTAATATTAACACTGTGGCATCTGTATGCATAAAATAAAAATGGATAGAAATAAAAAGAAAAATGAACAAATCTGGAGTCATAGTCAAAGAACAGAACATTCTCATCTCAGAAACCATCATATATATATCATATAAAAATTAACAGGAATATAGAATATTTCAATACTTCCCATAGAACATTTATGAAGGAAAAACAACATAATTTTAAGAAGCAGAAATAACATCTACATAAAAAAGATAACAAAAGAAAAAAGAAACAATTTCTTTGTTGAAACTAAAATATGGTCTTCTAGATAACTTTTAGGTTTAAGAAAAAATATAATTAAATTAAAATGAAAAATTATCCAGAAGTGAATGACAATGAAAGCACTCCATGATTCAAATCCCAGGGGATGCAATCAGAATGGATTCAGATAAAGAAGGAAGTCTTGAGAATTCCCTGGCAGTCCAGTGATTAGGGCTCAGTGCTTTCACTGTTGAGGACCTGAGTTCAATCCTTGGCTGGGGAACTAAGGTCCCACAAGTGGTGCAGTATGGCCAAAAAGAAAAAAAGTCTCTTTGACATTTCCTGAGTTTTCAGTCTCTTTACACTGGAGCTGCACCATTCAATACAATGTCCACTATCCACATCTGACTAGTTAGACTCATTACAATTAAAAATTCAGTTTCCAAGGTTCCTTGGTGGCTCAGTTGTAAAGAATTTGCCTGCCAATGCAGGAGATGTGGGTTCAATCCCTGATCCAGGAAGACCTTACATGCCATAGAGCAACTCAACCCAAGGGCCACAACTACTGAGCCTGTACTCTAGAGCCCGGGAACCGCAACTACTGAGCCCATGTGCCACAACTATGGAAGCCCATGTGCCCTAGAGCCCGTGCTCCAAAACAAGGGAAACCACCACAGTGAGAAGCCCATGCACGCCAATTAGAGAGTAGCCCCTGCTGCTAAGTCGCTTCAGTTGTGTCCGACTCTATGTGACCCCATAGATGGCGGCCCACCAGGCTCCCCCATCCCTGGGATTCTCCAGGCAAGAACACTGGAGTGGGTTGCCATTTCCTTCTCCTATGCATGAAAGTGAAAAGTGAAAGTGAAGTCGCCCAGTCGTATCCGACTCTTAGAGACCCCATGGACTGCAGCCTACCAGGCTCCTCCATCCATGGGATTTTCCAGGCAAGAGTACTGGAGTGGGGTGCCATTGCCTTCTCTCCAGATCACCACAACTAGACAAAAGCCCACACAGCAACAAAGACCCAGAACAGCCAAAAAGAAATAAACAATTAATTTCAAAATTTAAAAATTCAGTTCCCTAGTTGTACTGGCCACATTTCAAGTACTCAATAGCCATAAGTGGCTAGAAGTTATCATACTGGACAGCACAGATTATGGAAAATTCCCGTCTTAACACAATGTTCTACTGGGCACTGCCTCTTTAGAGTTTGCCAGGGCAGTTCCAATATGTCAACTTAGCTTGACTGTAGGTCACCATTGAGCCCAGGTTTCAACTGGCCAACCCAGCCAACTATATATACCATTCCCAGATGCTCAAGGCACATATTGAGCCTAGAATCTCAGGAAAGTAAACTCACATGTGGCCCTATCAACTCTTCAGTTTCACTTTACACATCAAACACCTTTAGAATTCATCCACGTTCACATTTCCCACACTCTGGCCAGGACTGATTGGTGAGCTTTTATGATTCTTTTGGTGTCTTGATTTCCTCTCTCACCCCAGACTAGGTCTTATACATTCCTGCCTGTATTAGGATCTACTCTTATTATGGACACAAAGGCAATAAGAGTGGTGGGAGTAGGTCCTACAAAGACTGGCATCCATTGATGACAGATCCCTCCTGGATACAGCCATTGAAAGTTATCTGTGCAGGGGAAGACCTTTTCTCTCAGGTGGGAATAGGTCTTTCCTCCATCAGAAAGAGAGGTCCTATGGAATTTGGGAGTTCAAATTTCTCAGCTTCACTTATTGCCCCCATCACAAATCTCAGGGTCCCATTCCTTCCCCCACAGGTGAGCTAATCTTATCATTAGAGACTGCTGGTGCTCAGTCCCTCAGTCGTGTCTGACTCTTTGTGGCCCCGTGGACTGTAGCCCACCAGGCTCCTCTGTCCATGGATACTCCTCTGTCCATGGATTCTTGTCCAGGTAAGAATACTAGAGTGGGTTGCCATTTCCTACTCCAGGGGATCTTCCTGATCTGGGGGGTCAAACCTGTGTCTCCTGTATTGGCAGGTAGATTCTTTACACTGAGCCACCTGGGGAAACCCACAGAGACTGGTAGGGCAGGCATTTAATTGGCCCTGCTCTTCTATGACCCAGCCAGTAGAGCACTGGGTTCTTAGCCATATTGGCCCTGCAATGATAAGAAATGAAGAATTCTTCTAAAGTTGGTATAAAGACTTTTGAAAGAACTTGACAGTAAAACCTTCCCTGAGCTTCTGATAGTTTTCTAAGACATACTGACCAGTGACTCTGACTAACGACCCTCCCCCAGGAACACTCCTGTCATGCCAATGAAATTTTCTAACCTGCACTCTATGCATCACTCAGCATAACATTCTCTAATTAATGTATACGTCTTGTATTTCCTGTGCATGTCTGAGTCTGCTATACTTTTAAGTATATCAGAAGCTTTCTGAGGTCAAGCTTTAGTAAGTTCATATTTACTGAACTCCTGAAGGCATTCTGGCTCATTTGGGTATTTCATGCCAGACAAATGGCAGTGGCTGTGCCTGAGAACATGGGGTGGGGGCTGGGGCAGGCAAGTCTGAGGCTGAATCTCGTCATGGAACAGCCAGACCATGAAGGACTTCCGTGGGCTCCTGTGGTCAACCTGAATTTTCCTCATGAAACTTTTTCCAGGTACTCAGTGTCCACAGACCCTGGAGCTGTCTGCCAGCTCTGCTAATCATTCACTACCTCTGACTTCCTTTTTGGCTACTCGTGGGCCCTGTCTGGTTTGGGGTGGGCGATTCCTATCTTCAAAGTCTTGATCAGGATGTTCATGTTTTAATGAACATCATGCAGCTTTGGTGCCTGGCCAAGGTGGGGACCTGAGAAACCTGGATGGGACCTGAAATGGGGCTCCATGTCCTCATATGTGCCACTTTCAACCTCACATTGCTGCTGGGCCAGTGCTACTGTTCTCTCTCATCCTCTGGCCTCTGACTCACAGTTTCCAGAAATGGCCAAGAGGTGGAGATAAATATGGTGGTCAGGAGATGAGCAGTGTCTGCTTGTCCCTCAGTGTCCACTATGTCACTTAGACTTACAGCTCTGATGTGCTGGAGATCTCATTATGAGTGATTTTTTGACATCTGCAGTCCCAACTAGGTAGAATGGGACTACTCAGAAAAGTGCACTGGCTCTTTGCTAATGGCAAATAGTTGGTGGAGCAACGGCCTTTGCTGCACAGAAGGCCACTTCTGCTCCGAGCAGCTCAACAACTCCCTAGAGCAAAGGCAAGAACCAGAGAGGGTACCGGAGATTTCTGCCCCCTTGTTTGCTCATCACGGTGTCATATGCATGTCACTGTACCTCCTCTGCCTGAGAGTTCAGCTCTTCGAAGTTGTCTGAGTGTTTGATCACGAGCTAAGAAGGAGAAATTGTGGGGTGACAAAATCACTCCCTTCTAGGCTACAACTGTGTGTTTCCCTCCCTCTTTCTCTCTCTTTCCCTCCCTTTTCTCTTCCGTTTCCTTCCCTGCATCCTTCCTCCCCTCCTTAAATAACACAGATGACAAAGCTCTTTCCTTTTTCTAAAGAGAAACTAAAGCTCTGGTATTTAGGGGGAAAATAAGACTGGATTCCTGATTTACTTCCAGTCATTCCCCCCACCACCACTTCACCATACTGCCTTCTTAAAAGCTAGGATTCTATAGTAAAATATTAACAGTGGTTATCATTAGGTTTGGAATTTCTTATTTTTTCTCTCATTTTTGCTTATTGATTTTTTACAATTTTCCTATAAAGACTACATATAAGTTTTGCATTAGTTCAGGTAAATTAGCTGCTATAACAAACAATGTGAAAAATTTCCATTTCTTAATCAAAGAAAGGTTTATTTCTTGACCACATGTAGTCTAAAATGAGTATTCCTGAACAATGTACAGGCCTGCTAAAAGGAGTATCCCAGGAAACCTGTTCCTTTCATCGTGTGGCTCCTCCAACCTCAACACCATAAGACTTTCAAATAAGCTGTGATGTTCTGTATAAATCCAGAGGAAAGAAAAATAGCATTGAAGAGTATTTGAGAAAGGATTTTATGGATGTGACCAGAAAGTAATATATGTTATTTCCATTCAAACTCCACTGGCCCAACTGCAAGGCTGCATCCACCTTTAAAACAGGTGGAAAATGTAGTTTATTAGCAAAGGAAAAGGAAATGAATGTGATGAATTGTTAGCCAATCTATGCCACACTTGCATAAGAAAAGGAAAATAGTTTGAAGTTAAAATGGAATAAGGAAGGCAAGCACTTCATAAAGAAATCAAACTCTCCCGCAGCATTTTCACACTCACTATCCCCCTTACAAGAAGACTCTTACCTTGAACACAATTCTAGGTGATTTCACACTCAAAGTGGGATTTGTGTGAAAATTTCTTAACTCTCCCTCAGTTAAGAAATGACCTTCATCCTCAAAAGCATGGATAGAGTGGATTTTCTAATATTAAAGAGATGAAGGAAAGGGAGAAGCTGAAAGATAAGACTGAAGGCTCTCAGGCAGTGCTGTGACCTGGGTGTAAAATCTCCTCCTCTCCACTAGGTGTGCTATCAGATATGAGTGCTGCCTCGCTGTGCACAGCATTGCTTATACAGTAAGGAGAGATAATTGATTATGCAGAAGACTGTTTGATGTCACCATCATTCACATTGAATGATGGATTTCTCTCAGAGCACCTATCCCTCCCAGAGAAACTCCTATTCCATGTACCTCTTACAACAAACCTAGAACCTTTGGTGTGCCCAGGGCGTGCCTCACATTCCCTGTACCTTGATTTTCACTATCCCCCTTACAAGAAGACTCTTACCTTAAATACAATTCTACAAATGCAGATGAATATACCTAGTGCTTAGAACTCTTTCTACCTTATATGTATTAGACACACAGCAGATGAGAATAAGGTTGATGAGCTAATTCACATTAAATATAAGTTGTTCACTGAATCTACTTGTCTCAACATATTTGCATCTTAATAAGAAATAATACTCTGATATCCAAAATTAATCTCAAAAGGTAGTTTTTCAGGTTCATCTATTGTCCAGTGGAGATTTAAGGGCAAGTGAAGGGCTTTCTTGGTGGTCCCATAAATCTGTCTTTTACAGAAAAATGAAGAGGCTGGATAGATACTCAATATGTATAATGTGAGCACACTCCCATATGCTTATAAAGTTTTATGCTTTCAATATGATCAGAGAATAAGTAAGGGATCTTAAATGATGTGCAAATGCTTTAGTATAACCCAGGGCTTTTCTGGATAATCTCTGTGTTCATGCACCTGTCTACTGCTCCTCTAAGTACTGGACAGTAGCAGAAGAAAGTAAGCCATGAGGGAGAAAGACAAGTGTAACCAGAAACATCTCAAAGACCCAAACAGACCTCATGAACGCATATGTTCTCACAGGTGCACACTGGGAAATATTTATCTTCCTCCTTTGGCAGAAGTCAATTAGTTCTCAGTGTGCTAGAGTGGAATGGAACAGTGAGAACCCGCTCACTAAAGGTATAGACTCCTGTCGAGAACTTTAAATTCTGTCTGGGAGCAGTGACCATAAGGGGATGATAAAAGTAGGTAGAAGTTAGTTAGCCATATATATATCCCAAAACTTGAAGAGCCCTCAAGCAAGAGGGCAGAAGGAGGAGAGGGCATCAGAGGATGAGATAGCTAGATGGCATCACTGATGCAATGGACATGACCTTGGGCAAACTTCAGGGGATGGAGAGGGACAGGGAGGCCTGGCATGCTGCAGTCCATGGGGTTGGAAAGAGTTGGACACAACTGGGTGACTGAGCAACAAGAGCAAGAGAGAGGAGAGTAGACAGCCTGAGTTTTGCTCTTCTGTCCTTTGTTACAGATACATTGTGCTTTGTCCTGTGTCTCTGGTGAGAAGGTTTTGCCTCAACTAAAAGGAATTATCATATAATGTAGATAGAAATATGAATTGGTCCACATTTTCTTAAAGTCACTTTGACAGACATTTGGTGTGCCAGAATTTAAAATACATAGATCTTCCAAGCAAACAATTCCACATCCTGCTACCTGTAGTGGACATTTGTCATGTGAACCTAACAACATCTTTGAAATAGCCTCCCAATATTTTGATTATTTCCATATTGACAGGCCTGCCTTCCTGATAGATATCTGCTTTTAACTCCTCACCTCCTTTGTAGTCAGCTTGGGTCCAGGTTTTAGAAAAGCCAGTGGAACCAGAGATCAAATTGCCAACATCTGCTGGATCATGGAAAAAGCAAGAGAGTTCCAGAAAAACATCTATTTCTGCTTTATTGGCTATGCCAAAGCCTTTGACTGTGTGGATCACAATAAACTGTGGAAAATTCTGAAAGAGATGGGAATACCAGACCACCTGACCTGCTTCTTAAGAAACCTATATGCAGGTCAGGAAGCAAAAGTTAGAACTGGACATGGAACAACAGACTGGTTCCAAATAGGAAAAAGAGTACATCAAGGCTATATATTGTCACTCTGCTTATTTACCTTATATGCAGAGTACATCATGAGAAATGCTGGGCTGGATGAAGCACAAGCTGGAATCAAGATTGCCAGGAGAAATATCAATAACTTCAGATATGCAGATGACACCACCGTTATGGCAGAAAATGAAGAACTAAAGAGCCTCCTGATGAATGTGAAAGAGGAGAGTGAAAAACATGACTTAAAACTCGACTTAAAACTCAAAATTCAGAAAACTAAGATCATGGCATCTGGTCCCATTGCTTTATGGCAAATAGATGGGGAAACAGTGGCAGACTTTACTTTTTTGAGCTCCAAAATCACTGCAGATGATGACTGCATCTGTGGAATTAAAGGACACTTATTCCTTGGAAGGAAAGTTATGATCAACTTAGACAGCATATTAAAAAGCAGAGACATTACTTTGCCAAGAAAAGTCCATCTAGCCAAGGCTATGGTTTTCCAGTGGTCATGTATGGATGTGAGAGTTGGACTATAAAGAAAGCTGAGAGCTGAAGAATTGATGCTTTTGAACTGTGGTGTTGGAGAAGACTCTTGACAGTCCCTTGGACTGCAAGGAGATCCAACCAGTCAATCCTAAAGGAGATCAGTCCTGAGTGTTCATTGGAAGGACTGATGTTGAAGTTGAAACTCCAGTACTTTGGCCACCTGATGTGAAGAGTTGACTCATTTGAAAAGACCCTGATGCTGGGAAAGATTGAAGGTGGAAGGAGAAGGGGACGACAGAGGATGAGATGGTTGGATGGGCATCACCAAATCAATGGACATGAGTTTGAGTAAACTCCGGGAGTTGGTGATGGATAGGGAGGCCTGGCGTGCTGCAGTCCATGGGGTTGCAAAGAGTCAGACATGATTGACTGAACCAAAGTGAACTGAGGGTCCAGGTACGTGACCAATTAGACACACCCACTTAATACTTCAACTCAGAATTGAGCAGTTTAAGGAAACTGAATCCATATGAGGTCTCTGTTCTGTAACAAAAGTACTGTCAAAGATGGAAACCTCTGTCCATCACCAAACTGATTTGCCCTGTAGTTCTGAGGTCAGTGCCAGAAGCAACAACCTAAGCCCATCTGACAGTGAAATTCTGGGCTCTAGTCCTTCAAACTTAACCTGGAGTCTTTTTCCAGCCTTCCTAATGATTCTATAATGAATTCCTTTCCTTTAAACTAGCCAGAATGGATTCTTGTTGTCTGTAGCTAAGAACTCTGATACAGTGTATATTCTAGAAATACTCACACATCTACACAAAAAGCATGTACAAGAACAGGTGCTGAAGCAGTGTGTCCATTTAAATAATAAATGTTGACCAATAGCAGGATGGGTAAATAAATTATGGGGTACAATGTAGAAGTTAAAAGGCATAGAGGAGACCTGTGTCCTGACATGAAAAGATCTCCAAGATGAAGTGAAAAAAGTTAAATGTAGGAAATATAGGGTATATGATGCAGGTTTTGGAGACAGGTGTGTTCTTGTTAACTTCAGAAAGTCTTAAAAGTTCTCCTTACAGCTGTCAAGAATGGTTAGGACCATAGGGTAGTCAAGAGAAAAAACATGTTGATAGGTGTGACTTGTTTAACATACACTACAGCTGATTTTATCTCCATGTGAATAATGAACCAATTGGATTTTAACCTATAATTAGTGTGACTATATAATTTATCACTCAACCTTGGACACTTGAGAGAGAAAAAATACAAAATTAATTTTTCCACTGAAACAACAGGTAAAAACCAAACTACTCCAGACAAATCAGGATCCATGGTTAGTCTACCATAACCTAAAATGAGGTGTGCCATATACTTTTAATTTTCCCCTTCAAATTCATTTTTCTCCTCTATCCTGTTTCCTCTCCCAGGAGACTGGCTTTGTATATTATACATCGCTGAGCTCACTTATCCTCTGGCTTTTGGCCAATGACTAGCCCCAGTAGGAGGATGGAAATAAGAGTGAGATTGGGGTATTATTCTCTTAGCTTCTATCTCTGGGGTCACTTCAGGCTGGCCGTACCCCTCCACCACAACACAATCAGTATTAGTTTCCTAAGCTGCCATAACAAATGACCACACACTTGGTGGCTTAAGACAACAGGAATTTATGCTCTCACAGTTATGGTTGCCATAAGTCCAACATCAAGGTGCAGTCAGTGCTGCTCCTGTCTGAAGGCTCTCAGAGAATGTCTGTCCCATGCTTCTGTCCTAACTTCTGATGGCTGCTGGAAATCCTCGGTGTTCCTTAGCTTGCAGATGCATCACTCCACTGTCTGCCTCCACCTTCACCTTGCTCCTCTGTGTGCCTCTGTGTTTCAAACCTCCCTCTGCCTTTCTCTTATAAGCTCATCTGTCATTGGTTTAGAACCCACTCTAAATCTAGGATAATCTTACCTCAAGATCTTTAATTATGTCTGCAAACATCCCTTTGCCAAGTAAGGTCATGTTCACAGGTTCTGGGGTTATCACTTGAAAATATCTTCTTGGGGGCCATCATTCAACCCATGACGCTATCCTTGCACATACCGAGGAACTTCTCTCATTTCATGCTCCTTGGGCCCGAGAGGTTGTAGTAGCTCCAGTGGTTACTCAGCTCTCCTTTTTGGGCTTCCCTGGAGGCTCAGATGGTAAAGAATCTGCCTGTAGTGCAGGAGACAGGGATTTGATCCCTGGGTTGGGAAGATCCCCTGGAGAAGGGAATGGCTACCCACTCCAGTATTCTTGCCTGGGGAACTTCATGGACAGAGTAGACTGGTGAGCTACAGTCCATGGGGTTGTAAAGAGTCGGACATGACTGATCCGACTTTCACTTCACATCACATACCCTATCCACATCTATAAGAGAAGTATCTTTATTAAATCTTTCTTTGGGATTTTCCTGGTGATCCACTAGTTAAGAGTCTGTGCTTCCATTGCAGTGGGTGCGGGTTCCATCCCTACTCAGGGAGCTAAGATCCCTCAGGCCACACAACTCAGAAAAAAAATAATAATAAAAATTAAAGCCTTCCTTGAACTATCCCTGCTTGGGTTGCCATCTATTTCCTGCTGGCACTCTATTTGAAACACCAGTGAAGTAATTGCACTGGAGGCCAGAAGCCTTAAACAGAATTTACTCCCAGATATTTGAAACAATGAAAAGACAAACATTTTTACAAATGAATTTCACAAAAGTAAACATACAATGAAGGAGATTAATTTTGTAATCTTGCAGGTAACACATTAAGCGGGTCATCCAAATCCAATCAAGAAGACCAAAGGATTAATTAATTCAATGAAAAAAATCCTAAAATAGTTGCTATTTTCCAGGTACTAAAAGGCTCAGATGGTAAAGTACCTGCCTTCAATGCAGGAGACTCAAGTTCAGTTGCTGCGTTGGGAAAATTCCCTGGTTGGACATATTGAGTGACTAACACTACTACTACTATGAAGGTATTAGCAATATAATAATATAATAATGAGAAAGACACAAAGATGTGCAAATTATATTGCAACTTATAATAATGAACAAAAAGGAGGATTGGATGGTGTGGTAAGCAGAATTCTAGATGGCTCCCAAGATTCCTGCCCCTGGTATACATGTTCTGTATAATCTCCTCCCCTTGAGTGTGAGTGGGACTTCAGAATATAATGGAATGTCACTTCCATGATACTAATCAGTTGAATTGTAAGTTAGTGAAAAGGAAGAGTGTCCTGAATAGGTCTGACTTAGTCAGGTGAGGTCATTACAAGATGAATCATCAAGGACGTTGGCCTGGACAAAAGCAAGCTGTGAACTTCCAATGAGGGTCACATGGCAAGGAAGTGTGGGCAAACCTTTAGTCACTAAGCCAGCAAGATAGAACAGCAAGGAGCTGAATTCTGCCAACAGCCAGTGAGCTTGCAAGAGGATCCTGAGCCAGCTAACACCTTAATTTCAGCTTGATGAGATTTTGAGCAAAGGACTCATCTAATCCATATTAGATTCCTGACCCATGGAAAATGTGAGATAATAAATTCATGTTGGTTAAGCTCCTAATTATATGCTAATTTGTGGCACAGCAATAAAAAACTAATTACTGGTAGCATTAGTTTCAGGTAAAGTGGGTTTTTGCTTGTTTGTTTTAAAAATATTTATTTATTTGCCTGTGCTGGGTTGGCACTGGGGATCTTTGATCTTCATTGTAGCATGTAACAAACAAACTCTTAATTGTGGGACCTAGTTCCCTGCATACATGCATGTTAAGTCACTTCAATCATGTTTGACTCTTGGCGACTCTAAGCCCACCAGGCTCCTCTGTCCTGGTATGACTACTGGAGTGGATTGCCATGCCCTCCTCCAGGGGATCTTCCTGACCCAGGGATTTAACCTAGGTCTCTTACATCTCCTGCATTGGCAGGGGGGTCCTTTACCACTAGCACCCCTGGGAAGCCCCTAGTTCCCTGAACATGAATCCAGGCCCCCTGCATTGGCAGCACAGAATCTCATCTCTGGACCACCAGGGAAGTCCCTGGGGTGAAGGTTTATCCAACATTGGTCAATGATGAGAAACAGTGTACCTCATTAAGATGTGTGGCCCTATTATTGGAAGATTGTGTCTGAAATGAAGCAAAGGTCATAATGAGAATGAGAAGCTTTGGGACCATCAAGTTCTTATGCTCTCTAGCCATAGTTACAGGGAAACTGAGAATTCACTTTCCTGGCCTCAGAAACTGTGGCATGGACAGGGTACATGAGAATTCTAGACTTCGGGATACTGAAGGCGAGGAGGGAGTTGGGTGGGAGCAACCAACTTCACCCTTCAGGTAGTTTGCACATCAAAGTTGATGGCCAAGACATACATTTATATCAGCTCCCAGTGGGCCTGTTGGAGGCTTGGTAGACAATGTAGATTAATTGATGTAAAGCAGATAAACCCTTAAATCACATCAGCTTACCACCACAGAAGGTTATTTCTCCCACACTCATAAAATTAAATGCCAGCATTTCTAGTTAGTAGATCAACTTCCCAGATGGTGCTAGAGGTAAAGAACCCATCTGCCAATGCAGGAGATAAGAGATCTGGGTTCGAGTCCTGGGTTGGAAAGATCCCCTGGAAGGAAATAGCAACCCGCTTCAGTATTTCTGCCTGGAGAACCCCGTGGACAGAGGACCCTGGCGGGCTACAGTTCATGGGGTCACAAAGAGTCAGACACGACTGAGCGACTAAGCACATGGTAGCACAGGCGGCCTTTCACCTAGTCTCTCAGAAGTCAGGCTCTTCCTATCTTGTGACTCTGTTCTTCTCTAGTGCCTCAGAATCTTCTGTATTCAGCCAGCAGATACGGAAAAAGAAAGGGTGAAAAATAGGAGAGAGGTTTCTATGCGCCATGTCTTGAAGTGGTGTATATCAATTCCATACACATCCCACTGGCCCAGACTCAGTCACAGAATTTTCAGGTAACATGGTCCCTGGCTTGGTGGCAACTCCCCAGCAACACCCTATAGTGTGGGAGGAGAACAAGAATATTCAAAGGTGAGACAGACACATCTCTCACAGGGAATTTTGAAGTTTACGGTGGGGTTCCCAAATTGCAGAATTAAGAATCCTTCACAAGACAGCACAAAGGTTAACTCCTAATTTGGGGATGCATATTCTGGGGTGGAAAAGGACTGATCTATGGAGGAACAGACTCAGGGTCCTTGAGTTCTGTCCTCAGCCATGGGTGAGAGTTAATACCATAGTCATAAAGGAAGAAATAGGTATAACAGAGATAATGTGAGTACGTGTTCCCACCTTGCTAAAAGTTTTCAGGAAAAAAAAGCAGCTGTTGAAATGTGATCACCCTGAAATCTATTATACCAACTGTGAAACCTAAGCCATGGTTATGCAATGAGGTATAAAGCTCGTATTATAGGAAATTTCAAAGAGAATTATGAATTGGTGTGCCAGGATAAATAAAACAAATATGTCCCTTCAAACTAAGAAATAAGAATGTTGTTTCCATCTCTCATGGCTTTGTTTTGGTAAATTAGTGACAAACCCCAAGGCTTAGTAATGCTTATTTGAAATTAAGATGAAAATCTGGCACATAAACAGATGGGCTCTGACCTTTTTCTGATTTCCACAGACCCAATCCCTGTGTGGTTTTGCTCAACGCCCCACCTCTGGCTTGCTCTCTTCCTGTGGTGGGTTTCTGCCTAGCAGCAAGGTGAGTTGTAGTCATTTTTTGATGGTGATGATCATGATAGTGCCCCTTGCAAACAGAAAGTAAATTAAAAGATGTTCAGCACCATACTAAAATCCTACAACCATTGAGTTTATAGTGTAGCTGTCTAGATACCATTTCTGAACAAACTTCTACCATCACCAGGAACTGTTCTTTTCACTAAAACTTTAAAATTCACTCAACTTGTCATTCTATACTGTCTGAATCTACATAATACAATATGGTGGCCACTAACCACATGTAGCTATTGAGCATGTAACATGGCTTGTCTGAAATGAAATGTGCTGTTATGTGTAAAACATAACACGAGTTTGTACATTTAGTATGAAATATGGAATCAAATACTTCATTTATTAAAAATAATTCATTTATAACTTTTATATTACATGTTGAAATGATATTGTGGACATATTGAGAAATATATCTTATTAAAACTAATTTCATCTTTTTAATAATGTTGCTGTTAGAAAATATTTTTTAAAATTTTTTATGGAAGTATAGTTGATTCACAATGTTGTGTCTGTTTCTGGTGTATAGTAAAGTGCTTCAGCTATATATGTATATCATATAATGTATATGTATTATATGTGTTACATAATATATATGTCCTTTTTCATATTTTCCCATTATGGTGTATTACAGGATATTGACTATAGTTCCGTGAGTTATAAGTGAGACTTTGTTGTTTATCTGCTTTATATATAGCAGTGTGTATCTGCTAATCCCAAACTCCTAATATATCCCTCTTCCATCCCTTCTCCCCTTTGGTAACCATAAGTTTGTTTTCCATGTCTCTGAGTCTGTTTCTGCTTTGTAAGGAAGTTCATTTGTATCATATTTCAGATTCCATTTATAAAGGGTATCATATGGTATTTGTCTTTGTTTTTCCAACTTACTTCACTTAGTATGATAGTCTTGAGTTAAATCCATGTTGCTGCAAATGGCAATAATTCTTCTTTATGCCTGAGCAGTATTCCATTGTATGTATATATCATATCTTTATCCATTCATCTGTCAATGGACATTTAAGTGGCTTCCATGTCGTGACTATTGTAAATAGTGCTGCTATGAACACTGGGTTACAAGTATGTTTTCAAATTATAGCTCTCTCCAAATATATGCCCAGGAGTGGGGTTGCTGGATCATATGGCAACTCTATTTTTAGCTTTTAAAAGAGACTCCGTACTGTTTTCCATAGTAGCTGCACAAATTTACATTCCCATCGACAGTGTAGGAGGGTTCCCTTTTCTCCACACCCTCTCCAGCATTTAGACTTTTTAATAATGGTCATTCTGATTGGTGTGAGGTGAAATAGTGTAATTCTGATTGCCTTCCTCTAATAATTAGTGATGTTGAGCATCTTTTCATATGCCTACTGGTTATTTGTATGTCTTCTTTAGGAGAAATGCCTTTTTTAAAATTGGACTGTTTAATTCTTTTGTTACTGACTTGTATGAGCTGTTTGTATATTCTGAAAAATTAAGCCTTTGTTGCTCACATTATTTGCAAATATTTTCTCCCAGTCCATAGGTTGTCTTTTTGCTTTATGGTTTCCTTTGCTGTGCAAAAGCTTTTAAGTTTAATTAGGTCCCATATTTTTGGTTTTATTTCTATTGCCATGGGAGACTGACCTAAGAAAACATTACTAATAATATTTGGCCTATGTTCTCTTCTAGTTTTATTATGTCATATGTCTTATATTTGAGTCTTTAAGCCATTTTAAGTTTACTTTTGTGTATGGTGTGAGGGAGTGTTCTAACTTCATAGATTTACATGCAGTTGTCCAGATTTTCCCAACTTGCTAAGAGAGTGTCTTCTCTCCGTTATATATTATTGCCTCCTTTGTGGAAGATTAATTGATCATGGGCATTTTGGGCCCTCTATCTTGTCCATTAACCCATATGTCTGTTTTTCTGCCAATGGGCTTTCCCAGTAGCTCAGACGGTAAAGCGTCTGCCTATAATGTGGGATACCCAGGTTCAATCTCTGGGTCGGAAAGATCCCCTGGAGAAGAAAATGGCAACCTACTCCAGTATTCTTGCCTGGAAAATCCCATGGACGGAGGAGCCTGGTAGGCTACAGTCCATGGGGTCGCAGAGTAGGACACGACTAAGCGACTTCACTTTCACTTTCTGCCAATACCACAGTGTTTTGATTATTGTAGCTTTGTAGTCTTGTCTGAAGTCTGGGAGGGTTATGCCTCCAGCTTTGTTCTTTTTCCTCTGGATTTCTTTGGTAATTCTGGGTCTTTTGTGGTTTGATATAAATTTTAGCATTATTTGTTCTAGTTCTGTGAAAAATGTCATGGGTAATTTGATAAAGATCACATTAAATACATAGATTACTTTAGGTAGTATGGCCATTTTAACCATAGGAATTCTTCCAAGAGCATGGGACATTTTTCCATTTTTTTGTATCATCTTCAGTTTCCTTTATCAATGTTTTATATTCCTCAGCATATAGGCCTTTCACCTCCTTGGTCAGGTTTACTCCTAAGTTAAGGTTTTTTTTTTGATGTGATTTTAAAAGGGATTTTTATTTTACTCTCCCTTTCTGATATTTCATTGTTAGTGCAAAGAAATGCAACAGATTTCTGCATGTTAATCTTTATCCTATCCTGTTACCTTGCTGAATTCATTTATCAGTTCTAGTAATTTTGGAATCTTTATGGTTTTCTATTTATAGTATCATGTCATCTGCATATAGTGACAATTTTACCTATTCCCTTCTACTTTGGGTAACTTTTCTTTTTCTTACCTGATTACTGTGACTAGGACCTCCAATACATTAAATAGAAGTGGTGAGAGTGGGCATCTTTATTTTGTTCTAGATTTTAGCAGAAAAGCTTTCAGCTTTTCACTGTTGAGTAATATGTAAGCTGTGGGTTTGTCATAAATACCTTTTATTATGTTGTGATATGTTCCCTTCTGTACCCACTTTGGTAAGAGTTTATCATCAATAAGTGTTGAACTTTATCAAATGCTTTAGAACATTTAAAATTACCTATGTGACATTTGATTACTATAGAACCAAGGTAGTCTAAATACTTCCCTAATGTTTGGTTTGAGAGTATGTGTGTGTATGCAGAGATGTGTGCCTTCAAATGGTAAGCCCTTTGAGGATAACTAACATCATATACTTTTTTATATGCCTGCTGTACTCAGTAGAATCCACAGCAGTTAGTAAATTCATATTTACTGAATTTCTGAAGGCATTCTGGCTCATTCTGGTATTTCATGCCAGACGAATGGCAGCGGCTGTGTCTAGGGGCCTTCAATTACATGGGGTGGCGGCTGGGGGCTGCAGGTCTGAGGGGAGTCTCACCACAGAGCAACCAGGCTGAGAAGGACTTCTATGGGTTTCTGTGGTCAACCTGAGTTTTCCTCATGAAACTCTCTTCAGGCACTCAGTGTCCACAAACCCTGGAGCTGTCTGCCAGCTCTGCTAATCATTCACTACCTTTGGCTTCCTTCTCGGCTACTCATGGGCAGTATCTGGTTTGGGGTGGGTGATTCTTATCTTCAAAGTCTTGATCAGGATGTTCATGTTGTAATGAAAAACATGCAGATTTGGTGCCTGAGCAACCCAGACAGGACCTGAAGTAGGGCTTCTTGTCCTCATATGTGCCACTTTCAACCTCACATTGCTATTGGGTCAGTGCTGCTGTTTTCTCTCCTCCTCTGGCCTCTGAGTCACAGTTGCCAGGAACAACTGTCAAGGAAAGTGTGAGAGCTGGAGGAAGCTCTGCTGCTCCCAACTCACTAGGACCACAGCCTCAAAGTAGTAGAAGCAACAGTAAGAATGAGCAAATGTGGCTCCCCTTGAGGCCTGCAGACCATGTACTTCTTGTCCCAGCCCTGCTGATATGCAGAAGAGCAATACATCTTGTGCTTCTCCCAGATCAAATCCCAAAACCCAAGACAATCCCTGGGGTTCTTGCCTCCTGACTTGCTTCAGAAGTGTCACTCAGATTTTCCCCTTGAATTTCCTTCCTCTGATCGTTTAGCCCTAAGGTGCTCTCACAGGGTTTTGATAATTCACCAAAAGGGAGATGGAGACAGGAGATAAATATTCTCCTTTCTGTGCAAAAATATTCATGCCATTTATTTTCACTTTAATAGAAGGTTAAGTTCAACACAATTTTTCTTTTCAGGTGAAAGGTATGACATGCAGCAAGTCAAAGGAGAACTCAGATTTCTGACTTCCAGTTGATGCATTTTTCACTTCTTCATGCTGCCTTCTTAGAACAGTGTTTCTATATCTCAAAGAAAACAGTTGTCACATCCAGATTATGAAATTACAGATGACTTGTAGTGCTCTTTTTTTGTGAATGTATTTTACCTCATTTTTCTACAATGACTATACATTGAATAAAAAATACCTAATGTTAAAAATTTTAAAAGACCAAACTCACTCAGAAAGCTGAATTAAGCTCTTCCTAATTTACTTGCACACTCAAATCCCTAGCCCCACCAAATCTCTCAATAGCAAGAAGAAATCTGAATTGCTGTCATCCTCAAGGGCAGAAAGATTTAACTTTTTTTCTGGTATTGAATAGATTTGAGAATGTACAGGTAGTTGGGTAGGAGTGAGGTCTCAGAGGCAGTGCTGTGAGCTGCATGTAAATTCTCCTCCTCTTCACTAGGGGCACTGTCAGCATACAGATGCTGCCTCTCTGCCCCACAGCAGTGCTTGTACCTTAAAGAGGGATGGTTATGCAGACTGTGAGGTCAGTACTGTTCATGTTGAGGGGAGAACTTCCTCTTCCTTCAGCATAATTATCACCCCCAGAGAAACTCCTATTGCTTGTACCTCCTACAATAAACCCAAAACCATCGTAGGCATCACATTTCCTGTACTTTGTTCTTCATCATTCTCTCTTCCTTATACTCAGCTGGCTGTTACCCAATACCTAGGACTCTGTCTTCTGAGATGCATTAGACACTAGAGGAGTCATAGATAAATGAAACTGATGGGCTAATCCATGTTAAAATCCAAATGGCCAACACCAGCTCACTGGAGTCACCCCTCTCGACAGAACTAGCATTTTAGGGATTACACCTTAATTCCTTGCAGCAGTTAGAGATGGATCATGGGGATATGAATTTCTCAAGGACATCAGACCTTACACATTCGGAGTGAAGAAATCTATGGAAGGCTTTTGGCTCTCTTCTGCGTGGTGGGCTGGCAGTCCTTTCATCTCTGTGTGGCAGCAGTCAGAAAAAAAACTGGGAAAGAGCAAGGACAAACTGCAACCTGTGAAGACAGGCTATAGCTTGTCTTCCTCTCGTTACCTCACAGTTCAGTGGCAGGTGGCTTGCAAAAGCTTGTGTCCTTTACACAAAGAGAAGCTGAGGGAGCGATAGGCCTGGCTGCCCATACCAAGGTGAGCAGATCAGTAACTGAATGTGTGAGCTGCAGGGGCACCTGGTACCCTACACCTTCAGAGTGTATTAGGTTGCTGCTTTACTTTCATCTTCAGATTCTTATGTAAACTTCCCTTGCAGTCAACTCAATCTCAAACCATATAGGGAAGGTAACTCTGGGAAACATGGCTCAAGCTTAGGCAGGCTGACACAGTACAAAATATCCAGTCCCTAAAATCAGTATAAAAAGGTAGCATTTCAGAACCATTTATTTACTGGCTATTAAATGCTGATGTGGGGAGACAACTATGGGAATGTAAAGAGATAAGAGGTGGAGAGGAAGCGAGCTTTCTTGGTGATCCTCAAAGCAAGTTTATAAAAGAACAATAGAAAAGCCAGATAGGTGCTGAATATGATCATGTTTCCAAATGTTTTTAAATATATGTGTCCAGAAAGAAAACCCTGTGACTGGGCCAGAGTTATGTCTGAGAGGTGCCGAAGGACACCTGAGGATTTGTAAGTGCTCAGGCTTCCTCTTGAGACCATGGCAACCCCTAGTCCCATTCCATCCTCCTTTCTCCTGTGAGTGCTGGGTAGGCAGTCCCAGGGGAGGAAGCCATGGGAGAAAGGGACAAGTATGACCAGAAGCACCCCAAGGGCCCTAGAGGGGGCCCCCTAAAAGCACATTCACCAGCTTTCTTCTTTGGCAGAAGCCAGTTAGTTCCCAGTGTTCTAGAATGGAATGGAACAATGAGGCTTTCTGCCACTAAAGCTGTAGGCTTGTTTCAAGAACCATTTCCTCTCTGTGGGGGAGCAGTGGGTGGGGTGAAACGATAAAAGCTGGTGGAAGGCAACTCTATCCAAAGTCCAGACCTTGAGGTGGCCCTAGAAGGACGTGCCTGGGTTTTATTCTTCTCGCTTTCATTAGATCGATTTGTGATTCAATGGGAACCTTTATCGGTCACGTGTATCCAGGGTTGTTCCTACTCGCATATGGACTGTATCGAGCAGTAGTGGTCTCCAAAGCTGTGATATTCAGCGACTCTTTCCCGGATCCTTCTTTGCCTCCCAAGAATAAGGGGAGATGGGCCAGGCTGTGGAAAATGTCCCATAGAGGTTTGCTGAAGATGCTGGCTGGATTTGGCTTGATGGCGTATGAGATCAGCTGTGTTGACAGAGGGTTGACACTGATGAACAGGGACCTGCCACCAAGATTCATGTACGCCAAACAGTGGCAGCACCTCACCATGTTCATCCTCCTCACCCTCAACGGCTGTATAGACATCATGAGCAAAAACTTGCTGCCTCAGCGCTGTGTGCCCCTAGAGAAAGGGATCTTGGTGCTGACCTTTTATGTGCTCCTGCTGCTGTTGGTGTCACATGTCCAGGACTCCGTCGGGATAGAGATGCATGTTCACTCTCTGCTCATCTTGGTGGTGTTGCTGCTGATGCTGGTGTTCAGTGCCAAGCTGTGGGCTCCTGACACGTTTCAACTCGCTGTGATCGAGACCTTTCTGTTTCAGATGATGGGTTCCTGGCTGGTACAGGCGGGGTTCATTCTGTACAAACCAGTCTCTGGCTACCCGTGGGAGGACGATAACATTAGTGACATCATGTTTGTTACCACCTTCTTCTGCTGGCATGTGATGATCAATGCTTTGTGCCTGCTGGGAATCTATGGAGTGTCTTCCTTTTGGCATCGTTGCCATTATCCTAGCTGGAAGCTGACGGGGTCCAGAGAAGCTCCATGTTACATATACTCCAGGAGACCCCTCTACCAATTGCTACAGGAAGTGGAGCAGTCAGAGAAAGATGACCAGGCTCTGCTTTCAAAGAGTTCACCTTGAGACAGGGCCTGGAATGCCTGGCTCACTTTCAACCCCATCTACCCCCTTGTGGGCTTTCCCAGACATGCACTGCACCCTCTTTGGTCCTTGGTGAAGACACAGTGGCCATGAAGGAAACCCACTGGTCTCCATCTGCCAGCGCACCTCCTGTCCCTGAACATCTAATCATTGAGGAGACGAGAAGGGGAAACTGATAGGATTGATGGGGTTGGGGGATGGGAGTCAGAGGAAGTGTGCAAGGAGAGTCATAGGGGGAGAGAATGCAATAGAAGGGGGCGCTATGAAGGGGTGAGAGGAGAGTCTGTTATTCACCACCAGATGTTTCTCCAGGCACAAGTAACTGCCTGCCTTTTACCTGATGGAATATTGATTTCTCACAGCTCAAAACTAGAATCATTCAAGTCTCATCCTGACAAAGAATAGTGGGTACTTCTGCATGCTTAGTAAAGTGGCACCACCATGTGAAAGTCAGATACACAGAATTTATAATTTATATTGGTTGAAATGACACTTTTGCCAACTCTACTCTCCCCCACCCTCCACCCCAACACTTTCTAATGCCTGGCTTCATTTCAAATTCAAATTAATAAAGTAAAACTTTATTAATGCTTTTCTATGGTGACATTTCAAATTTCCAGGCTTAAAATTTTTATAGAATTCAAATGTTCAATCTCTCTCCAACTTCCTCCTTTAGTACTCATATTCCAGTCACCATCACTACCATGGTGCATATAATTTACTAGATCCTGTCTCCCTTGGGTCATGGCAAATTTCACTGTCTTGCATCTCATAGAAAGCCATTCCACAATCACATCTTTGCCATGTTCTTTGATACCCAGCAAAAAAGCCATCTTCATCCCAATCCCACTGAGCACCTCTAAGGAGGCCTTCTCCAAGAATTCCTACTGACTTCCTTGTTCTGGAACTCCTAAGCACTTATGTTACACTTGCCTTGTTAATTTGCTCACATGGCTGACACTTTGCTTTGTTCTGTTTCTGCAATCATTTTCCCTGGGTAGGTTCTTCCTCACCACCTTGAGTGTAGTCTCCTAAGAGGTAAGGACTTTGTCATAGCCAAGTTACATAACTTCCTATGTACGCACCAAATAGGTACCATAGGTGATGCTTAATAAAGGCTTATTTGCTTCCAGAATTTCCACATTCTTGTTCCTTCAAAATGTGTTGCTAGACAGACCCAAGGTTCTGGGAACCTCTGGAAGAGAGCAACAATACACTAAAGCCTGAGTCACCTCCTTAGCAATGGGCCCACTTTCTTCCTCATTCTTGGGATAAGGAAATCCACTAAGCTGTTTCTGAAATGTTTACTCTGTTATTATTTTTTTAATCCTCACACGTGTTTCTATAAGGAACCTCTAGAAAGCTGAGACTCAGCAGGTTGAGTTGTCCAAGTCTTGTAATTGGTAAAGGCAAAACAGGAATTCAAGTGCAGGTGTGTCTGACTGAAGCCAGTGACTGTGTCCTCTGGGCCACGGGGACTTTGCCGATGGCAATGGAAAAGGGAGTGACCCTCAAAATAAAATTGTTGAGGGACTTGCCTGGTGGCCCAGTGGTAAACAATACGCCTTGCAATGCAGGGGACGCACGTTTGATCCCTGTTTGAGGAACTAAGATCCCACATGCCTTGGAGCAACTAAGCCTGCATGCTGCAACTACTGAAGCCCATGTGCTCCACAGCCTATGTGCCACAACTATAGAGCCCGCATGCCACAACCAAAGAGTCTGTGGTGCCAGCAATGAAAGATCTGCATGAGGCAATGAAGATCCTGCATGCTGCAACTAAGACCCTTCACAGTCAGATAAATAAACTGTTGAGAGAAAGGAAATAAAGGAAGAAAGTCAGCCAGAAAGCCCAGCTGGAGCAAGAGGCATAGTACAAATACTCTATAGACCCCCTAGAGTGCGTCTGTCACTTTCTGTCCATGACCACCCCCCAAGTCTTCCCTGGGAGTGAAAGTCTGGCAAGCTCTCAACCTCTAGCTGGGCCTTAAATGTCTGAGCT
>SJYQ01003166.1:7524-64368 GCA_006410935.1 Redunca redunca
AATGCAAAGAAATAGAGGAAAAGAACAGAATGGGAAAGACTAGAGATCTCTTCAAGAAAATTAGAGATACCAAGGGAACATTTCATGCAAAGATGGGCTCAATAAAGGACAGAAATGATCTGAACCTAACAGAAGCAGAAGATATTAAGAGGTGGCAAGAATACACAGAAGAATTTTACAAAAAAGATCCTCATGACCCAGATAATCACGATGGTGTGATCACTCATCTAGAGCCAGTCATCCTGGAATGTGAGGTCAAGTGGGCCTTAGAAAGCATCACTACGAATAAAGCTAGTGGAGGTGATGGATTTCCAGTTGAGCTATTTCAAATCCTGAAAGATGATGCTGTGAAAGTGCTGCACTCACTATGCCAGCACATTTGGAAAACTCAGCAGTGACTAAGGACTGGAAAAGGTCAGTTTTCATTCCAATCCCAAAGAAAGGCGATGCCAAAGAATACTCAAACTACCACACAGTTGCACTCATCTCACACGCTAGTAAAGTAATGCTCAAAATTCTCCAAGCTAGGCTTCAGCGATACGTGAACCGTGAACTCCCTGATGTTGAAGCTGGTTTTAGAAAAGGCAGAGGAACCAGAGATCAAATTGGCAACATCCGCTGGATCATGATAAAAGCAAGAGAGTTCCAGAAAAACATCTATTTCTGCTTTATTGACTATGCCAAAGCCTTTGACTGTGTGGATCACAAGAAACTGGAAAATTCTGAGAGAGATGGGAATACCAGACCACCTGACCTGCCTATTGAGAAACGTATATCCAGGCCAGGAAGCAACAGTTAGAACTGGACATGGAACAACAGACTGGTTTCAAATAGGAAAAGGAGTACGTCAAGGCTGTATATTGTCACCCTGCTTATTTAACTTATATGCAGAGTACATCATGAGAAACACTGGACTGGAAGAAACACAAGCTGGAATCAAGATTGCTGGGAGAAATATCAATCACCTCAGATATGCAGATGACACCACCCTTAGGGCAGAAAGTGAAGAAGAACTAGAAAGCCTCTTGATGAAAGTGAAAGAGGAGAGTGAAAAAGTTGGCTTAAAGCTCAACGTTCAGAAAATGAAGTTCATGGCATCCGGTCCCATCACTTCATGGGAAATAGATGGGGAAACAGTGGAAACAGTGTCAGACTTTATTTTTTGGGGCTCCAAAATCACTGCAGATGGTGACTGCAGCCATGAAATTAAAAGACGCTTACTCCTCTGAAGAAAAGTTATGACCAACCTAGATAGCATATTCAAAAGCAGAGACATTACTTTGCCGACTAAGGTCCGTCTAGTCAAGGCTATGGTTTTTCCAGTAGTCATGTATGGATGTGAGAGTTGGACTGTGAAGAAGGCTGAGCGCCGAAGAATTGATGCTTTTGAACTGTGGTGTTGGAGAAGACTCTTGAGAGAAACTTGAATTGCAAGGAGATCCAACCAGTCCATTCTGAAGGAGATCAGCCCTGGGATTTCTTTGGAAGGAATGATGCTGAAGCTGAAACTCCAGTACTTGGCCACCTCATGCGAAGAGTTGACTCATTGGAAAAGACTCATGCTGGGAGGGATTGGGGACTGAGGAGAATGGGAACAACAGAGGATGAGATGGCTGGATGGCATCACTGACTCGATAGACATGAGTCTGAGTGAACTCCGGGAGTTGGTGATAGACAGGGAGGCCTGGCCTGCTGCGATTCATGGGGTCACAAAGAGTCAGACACGACTGGGTGACTGAACTGAACTGAACTGAACTTGTGCCTTTCAGATGTAAATGATTTCTCTGGCATCTCTAAAACTTTAATCTTATGTGATTTCTAACAGTAAAGGGGAAGAAAAGAGTTTTTACGTAAACTCTATAGAAATAACTATGTTTTGGAAATCTCTGTCTTAAATAATCTCTCCAGATTTTGGTAACTTGAAGCTAGCAAAGTTAAAGGGAGAAAATTCAGTGACTCAGGAATCTCAATATTTTGTGGAGTTCTAGATGAGAAAAATCCACCAAGGCAAAGCCTGATAGTAGGTCTTTGGGCTGGCTGTCCTGGCCTTGAGAAGTCCTTTGGGAATTCAATCTGAGACTCCTGAGGACGTCTGCCTCTGCCAGTGTGGAGGAACCTATGTGGTCAGTTGACAGGACTTATTTTGCAAACAAATTCGTTTTAACTTGGCTATGTTTGGTAAAGATGCCAGTAATTTTAGAAAGAACGATATTATGTTTCAGTTCAGTTCAGTTCAGTTCAGTCGCCCAGTCGTGTCCAACTCTTTTCGACCCTGTCAACCGCAGCAGGCCAGGCCTCCCTGTCCATCACCAACTCCCAGAGTTTACCCAAACCCATGTCCATTGAGTCAGTGATGCCATCCAACCATCTCATCCTCTGCCATCCCCTTCTCTTCCTGACCTCAATCTTTCCCAGCATCAGAGTCTTTTCTAATGAGTCAGCATCAGGTGGCCAAAGTACTGAAGTTTCAGCTTCAACATCAGTCCTTCCAATGAACACCCAGGACTGATCCTTTCAGTGAGTGTTAAATTCTAGTTCTGTTAACTGAGGTCTGTATTTATTTCCCCGATGCTCTGGACAGAAAGAAAGTTATCTAGTACAATTGTCACAGAGTATAAATACTATGAAGTGACACTGCTTTAAGTCTGCTGCTAAAAGCACATGTGCAATGCTTGTGTGACAATTGGGTATAAGTGATAAAATGCATAGCACATGAAGTGTTTCCCCATTAACACCTGTGAGCCCATTCAGGAAATCTGGTTAGTTTTCTCCCAAGGTGAATGACTGCTGCTGCTAAGTCGCTTCAGTCGTGTCCGACTCTGTGCGACCCCATAGACAGCAGCCCACCAGGCTCCCCCCGCTGGGATTCTCCAGGCAAGAACACTGGAGTGGGTTGCCATTTCCTTCTCCAATGCATGAAAGTGAAAAGTGAAAGTGAAGTCGCTCAGTCCTGTCTGATTCTTAGCGACCCCATGGACTGCAGCCCGCCAGGCTCCTCCGTCCATGGGATTTTCCAGGCAAGAGTACCGCAGTGGGGTGCCATTGCCTTTTCTGAGGTGAATGACAAGGAGGCCTGGCACCTTAGGACGTAATGTGAACCTGGGATAGGAACTAGCCCTCCAGCATTTAGTGATGGATATTTTGATCATCAATACTTTCAGTTGAAAGATTTGCAATCAAAAGGGGAAATGATGGAGACATCTGCATGTAGTAAGGCATGGGGAAGTTATTCTTCCTTATACATAGTTTAACTTAAATGTTACTGAGGAGAGCAGCCTGTTTTGTGGTCGTTCAGACAAGCAGTGTGCATCTGCTTTGGCCAGGACAGAAAGGCATTTGACAGCCAAAATGGAGTAGCTGTCATTCAAACAGCCAAGGTATAAAACTAGGTGGCCATTGTGTACTTGATTTTGGACACGCTCTTGTATTACTGAAAACATGAGTTTTTTTAAACTGTGTTGCATGCTCAGTTGCTCAGTCATCGCTGACCCTTTGCAGCCCCATGGACTATAGCCCACCAGACGCCTCTGTCCATGGGATTTTCCAGATAAGAAACACTGGAGTGGGGTGCCATTTCCTTCTCCAGGGGATATTCTCACCCCAGGGATTGAACCTGGGTCTCCCGCACTACAGGTAGATTCTTTACCATTGAGCTACCAGGGAATCCCAAACTGTATTGCAGACCAAGACAAAAAATACAGGTGAGTGTGATATTATCCCTGAACGTGGCTTGTATTTTGCTTATTTGTCAATATCTCCCCTGTACTGTGCCTGTTAGATGTCTTATATTTCGTCCGCAGCCTGAGAGGAGGAAACCTATTTGAGGGCTGAGCAGCAACATACTGGCCTCAGTGCTGCTGCTGCTGCTAAGTCACTTCAGTCGTGTCCAACTCTGCGACCCCATGGATGGCCTCCTACCAGGCTCCCCTGTCCCTGGGATTCTGCAGGCAAGAACACTGGAGTGGGTTGCCATTTCCTTCTCCAATGCAGGAAAGTGAAAAGTGAAAGCGAAGTCACTAGATGAGTCTAATTGCTGGTTCCGTGGTGAGAGGCCATTGTCGTCCTCCTCGGGACTCAATGAAAAGTTGAGCAGGCTACTGTGGCTACGTGGAGACTCACCATCTTCCTGTCCCACGTGCCAATATGTCAGAAAGGCCCAGAACATTACTGTACAACTGATTGCCCAGAGTACCCTGCACTAACTGGATTAATACCATATTTGAAAGTCTTTTTATTTATTTTATTTATTCCACCCCCCCACCCCCGCTTTTCTGTCTGACTTCTCTGGCCTTAATTGATAACTTTATATCATTTTATCTCCTTTCTTAGTATGTTGACTGTATTAAAACTCCAGTGGTTGCCCTACAATTTGCAAGTTACATTTTTATCTAAGTCCACTTCCAAACAACACTATACTCTTACATGTAGTATAGGTACCATGTAAGAAAGTATTCTCAATTTCTCCCTGTTTCCCCTGTGACATTGCTGTTACTCATTTCACTCATTAATAATTACCTAAGGCTGCTGCTGCTAAATCACTGCAGTCGTGTCCAACTCTTTGCAACCCTATGGACCCTTGCCCACCAGGCTCCTCTGTCCTTGGGTTTCTCTAGGCAAGAAATCTGGAGTGGGTTGCCATGCTCTCCCCTAGGGGGATCTTCCTGACCCAGGGATCCATCGAACCCACATCTCTTATGTCTCCTGTATTGGCAGGCAGATTCTTTACCACTAGCACCACTTGCGAAGCCCAATCACCTAATAAATTGTTCTTAAAAAGTTATCTTTTAGATCAAATAAGAATTTGAAAAAAAATTATTTGAGTTTAATTTATTCTTTATTCAGTGCTTTCCTTTCTTTATGTAGATTTGTTTCTGACATTTATCAGCTTCCTTCTCTCTGGATAACTCTTAATATTTCTTGCAGAGCAGTTTGGCTGATGATGAATTCCAGGTCTTGGTTTTTAAAAATTTCTCCTTCACTTGCAAAGGATAACTTTAATAGATACAGATTTTTAGGTTGATTTACAATTTTTTTTCAACATTAACTTACTTTCTTCTTGCTTTTCTGATCTCTGGTTAAGAGGTCAACTGTAGTTCTCATCCTTGTTCTTAAATATGGGTTTTTCTGCCTCTCTTTTCTCTTTACAATTTCTCTTCTTTTCCTCCTCTTCCTCCTCTTCCTCCTTCTTCTCCTTCTTGTTCTTTTCTCATTCTTCTTCATTCCTGTGCTTTGAATATGACATACCTAAATGTAATTATTACAACCACATTGAAAGGAATATAGACCCTCTTGTTTTAAGAGTACGTCATTTGCTGAATAAATATTTGAGTAGACATGTACCTATGGAAACTACTTTGTACAATTCTTATAAGTGATGCTCACATGGAATGCTATGAGATTACATTTCCTGGACCTGTGGCAGCTCTGAGGAGATATGACTCATTTTCCCCAGAAATAAAACTTAGGAAGAAAAGCAAAAAAAAGTGGAAAGGTCATGAGCTTTGGAGTAGGATAGTCTCATGTTCAAACTCACCCTGGATCTTATACTGATGATTCCTCAGGAGAGTCATTTCATCTCTGCAAGCTGTATCTCATTGTCTGGGAAATCGTAGTCAATACTCACGGTTATTTTGAAGGTCATAATACTAGATAAACATACTGAAAATAAAGCATCTGACGGATAGCATTGATTAAAAAAAATTTAGGTTTCTCTTTTCCTCCCCACCTCCTCCCCTTTCTCTTCATTCTACTCTTCCTTCTTCTCTTCTTATCCCTCCATCTCTTCCCTCTCCTACTCCCCTTCTTCTCCCTCCTCCTCTTTCCCTCCTGTTTTCTTTTGCTTCTCCTTCTCCATCTTCTTCCCTTTATTCCTTTATCTTCTCCTTTCTTTTCTTTCTCAGTTTCCTACTTCTCCTCCTCTTCCTTCTCCTTCTGTAAACTAAAACACGGAATCTTCTTATCTGGGATTTAACTAGGAAGATAGTAAGGAGAGTAGAAAGAGATCTTATGTGCCAAGACCATGCAGTTACCATGTAGGGGGTAGGTAGAGTAGAGGCAAATGAAAGAAATAAGCAAGATATTTACAACCTGTGCCTGGATGGGAAGATTGGAGCGTAATTGTCTCAAGGCAGTGGGTAGACTGAAACAAGCGTGGCCGATAATCTGAGTGTGGCATACAGTTTTGAATTTTGTCAGCATATCTGGTATTACATTCTTTGGCTCATCCCTTACTGACTTACTGTTATTCCTTCTGAGAGTTCCAGATTGCTTCTGAAGAGAACGGACATGGATCTAAGCCAGAGTGCTAGGAATGGGATCAGGGCAGTGCTCTTCTGGGCCCAAACAGGTGGCACTGGCATTATGGTGAAAAATAACTCAGCTGTATGGAGGATGTAAGTCTCGGGGTGGCAAAGTCAGAGCTGTTTAGCGTCCTATGGATTATTTTACATCCGGTAGTTTTAGGCGGCTGTGTTTTGTCTGTAATGAGCAATCCCTTTCAGGAAGTTGGTAACGCTACCACAGCTCCACATCTAAATTCTGGACCCCGAAATGGCACTTGTATTCCTTCTGAAATCACAGATGGGAAAAATGAGAGCGCTTCTAATAGGGTTGTGACTTGAAAACAAGCATCTTCGGAGAATGACAGGCACGTTTATTTTGTCTCTAACTTATTTACTCAGCTATTAATATGTTCCAGTGACGTCATTTCATAGAACCTTCTTGCCTGACACTGGAACTCTCAACTTTAGTATATATTTGTATATCCTGAAAAACTCTTTAAAAATACCAGTTTTTAGGCTGACAATTTTTTTGAGGCATTGGTAGTTTTTTAAAGCTCCCAGGTGAACCAATATACACCTAAGGTTGTAAACTACTGCCTTACATACTTAGTAATATCTTCCTATGTTTATACTGGAATTTTATCCCATTGTCTTTTGGTTTGTCCTTTGTGGCAATGAAGGACATCTGGTCACTGGTATCCTAGGCCAGTTCTACAAATGTTTGAAAAAAAAAAAAAATCCACCCCTCAGGCTTGCCTGAGCTCTATCAACCTAGAGCCTTTACTTTACTTCTTAGAAGACTTTCTACCCTTTTCATTATTTTTGTAATTCTCATGAGGAATTCTTGCAACTTTAAGTCTCTTGAAAGCAAAAGACAAAAGTTTAGAGAAAAGAATAGGCTTTAATTTAATTATAGTGGTAAAATTTATTACCAGCATTTACCCATTATTCCCTGGTCAAAACATTCTTAAAGTGTATACATAGTTTCTATTTTTGAAATAGTCATTGTCTATTGAACACTAATGATTGGTGTCCAGCTTACAATCTGATATAATTCCATTTTTCCCAAACTTATGTTAGAGATTTCCCTAGTATTTGGAAGTTTTCTTGAGAAGAGACTACTTATACGTTACATAAAATCTGGGAGGATAATAGAAGACACTGTTAAACATTAAGTCTCAAGGAAAGATTCTGTGAGAAGCCCATTTCTATCTTATTACAGCAATGTTTAGGCATACTGGATTCCTGCTTTAAATTCTGCCTGAAGCTTGTCAAATAGAAGTAAAAGCAAGAGGGGAAAAGTACCTTAAATTTCAACTACTGAGCAAAAAGCAAAAATTTTCCCAAAGCAATGAACCATTTAATTTCTACCAATGTTATCTGAGGGAAAAAATATTACTAGAAGAAACTTAGAAACCAGAATACACACTCAGTCTTCAGAGACACCAAAAATTCTGGTTCAAGGGAATCAGAATAGAAATCTTATCAATATAAACTTGATTGAATTTTTGGCTCTTATTTACAAATTAATTTGGCAGAGGATTGACAAGGACATATATCTCTTTTGGGAATTCAAAATCTGCTCCGAGGCCAGCAGAGCACTATGTAAGCTGGACAAGCTTTGTACTGTAAAAGGGTAAGGAGACTTATCCTAAAATAAAGAAGGGATGATGTTTTAAGATGCCAAATAAATGGCAGTGAAAACTTAACTATACTTGCTGATGTTAGGTTTTAGGCAAGAGACCAAATAAACCATTCCTGCCTATGAGTAGGCATACTACATACTTGAAATAATAAATAAACAATAATGGAAAGACAAAGTGGATTGAAGAATCACAGTAAATTTTTTCACAGTTAATTTAAAAATAACTAGTCACAAGAGACATTACTGATCATATAAGACAAAGTATTTAAATTCATCCATATCTATATTTGTCAAGGAAATTTTATCTATGTTGGGCCCTTTGGGGCTTCCCTGGTGGCTCAGACAGTAAAAAATGTCTACCTGCTTTGCAGGTAGACCTGGGTTTGATTCCTGGGTCAAGAGGATCCCCTGGAATAGGAAATGGCAACCCACTCCAGCTTTCTTGCCTGGAGAATCCTGTGGACAGAGGAGCGTGGCGGGCTATAGTCCACCAGGTCACAAAGAGTTGGACACGACTGAGGGACGATCACACATACACACACTGGGCTCTTTTAGGCAGATTGAACTGGAAGAGGGTTCTGTTTAACGCAGGGTCTGAGTTTCATGGGGGAAAGCATATAAATCAATTTGTATGATCCATAAAATTGTTATAAAAGTACTGAGATCAATGTTGACTAAACAGATAGCATTTTGAGGATCATCTAAAATTAATTACCAAGTCAGGAACCTTCCACTTAAAAAAAAAAAAAAAAGAATTATTGACTTTAATGTTGGTGATTAAAGAGCCAAAATATCATCTACCTAGAATGCTCTCCATTGTGTGATGCCAAGCTGGTGTTGATGTCAAATCTGCTATGTCTGGTGCCTGGAACTGAAAGTTTTAGTAGATGCTCTGGAGGAGCTGTTCTTGACCTTTTCGCCGTCAACAGTTTTCCAATCCTAATGGTGGGTCCCCATTGCCCTGGTTCTCTGGGAACATCAATTGTCCCTGATGTGCACACGGTCAGTCATACTTACCTCAGGAATGCGAATCAAGGCACAGAACCTGGGGCTTGCATGCTGAGTCAAGTCAATGACAATACTCTAGGGAAAGACCCTCAAACTCGAGTGCTGCAAGCCCTGGATCCAGTTTCAGCCTTTCTTAAGATATGCTTCCTTGATATGTAAAATATTTTGTCAAATATCCAATATTCTTCTCATAAATTTCCTTTTGATAGTGAAAATTTCTCATGTTGTATCTATCATTTTTTTGTTGTTGTTTTTATTGCTCTGTCAGACTCTTTGTGACCCCATGGACTGCAGCAGGCCAGCCTTCCCTGTCCTTCACCATCTCCTGGAGTTTGCTCAAACTCAAGTCCATCAAGTCGGTGATGCCATCCAACCATCTCATCCTCTGTTGTCTCCTTCTTCTCCTGCCTTCAAACTTTCCCAGCGTCAGGGTCTTTTCCAGTGAGTAGGCTCTTCCCATCAGTTGACCGAAGTTTTGGAGCTTCAGCTTCAGCATCAGTCCTTCCAATTGGTATTTAAGGTGGATTTCCTTTAGGATTGACTGGTTTGATCTCTTTGCGGTCCAAGGGATTCTCAAGAGCACCACAATTCAAAAGCGTCAGTTCTTTGGCACTTAGGCTTCTTTATGGTGCAACTCTCAAACCATAGCTTTGACTATATGAACTTGGCTCAGCAAACTGATTTTTTTTTTAAGGATTTCTTTACTAAGTAAGCAATCATCGCAGTAGAGCTGAGGAAAGGCTTCAAGTAACCAGCTAGTTTTCTGAATGTTGAGCTTTAAGCCAACTTTTTCACTCTCCTCTTTCACTTTCATCAAGAGGCTTTTTAGTTCCTCTTCACTTTCTGCCATAAGGGTGGTGTCATCTGCATATCTGAGGTTAGTGATATTTCTCCCAGCAATCTTGATTCCAGCTTGTGTTTCTTCCAGTCCAGCGTTTCTCATGATGTACTCTGCATATAAGTTAAATAAGCAGGGTGACAATATACAGCCTTGGGTACTCCTTTTCCTATTTGGAACCAGTCTGTTGTTCCATGTCCAGTTCTAACTGTTGCTTCCTGACCTGCATACAGATTTCTCAAGAGGCAGGTCAAGTGGTCTGGAATTCCCATTTCTTTCAGAATTTTCCACAGTTTATTGTGATCCACACAGTCAAAGGCTTTGGCAAGGTCAATAAAGAAGAAATAAATGTTTTTCTGAAACTCTCTTGCTTTCTCCATGATCCAGCAGATGTTGGCCCCATCACTTCATGGGAAATAGATGGGGAAACGGTAGAAACAGTGTCAGACTTTATTTTTTTGGGCTCCAAAATCACTGCAGATGGTGACTGCAGCCATGAAATTAAAAGACGCTTACTCCTTGGAAGAAAANTGAGTCTGAGTGAACTCCAGGAGATGGTGATGGACAGGGAGGCCTGGCGTGCTGCAATTCATGGGGTCACAAAGAGTTGGACACGACTGAGCAACTGAACTGAACTGAACTGAACCAGCTAGTTAGGAGATCCTTCATTGCATGTGAAGAAACTGACTCTGTTTGAGTCCATTGTTTTTTCTTTTATTTATTTGGCTGCATTGAGTCTTAGTAGAATCTTCAATGCATTATGCAGGATCTTTTGTTGCTGTGCACAAATTCTAGTTGTTGTTCACAGGTTCTGGAACACATGTGCTTAGTTGCCCCATGGCATGTGGGTTCTTAGTTCCCTGACCAGGGATTGAACTCATGTCCCCTCCATTGCAAAGCAGATTCTTAACCATTGGACCACCAGGGCAGTCCCTGTTTGAGTCAGTTCTAACATCTACAAGAAGCAGAACTGAGGGATGATAACCTGGTTGCTACTTTCACTGGGTGTTCCATTCTAGCTCCCATGGTTTACCTCAGTTACAGCAAAAGGTCATGGAGTACAAGCCTCTTGGTCCACATATTATGTTCCCTTTTCCTTATGCTAAATTGCTCACTTTTCATATTTCTGAATTTTTTCATTTTGAAGCAAAAGGACCAAAGATTTTCACAAATGCTCTATCTTGGTGAAACCCCAAGTTAAGCCTCATAGATTAGTATTCATATACAGAATGCATTTGGATATGGAGAATTAAAAATTACAAATTAATCAGTTAATTTTAAAATATTTTTACATGTTTACTGTGTGCCAGGCAATATTCTAGGGTCTATGAGATACAGTAGCAAACATAGATAAATCCCTGCCCTCTTGGAGCTTCTATTTTAGTAGGGGAAATGACAGCTAAGATATGTATATAAAAGATAAAGACTATTGCATTGGACTGAATACCAAGAAGTAAAATATAGCAGGGAAGGGAGGTAGGTATGTGTGATGTGGTACTGTAATTTTAGAGGGGTGACCTCACTTGGAGGGTGATGTTTCAATAAATGCTCATAGAAGTAAAGCAACAAGCAACCTGGAAACAACAAACCAGAAACAGAGAACAGCACATGCAAAGGCCCCAAGGCAAGAGTCTATCTGATTGGCGCCAGGACATCAAAGAGGCTGGTATTGCTGATGCAGAGTGAATAAAGGGCAGGGTCATAGGAGATGAGAAAGACAAAGGCGGCTCAGAGGCACAGATCTCGTAGAGCCTCATATTCTACTGATTTTTTCTTTTACCCTGATGCAATGCCATTGTGGGGATTCAGGAGAAGACATCTGCTGAAGTCAGAAGCAGGGAGACAAGCTAGAAAACTGCAATAATCCAGAAGAAATAATGATGGCAACAGAGGGGTGAGAAGTAGGACGATTCTGGATGTATTTTAAAGATAGAGCTGATAGGATTTATTGATGAATTAGATGCAGAGTATGGGCTTCCCTGGTGCCTCAGAGAGTAAAGAATCTGCCCAGCAATGCAGGAGACCTGGGTGTGATCCCTGGGGTGGGAAGATCCCCTGGAGAAGGGAATGGCTACCCACTCCAGTATTCTTGTCTGGAAAATTCTATGGACAGAGGAGTCTGGCAGGTTATAGTCCACAGGGTTGCAAAGAGTCAGACACACTGAGTGACTAAAACATGTGAGATAAAGAGCAATTAAGGAACCTTCCAATGTGTCCACCTAAACAACCCAAAATAGAACTGTCATTTACCAACAAATACCCAAAGATTAAAACAGATTCTATAAAAATGAGACTGTGATGTAGGGTGCCTGCAATTAAGGATATTCCAAGTAGAATTTTTTTTTTAATGTCTATCACATGCTCAGACATCACTGAGTGTGTCCTGTAAGCCGATGTCTGAATATGGATATGTTTTTATCTGAAATTCTCAGAGACATAACCATTTACAATTACTCATCTTTCTAGACAAGGTGAATTGCATGCTTTGGTTGTTTTTGAATTTACAATATAGTCAAGTGACTCAGACACAGTGACACTGCCCATTTTTTCTGATTTTCCTGTCCAAAGCATTGGATTATAAGTGAAACTTATTGTTCGAATGTTAAATTTTTTGTGGCAGGGCCTCAACCATGGTTGTTAAATGAAGTCCCAAACACAATCTTATTACAAATGCTTCTTGCATGATTAATCATTGTATTTAGAACTAAAGTTTATTATTTACTGTTATTTCACCAAATATAGCAGAAAAGCATTTAACTAATAGTTAACAGAAAACATAAGGAATCAGAGAAGTTGATTTAAATTCAACATGTTCTCATTTTTGTGCCAACTTCAAGTACATCTGTGAAAGTGAAAATTTTCTTCCCAAATTAAACTAATTTCAGATGAGAGATTTATCTTGTTTTCCTCTATTCCAATAATGGACCATCTGCTCAATGGCCTTGACTTTCTATAAGCCCAGAAGAGCACAGTGCCACCCACTAAGAAAGAAGAATTATTTTTCTCTTGTTTAGATACAGTGCCCACTTCCAATAAATGTGAGCCATTCTTTCTTCCTGTTTCCTGTAACCCTTAAAAACAATTGGTCAGTTTTTACAGAATGAAGCCTTCTTCATGGCTGCACATTTATTTCTGGTGTTGGAACACAAGTAGACTCAGCGTTTTCAATTTCCTAAAAAAAAAGATTTGTTCCTTTCACTAAAAAAAGAGGGAAGCTTTTTCTTTCTGTATTGTTGTTTGGAAAGAGGAATGCATTCCCATCTGAGTTTCTTTTAACTAGATTCCAGAATCACCATATTCATTGTTTATTTACTCAGTCCTTCTCTCACTCCTTCCTTCCTTCGGTAAGCACTTTTTCAACATCTAGTAAACGTCAGGCATTTGCTGGATTCTGACAATAAAAAAATGAATAAATCAGGGTCCACCTTTAAATAATTTACAGTTAAAAAAACCGATAAGCCACTGAATACAAAATAAGCCACAGTGTTTCTCAGCAGGACCGATCTCCCTATGAACCTGCTACTTCCACACTCAGCCTCTTCTGGTCCCTCCAGACTCTTCTCTACATAACAGACACATTAATCTAGCAAAAAAAGATTAGATCGTGTAATTCTCATGTTCAGGAACTTTCTTTGGCCTCCTGTCACACGTAAATTCTGAAGTCCTTAGTGAGGGCACACATGACTTGGCTCAACTCTCTCTCTGACTGCCTCCCCCACCATCATGGTGCTCAGAACACACTGACCTACGCTCTTTTTAGAGCTCCCAAACGTGTTTCCACCACAGGGCCTTTGCACATGTTTCTGCATGCAAACTATGCCTTCAAGTATCTGCTCAAATGCCATCTCTTCAGCACCCTTCCTTGACTACCCAAGTCCTTTCTGTATAAAAGTTGGGGAAGGATTCTGATGATATTGCACCACTTTATTTTAAATACCATTTATCACCTCTTGACAACATGTTTCTTTATGGCATAATCCATGTTCCAGATTTTAAGTGTCATGCAGGAAGGAATTTTCTTTCTGTTTTGTGTGTTTTACATTCTTAGCTTTTAGAAATAGGCCTGACATAGAAGAAGCACTGAATTAATACTAGGTAAATGATTTCACAAATTATGGAAGCACAGATGAGTAGGTGGCATGAGTGGCAAGCTAGAGAATCCAGGGAGTAATTCACTGAAATAACATGTGAATAAGATATAAACGATGAGCAGGAATTTGATTGAGGAGGAAGGAAAGAAAGGAAATTTCATGAAAAATATATGTGTACAAAGCAGTGATGTGATGACCAGCCCAGGGCATGGTGTGCTTGGGGGAAACTGTGTATGTAGAAGATGCCAGTACGGTAGTCATTACTGTTAGAGAAGTGATTTAGAAGAGTGGAGTTTCTCTGAGGTTAAGCTTCAGGGAAAACCAAGAGAGATTCTAACTCCGGATAATGCCTTGCTTTAAAACAATCTGTCCTTTCCCCTGAACTTCTTATTGGTGACAAATATCTCCATGAAGAATTTGCATTCAACTTTAATGACTTTATGGTCATTAGTGGTTTTTAAGGAATGAGCCTTTTGCCATTCTCTTATTACAATTATCCATGAACAGACAGGTGTACTCTCTGTTCCTGCAGGCTTGAAATTATATCCTCTTTATCTTTCCTTCCCTCCTAGCTCCAAGCACAGTGCCTGACACATGATTAGGAGCTCAGTAGGTAATAACTAGAGAAGTTCTAAATTTTTTATTTCAAATCTAAATATTTTAAATGAGTCAGGAGCACTATTTAGCGCATCTTTACAGCGCTTTTGTCAAAGGAATAACCATCTTCATTTATCCATCTGATGGAAGCATTTAAAAGGGGGCTGTTTCTGACCAGTCAGAATGCCTAGTCATCATGTTCACAGTGGCGTCATGTCACCGACAAGTCACCCAACTTTTTCTAAGAACTGAGATTTATAAGTGTGTGTTATTGATATTTCTTCTGCCACCCACCCATACTTGGAGTTCCTCAAGGGTGGGAATAGCTATTCATGATTAACTATATCTCAAGTATCTACCAAACTGTCTTTCATTTATTCAATTAACACTTATTTCTGAGGTCTATGTAGGTTAGGCACTGTTCGTTGTGCTTTATTTAGGGTGCAAGACAAGGAACCAAAAGACAAAACCCCTAGTGTTTTATATCCTAGTGGATGTAGGAAATAGAAAATTAATAACATATGTCGTATGTGAGAAGTTGATAAATATTTAGAATATTAAAGCATGGAAGAAAGTTAGCGATATTGTCAAGAAGAAGCCTGCAAGTTAATATAGGGTGTCTGAGCAGCCTCAGAGAGAAGATGGCACATATGAATAGACCTCAAGAAAGTGAGGTTACGGACTTCCCTGGTGGTCCAGGGGTGAAGAATCCTCCTTCCAATACCGGGGGACGTGGGTTCGATCCTTGGTCCGGGAACTAAGGTCCCACATGCGCTGTGCTGTGCTTTGTCGCTCAGTCGTGTCCGTCTCTTTGCCACCCCATGGACTGGGTAGCCTGCCAGGCTCCTCTGTCCACACTGTGGAGCAATTAAGCCTGCACATCAAAACTAGAGATAAGCCCGAGCGGCCAAAAAAAAAAAGAATGTGAGGTTGAATGCTTGTCTCTAGCCATTTTCAGCTTCCTTGATACAGATGGTTATTTAGAGCGAGAGACTTCTTCAGTTATGGAAAACAGCAAGTTAGAGAAGACCTGTGGTGAGGGTATGGCTGGAATGTTCTAGAATAATAAGGAGGGCTGAGTGGCTGCAGCAGAGGAAGTGGGGAGAAGGAAACAGATCAGACAGACAATGGGTTTTCAAAAAGTAGAGCATCTTGTAGGGGATGGAAGGATTCTGAGGCTTATTAGAGTCTATCTGGGTCACCAGAGGATTTTGAGCAGAAGAATGACATTACTTCACCTGCAAGACTACTCTGGCTTTTGCAACGAGGATCAGGTGTGGGTGGGTGAGGCAGCACTTCAAATAGGAGGTGCTCATGGGATGCTGATCAAGCCAGTTCTTCACCAGAGACAGGAAATGAACTGAGCATGAGAGGAGGCTTTTTATGGGCTCCTGAGTTCCAGAACTCCTTTAACTTTAGTCGTCTGGACACTTAGTTGCTTGCCCTTTCAAATCACAAAAGCCTTTAACCTATCCTGAGCTTCCTCTCTTGAAAGCTGAATCCTGGCAAGTTTCACTTCATACTTTTTTTTTTTTTTTTTACTTTACATGTTTTCCCCTTGAGTGTGGGCAAGGCACATCACTGATTAGCGAATTAAAATGTACCAATTGTACATGAGCTCTTCTAAGGAAAACAGATGGTTGTGTTATAAAAGAATGATTTTAGAAAAATATCCAATTGTGAATGAAAGCATGTCTGGGGGTAATGCAATGCCAAGGTAGGGCCTTATTTACAATTGTGAAATTGTCAAAGTTTCCCTGGAGCTCCTGTGCCCTCGTTTTTCATGCTCTCCCCTTTTCCAGGTAGCTTCCTGGAAGCCCACGGCTTGCATGCAAAATACCTCCACCTTCCTCACACTTACAGAAACTCACACATTTCAGCCTATTCTTTACCCCTTGTGTTTTGCTAGGTGCCTAAGGGTTGAGACAATTTTCTCATGAGATATGGCTAAGGAAGGATTATTACCATCCCCAAACAATATCACAGTTAAAATGACTAGTATATATTTGAGGAAGTTGAGCACAGGTAGTTTTGATTTAGAAAACTGGTTCACACCTTTCAAACCACCTAGAATGGAAATTCCTACTCGGAACAAATGAATGAGCATTAGTATCCTTGGGAACACTGCAACCTGGGATAAATGTAGGGCTTGTTATTAAAGAGGAAGCCAACAGATCAGAGGATGTTTGCCCTTGAAAATATAGATTATTAAAGTCACAGAGGAGAGGTATCACAGGAGGGACATGTGGGGAAGAAGTGGGGTTGGATAGGAGGCCAAGGGAGAGGGAAATACAAGGACAATAGCTTTTCCTGTGGTTTCCAAAGGACAGAATGAGCGAGCAGAGGAAGCCTCTTCAGGCTTGGCTGGCTGGGATCATTTTAGAAGCCTCTGGGGTCCAGGGACGATTCCCACTTTTCTGGCACCTGGCCCTGGAGGGATTAGGGCAGGTGGATGGTGCCCAGAATGTGAGAGGACTGTCAGAGCCCGAAATGAAGTGTTGGCATGTGGGCTCTGGATCAGCTGGTTTACATCTGAAGGGTGTGCACTCGGCCCAGTATTTCCCTACCTTGAGGAATTAGCTAGCCTTGGCAGGAGCAGTCTCTCAGGGACCAGCAAAGAACCAGAGCAAGGGATCGGAGACTCAGAGGCACATGGTGACTACAGACACTGAGGTATATGTCTGTCTCCAAAACAGCGTCTCCTGGGCATAGCGACACACATCTGAGAACTCCCAGCAGAAAAAATATGAAGTGGATCCTCCCTGAGTTTGAACCATGATAAGCAAAATAGATGTATGGACTAGGTTTGAAATTTCCATTACATTTCACCACAAGAGAGATTTTCCAAGGTTTTGTTAGGGGAAGCACACTGATTGAAACCACCCACCCTGGCCAGGCACCATAGTAACCATTTGCATGAGTTGATTTATGACAGGAGATCCTGACAAGGAATATGGAGCTAATAAGCCACCACCAATAGGAAGAGTTCAGGAAAGGTCTAAAGGAGACACCGCGTGTCCGTCCACTTCCCAGAATCCCTCTCACTAGCACCCATCTTGGCTGAGCGATGCATGCGCCACCAGGAAAGACTCTGAATTAGAATGATTGGCCAGAGACCACCCGGAAACTAATCCCATCACCATAAAACCCAAGACTGCGAGCCACACGAGCCACACGGCAGAGCAGTTCTCCTGGGTTCCCTTACCCTCCTGCTCTCCACCCGGGTGCCCTTTCCCAATAAATCTCTTGCTTTGTCAGCACATGTGTCTCCTTGGACAATTCATTTCCGAGTGTTAGACAAGAGCCCAGTTTCAGGCCCTGGAAAGTGTCCCTCTTCCTGCAAGAGTTTCAGATTATAATTACACTACCTTGGAACTGGCCAGGCTGCAAACCTCTCTATTTGAAATAAAACCCTCAAAAGGATCTTTGAGCCGCTTATGAGGGTAGACACGTAGAATGTGCTTGTGTGTGCTCTCATGTCTGACTCTTTGCGACCTTGTGGACTGTAGCCAGCCTGACTCCTCTGTCCATGGAATCTTCCAGGCACGAATACTAAAGTGGGTTGCCATTTCCTATTCCAGGGGATCATCCCCACCCAGGGATCAAACTCCTGTCTCTTGCGTCTCCTGTATTGGCAGGCAGATTCTTTACTACTCTGCCACCTGGGAAGTCCAGACACACAGTTTTGTCCACAATAAAAGTCTAAGCAATTTCTCACTCATATTTGCACGTAAAAGTTGTATGTCTTCTAAAAATCTCTTCAAAAAAAAATAAAAATAAAAATCTCTTCATATAGAAAAAATAGTTGTTGTAGCTCATACTTTAATTACACCAAAGTGCTCTTTAAAAATGTGCCAGAAGACCACACTGCGACCGCATTTAAATTCCTCCCCCTTGCTGTTTGCTGAGCTGCTTGTTATTTCTTTGTTTCACTGAACAATATCCAGGCGGCTTCAAGAGAAAATCCATTAATGCCCTTAAATTTGCATTTGTATAGCAGCTTTTCTCAATTCTTTAAACGGTATGGAGGAACGCATTATGACAGCTCCCAAGCACCCCTAAAGAAACACAGTGTTGGAAACTAAGAGAGGTCTGCGGATGACCTGGAGCCACTTGAAAAAATCAGCGAAGGACCTGCCAGACTGCTGCTAGCTATGGGAGACACGGTGCTCATTAAGAAACCCCACTGGCTCATGATTTATTGATTGCAGACCAAATATCCTGGAGGACTCATAAATTACTCTTTAAATGGGCTTTTAAACCCCTCTCCTACATCCCACCAATGGATTATGCTTCAGACACATTTGCACCTGATTTAATCTATATGAAAATTTATCTGTTCTTCCTATCTCATTACTTAAATTGTTTTATAAAAAAATTATGTAGCTGGAATATATTTAAACAACAGGTTTCATTTAACAAGATATTATCAGTCCTATTAAGTTCTAAAAACGATTTTCAGATAGATGTTATTTCAAATCTAGGCTTTAATATTTGAGTGAGTTGCTAAAATGCTTTCTGGATGAAGGGTTAGGGCATTCAGATGGATCAAACTATGAATATTTTTATTCTAAAATAGTTTTTCTTTCATTTGGAGGAGAAAAAGATCAAAGTATCAGAATTTTCTCTATCTCCCTAGATATGAAGGGTATTTAATAGTTTCTCTGAATGCTTGAATCCAAAAAAACTGTCAGCATTCTGTGCATGAGGTATGAGACTTAAACAAACCAACCCTGTGTTTCCAAACAATTTAGATTTAAAGTAAAATGATTCCATGCAAACAACAAGCTGAATATAAGTAGGAAAATAAAACAAAATAAAGAACAGATGGGCAAACAACATGAGGCAAATAACAAACAATAGAGTAATTTTTAAAACTACAAAGCTAAATAAAAGCTGGACATATTTAGGTAGAACAACTAAAAACCAGAAGAAGATAAAGTATCTTCTGAGTGTTATTCATTCATTTATTCAACTACAAACTCTCATTCAAAATGGTACTACTGATGGTCTTGTTGTGTTAGACGTTGAAGAAAACAGACAAGCCAATGTTTTCTTCATCCTGGGATGTAAAGACTATTTTGAGAAAACAAATGCCAGAGAATATATAACAAAAGGAGAGCATGAGTGAACATTAAGTATAAACTATTTTGGAAGAACATAACTGCTCTGGAGGATCAAGGGATGAAGGCTTATTTCCTGACACGATAGTGTTTAAGCAGAGATGTATAGGGTACAGGGTTTCCCTGGTGACTCAGACAGTAAAGAATCCTTCTACAATGCAAGAGACTCGGGTTTGATCCTTGGGTCAGGAAGATCCCTGGAGAAGGAAATGGCAACCCACTCCAAGATTCTTTCCTGGAGAAGTCCATAGACAGAGGAGACTGATGGGCTACAGTCCATGGGGTTGCAAGAGTCGGACACAACTGAGTGAGTAAGTACACACGCATGCTTGTAGAAGGTGCAAGGGCATTAGAGAGTGAGTGATGTCACAAGAGAGAGGCAGAACCTTAAAGGTCTCAGTCAGGAATCTCAGCTTTACACTGAGAGAAATGAGAAGGCATGGATGCGTTTCAGTGAAGAGGTTTTATATCTGGGCTTTCCTGGTGGCTCAGATGGTAAAGAATCTGCCTGCAATACAGGAGACCCAGGTTCAATCCCTGGTTCAGGAAGATGCCTTGGGGAAGGGAATGGCAATCCACTCTAGTACTCTTGCCTGGAGAATTCCATGGACAGAGGAGCCTGGTGGGCTACACTCCATGGGGTCGCAAAGAGTCGGACACAACTGAGCAACTAACACTCACACTCACTTTAAATCTATACTTAAAACCAAACAAATCAATGAAAGAAAGATGTTGGCAGTAGCATGGAGCTGGGTTGTTAGTAAGTGATCAATGTGGGTACTATGTATGAGGCTACTTATGTAAGAGATGATGGCTTTTTGGACTGGAAGTGGTTCACGACTAGAGAAACATAGAGGAAGTGAAAACCAAAGCACCTGGACATTGATAGCATGTGAGTAATAGGAGATAGGAAGAATCAGGAAAGATCCTTACGTTTTTACATTCAGCAAATATATGGTTCTTAGGGCCTTCCCTGGTGGCACAGATGGTAAAGAATCCGCCTGCAATGCAGGAGACCTGGGTTTGATCCCTGGGTTGGGAAGATTCCTTGGAGAGGGGAAAGGTTACCCACTCCAGCATTCTTTCCTGGAGAATTCCAACGACAAAAGAGCCTGGACGGCTACAGTCCCAAGAGTCGGACACAACTGAGTGGCTTTCACACATTTCACATGGTTGTTAGGGGATTTATTGAGGCAGGAAACAATGGAGGAAGAAGAGTTTATGCAAGAGTGCATGAATTCTATTTTGGACATGTTGAATTTGACGTGTTGTGTGACAGCCCTGTGTCATGACTTGCAAGATGTTAGGTGCATACGCTATAAAAGGTGCACTCACAAGAGGCCTGGGCTTCTGACACCCAGCATGAGCTGGATTGTGTCATGGCAGAATTTCAGAAAAGTAGAACAAATTTTGTTTCTTGCTTTTGCTACATGCCCATTGCAGATCGAGAAGGAGCTTTTTCAGATTAATTACTCAGACACCCAGGCTGATTGAAGTCTTACCTGGTTCTAACGCTGCTACCTTTACTGGGGCCTTCAGTGTTGACCATGGCAAAGAAGAGACTATATAGCGGGCACATCAGCTCAACAGTGTCCTGACCTCAAGTGACACTTGTCATTCCCATTTGCATTACATCAGCCAAGGCCAATTACATGACCCCTGCTGCAGTTTCCAATTAGTTTTTAGGAAGAGGAAGAGAGCCATACATTTTTAAAATAAATGCTAGTAATATCCACCACACAATGGATAACATCGTTTCAGCTGATCTTAACATATGGCCCTTGTGGTGAGTGCTTATCATGGGTGATGCCCCAATATATTCCCTAAATTTTGGTCACACCTCACAATGTTAATCTGTCTTTCCAAGACAGAGGACAGAATACATATATTCCAGGCTCTCTTGCAGTTTTACATGAAGCCATGAGACTAGATTTCTCTAGTCATTCGTGCCCACTTGAGATTTGCCTTAGAAAGTTAGAATTATGAAGAGGTGACCCTGAAAGGAGGAATGCACACTCTGGCATGTGTGACGACAGAGACTTTGGTTCTTTCTGGGTGAGCTGGGGAGGAAGGCAGTGGAGCACCAAGCATCCAGTTGTGAGGGCAGTCAGTCCCTAGTGGCATGGCCATGGTATTTCCTCCAGAGGAGCCCCTTGGGTGTAGATCATTGCTTGGGTGTAGCTTCAGAATATGACCCTCTAACTGTTCCATAATTTATATGAGCTCTATGATACGCCTTTAAAAATTATTTTTCTGCTTACATAAATCAGAATATTTTATAATGTTTGCAAATATAAACCAGATCAATATGGTATTTGATCCCAGGAAAGGCACAAGGAAATGGGAATCAGTGAATGGGTTATTGAACCTGGTTCGGTTTTCAGGCATTGAAAATCTAGTAAGTAGGGAACTGGGAACTCCAGTAGCTAATGGCAGAGCATGTGAAAGAATTACATTCTCTTCCACAATGAAATGCCTATGGAAGACAATACTTTGGAAAAACATAGCTGTTGATAAAGAATGAGTAGGTAGGGAACATTAAGGATTATAAGGAAGACTGACTGCTTCTAGCTGTATTGTGGAGCTTGAAAGAAAATGATAAGATCAAACAAAGTTTTAAATTCTTGGCTCAAGGCAGAGAAAGAAAATTGGGGACTCACTGTGTCTGTCAAAAGCATTTTTTGCAACAGCGAAATTGACATAGCTAAGGATAAAACATCAGGCCTGATGCTCTGGGTGGCTGAATATCAGATTAGCTCGAATTCACCTCTTTGTCAGATTCTTTAGTAGTAGCATATTGAATGGAAAAAGAGTCGGACACCAGAGTCATAAAGAAGGTATTTAGGAGAATCCTAAACACCCAGACGTTATGGATTGTCTTGCAGGCAAAACAGAACCTCTTTTTCAGTCTCTTTAGGCCTCAAGACCTCTAAGACAAGGCTCTTGCAAGCAGGGCCAATTTTCCATATGCACCTTCTTGTCACTCCTTATTATCTATAGTCTATAGCTAGAGTCAATTAGAAATTTTAATTGCTTCCTCATTTGGTTGTTTATAAGTGTAACCTGTGCTGAATGAAGTAAAGAGAGTGTAAAATTCTGTGAGTTAAAGCAGAAAACCAATCTGATAAATTATGGACAGTTTTGGAGTGAATTTATCATGGGTGACTCTAACTCCCAAATTGGTTTCCTGAGAAGACCCCGAAGACTCCAGTGCAGCTAATGGTAGGAACGTATTGGGAAGGAGAGACTCAGGGTCACTGAAAAGGAGGGTGGTGCCTGTCTTTGGTAGTCTTCAAAGTCCTTTGAGACACGCCTTTTGAAATGAGCTTCTGAGTTCAATGGAGTATATACAATCACCGGAGAGAGTGATTAAGTAAATTGATACATGAAAAGCACTTCGAAGTGTCTTGCACAAATTAAACAATCAATAAACCATAGCTGGGGTTCCCAGGTGGCGCTGGTGGTAAAGAATCTGCCAGCCAGTGCAGGAGACCTAAGAGAAGAGGGTTCAGTCCCTGAGTTGGGAAGATCCCCTGGAGGAGGGCATGGCAGCCTACTCCAGTGTTCTTGCCTGGAGAATCCCATGGACAGCAGAGCCTGGTGGGATACAGTCCCTAGGGTCACACAGAGTCAGACACGACTGAAGTGACTTAGCACAAGCACAAACTTTAGCTATTGCTACTCTTCCATTAAGGGATCTGCACCATTTATGAGGCAAGCCATACAAAACAAAGAGAAGTATCTGTTTTGTTGAGTTTTGGATACCAACTCCAAGTGTATACTATTGGCTGAGCCAATTCTGTAATTCACTAAAAAAACAGGGCTTATTGGATGTCCCCTGACTAATGGGTATCTTAGGCAGCTTGGTCTAAAAGTGAAAGTGTTACTTGCTCAGTCCTGTCCGACTTTGCAAGCCCAAGGACTATAGCTAGCCAGGCTCCTCTATCCATGGAATTCTCCAGGCAAGGATACTAGAGTGCCTTGCCATTTCCTTCTCCAGGGGATCTTCCGGACCCAGGGATCAAACTCTCATCTCCTGTATTGCAGGCAGATTCTTTACTGTCTAAGCCACCAGGGAAGTCCATGTGCACTATACTGTAACAGAATACCACTGACTGAGTGGCTTAAACAACTGATTCTGTCCTCCCAGTTCTGGAGGCTGGGCTGTTCAAGACCAAGACACTAGTATAATCAGCCCACTCTCATGATCTCATCTGAATATAATTCACTCCCAAAGCCTCCACCTCCAAATACCATCACACTGGGGTTTAAGGCTCCAATTTGTGGACATTATCCATCACAAGGGAGGTTTTCCATGAAAATATTTCAAAGTAGACCCTGTGGGTTTGCAAACATCCTGTTGCTATTTCTGTAGTTCCTTCTGAGAGTTGGAATAGTTACAATCAGTAACTGGCATGAGCCACAGATTGGATTCATAACTAATGGAGAAAACTCTACTCTGACAGGTTAAATGGAAGTTACTGGATCTTTTCTTTGTCTTTAAATTTTAAAACCAAAGTGTTATCATGTCTCAGGTGGAATGAAAGGATTTCTATTCCCACCAAAGGAGTAGTTGACACTAAACTGTCCTACATTTAATTAGGTGTTAATTCTAATTCCAACTGATCTTCTAAATTCAGTCTTATTTCATGTGGAAAATTAGAAAACAGGCTGACCATAGCACTGGGAATGCAGGTATCAACATGGCAGAGAGCAACAGAAACAGTTTGCTTTCACCTGGTGCAAACAGAAGTGTGCCTTTACTATCTTGTCTCAGAACTACATTACATCTATGCCTCTGTAATCTATTCTCAGAGGAACTTGATATTCTCATAACGTTAGAGAGTGGCAACCAAGTTCACTCTATTGACAGCATCATGAGAAAAGGAATTTGAAAGGAGTACAAGAGGGCTGTCTATCTGTTTAATCCATATGCTGAGTACATCATGAGAAATGCCAGGCTGGATAAGCTACAAGCTGGAATCAAGATAGGCAGGAGAAACATTAACAAGCTCAGATATACAGATGATACCACTCTAATGGAAGAAAGCAAAGAGGACCTGAAGAGCCTCTTGGTGAGGGCGAAGGAAGAGAGTAAAACAGCCAGCTTAAAACTAAACACTAAAAAATTAAGATCATGGCATCCAGCCCCTTTACTTCATGGCATATAGAGGGGTGAAAAGTAGAAGTAGTGAAAGATTTCCTCCTCTTGGGCTCTAACATCACTATGGATGGTGACAGCAGCCATGGAATCAGCAGATGCTTGCTTCTTGGCAGGAAAGCTATGACAAACCTAGACAGCATGTTGAAAAGCAGAGACATTACTTTGCCAACAAAGGTCCATATAGTCAAGGCTATGGTCTTCCCAGTGGTCATGTATAGATGTGAGAGCTGGACTGTAAAAAAGGCAGAACGCCAAACAATTGACGCCTTCGAACTATGGTGCTGGAGAAGACTCTTGAGAGTCCCTCGGACTGCAAGGAGATCGAACCAGTTAATCTTGAGGGAAATTAACCCTGAATACTCATTGGAAGGACTGATGCTGAAGCTGAAGTTCAAATATTTTGGTCATCTGATTCTAACAGCTGACTCATTGGAAAAGTCCCTGATGCTGGGAATGATTGAGGGCAGAAGGAGAAGAGGGTGTCAGAGGATGAGATGGCTGGATGGCATCACTGATGCAGTGGACATGAACTTGGGCAAACTTCGGGAGATGGTGAGGGACAGGGAGATCTGGTGTTCTGCAGTCCATGGGGTCACAGAGAGTCGGACACGACTAGGACACTGAACAACAATGCCAGCAAAGGAAGGCTTTTTAGTTGGACCAGACCCAGTGAAAGCAACCTGCTGGTGAGCCCTAGGAGAACTAATCCAATTTGCCAAAAGTTACCTGTGGCAGAAAGAGATGCTGTATAAAGCCTGTGTCAAATCTTAATAGGAGAATCACAGTATAGGCACCCAAGGTTTTGAAGCAAAATTTTAGACCTTTTTGCAAGTAACTCTTTCCTTACAGTTAACAATTTCTGGCCTTCTAATAAAAGCAAGATTATGGTAGGTGCAGAAAAGCTAGCAATAGAGCACCAAATGACCTGCTCTTAGATTCATGAATTTGGTGTTACCTACTAGGCCAAGCTATATAATTGATTATGCTCAGCAATAGCCCATCAATTAGAAATCACATATACATCTCTGGCCTCAAGCAGGTCCCAAAAGATGAATAAGTTACATAAGCAACTTTGTCAGTGAAAAATAAAAGAATCTAGAAATTGAGGTGTGGCCAAGATGGCAGAGTAGGAATTCCCTGACCTTACTTCCTTCCATGAGTATACCAAAATTACAACAATTTGCAGAGCAACTGTCTATGAGAACGACAAGACCAGAAACGATTTTCCACAACTGAAGGTATTAATACAAAGAAGAGACCATAAAAGATGGGTTAGAGGGGTGGAAAGGCAATATAGTCAAGACCTATGTAACTGATTCACTTTTTTGTATAGCAGGAACTAGCGCAACATTGTAAACAATTACACTCCAATAAATACATTTAAAAAATGGACAGCCAGCGGGGACCTACTATATAGCACAGGAATTCTGCTCAATATTATGTAACAAACTAAATGGGATGATGAATTCAAAAAAGAATAGATACATGTTTATGTATACCTAAATCACTTTGCTGTAACCTGAAACTAACACAACATTGTTAATCAACCATAGTCCATATTAAAATAAATAAAAAGTTTCTTTTTAATAAATAAATAAATTAGATAAATAATAAGAACCTACCATATAGCACAGGGAATTCCACTCAATTCTCTGTAACGACCTATATACTGTAATAGAATCTAAAAGACTGGACCAAAAAAAAAAAAAAAAACAACTACACCTTAAACAGTGTAAATGACCTACGAATGGTAGCATAAACACAAGGAGTGAGGGATCCGAGCTTCCCAGCATGGGGGCCTGCACCAGGAAGTTGAGTCCTCAGAATGACCTTGAAGGCACAGTGACTTGCATACTGGAGAGCAATCGCTATCAAAATACCAGTGGCATTTTTCACATAACTAAAAAATGTCAATTGTTTTATTTTTAAAAGGGTATCAAATATAGCCACAAAAAGACCAAAAAATAAATAAAACTGGACAGTAAAGCGAAAAAAGACAGTTTTTAAGTCATATACTATATAATGCAGCATAATTACTGCAGTAGGAAAGGAGGTTCAAGGTAAACTAAACTCAACTTCAACTTTTACCAATGTGACTAGGCAGAAGAGCAGAATGCGGGAGTGCAGAGGGGGCCTGAAGGAGGCTTGAGCAAAGCAGGGAAGTGAAAAAATTACAAAGACCTGGTCATATACATGCACTTAGGCCAGCTGTGTCTGTTAGCTGGCAATTTTTAAAGTCAGGATTCTTTCCTACCATGGAGATTGGGCGAAAATGGCACCATCGTTCCTAATGATGATTAGACTTCAAAGGAGTGAACTTTCAGGACCTCTCGGAGACATTCCTGAGTTGTAGGAGATATCGGTCTATCTCAAAGGAATAAGGGAAGGATTCACCATTGCATACACATTTTTTAGTAAATACTCTAAGAAAGGTGTCTACTCAGTGGCTCAGTGGGTAAAAACCTGCCTGCCAACGCAGAAGCCATAACAGATGCTGGTTTGATCCCCAGGTTGAGAAGATGCTCTGGAAAAGGAAATGGCCACCCACTCCAGAATTCTTGCTTGGAGAATCCCATGGACAGAGGAGCCTGGCAGGTCATAGAGTTGTAAAGAGTCGGACACGACTGAGCAGGAATGCGTGCTAAGAAAAAAAGGTCAAAGGTCAACCTGACGTGGTATTGGCTAGAACAAACAGTATATTCTTTGGGCAGGCTGGAATTTTCTTTCATCCTAGGGGTTAGGGTCATCCTCGGGATGCAGTGCTGAGCTGTTAGAAATTATGCTAGTGCTGCTCAGGTCTTTTACTGTGTGTGTGTGTGTGTGTGTGTGTGTGTGTATGTGTGTGTGTGTGTGTGTGTGTGTGTGTGTGTAGGAGACAAATAATTAATGCTTTGCGTCTTCAGTCCTTTTGGCTAAAGTTGAGGCTTTATCAAGGAGAGGTATCATAGGAGACTGATTAGATTTTGGTCGAGGAAAGAACATTTTTACCTTCATAATTCCTGTGCCCTACTGATTTTCTCCTATCATTCCCCCATAAATTTACTATTAACTCATGAGGAGGTCCTATACTATATAGGTCCCCACCCACTTAGGCCACAGACTGGTACCAGTTCATGGCATGTTAGGAACTGGGCCACACAGCTGGAGGTGGGTGGTGGGCATGTGAGTGAAGCTTCATCCGCATTTACAGCCCCTCCCTGTCACTCTCATTAATGCCTGAGCTCCGCTTCCTGTCAGATCAGCAGCGGTGTTAGATTCTCATAGGCTGGTGAGCCCTACTGTGCACTGTGCGTGAGAGGGCTCTAGTTGCACACTCCTGATGGGAATCTCCCTGAAATCACACCCCCACCCCAATCCACGGAAATACTGTCTTCCATGAAACCAGTCCCTGCTACCAAATGACCTGAGCTTCGTTCACGTGGCGTGGCCTCGCTGGTACTAATCAGAATGGGACTGCTGTCACATTAAACCCATTCAGAGGTGGCCATGATGAAAAGGAATATCCTCTCCAAATACAGAAGTTCAGGTGACATATTTTGAGTTCTGCTCAGTATAGAGAAAGAAAAAGTGAAAGTGAAAGTGAAGTCGCTCTGTTTTGTCTGACTCTTTGTGAACCCATGGACTATGTAGTTCATGGAATTCTCCAGAACAGAACGCTGGAGTGGGTAACCTTTTCCTTTCCCAGGGGATCTTTCCAATCCAGGGATCAAACTCAGGTCTCCCGAATCGCAGGCAGATTATTTATCAGCTGAGCCACAAGGGAAGTCCCAGTCTAGAGAGAGAGAGAGAGATGGTAAAGGCTGACTAATAAGCAATAATTTGACTAGTTGGCCTGACATTTGATGGAAGAAACTTGAAATTTTGGTTAAAAGGAGATTTGGGGTTAGATTTATGGACTTGTTTCACACATGTATCCCTAGTGAATACTCTCTGAAAGGTCCACACCATGAAACCAACTCTCAGTAATCAGCTGGACAGAATGACCCGCCCGGTGGATGAAAGTCTGACCCCTTCATAGCCACCCTAGAATCTGCCCAGTACACTCAGGATAAAGTGTCCATGGTGCCAAGGACAGTGCTTTTCTATGTATTTCAACACAACAAGGCTGATCCAGACACCACAGCTGCTGATTACCTGATTTATCTGCAGCAGGAAACAATCCTAAGCCCCACTAGGCTTCTATACTCCAAAGAAACTCATCCAGTTTTTTTGTGGTAACTTAATTACACAGGGCTGCTCCCACTATGGCACAGAAATTTGTCCTTAGTAGGATAAACGCTCAATTCGGATTTATTTTTGCCTCCCTGTGCATTCTCCTTCCTCCAGCACCACCATTCACAGAGTTTATGGAATGCTTACAGTTCAGATTCCTCACACAGCAGTTCTGCCTTTTTTTGCAAACTCATTTTTCAGTAAAAGTAATAAATCAGTGGGCCAACTGTCATGAAACTCACTGGTCCTATGGATACTATGATTGATGAAATGTTTTCTTCCTTCTGAAGAAGGTGACAATATATTTGTTTATGGGTAGTTGCAATGGGACAAGTGGTGGCATGTTGCATTTGGATGATTAATTTTGAAAGAAGGATATTAATGTCAGGTCAGTAAGCATGGGCTGCCTTTGCCATTTCTTTGCCATTTCTGGTCACCTAATATCTTAGAACACTCTCCTTATTTTCTGTCATCTCCATACTCTGAATTCTATCCAGCTAACAAAACAAAACCCTCAAATGTGTTGACTCTTTGCAGTCTGAGTGGGGACAGCCAGACCTGTGATCTAAGTTTCCCCAATCAGACGCAATCTGAGAGCCTTGGATACATACATGAGAAATGTGAGGAGCTTGCTGTGTGGGGGAAGTTTAGAGACAGAGCTGTCCTACTCTTCAGAGGTGGCACTAGCGTTTTCACTAACATGTCTTTCTAGTCAGGGTACTCTTTCTGGGACTAGCTTTACAGCCTGTCTCTCTGATTTTGTGAGCATTCTAACGTGAATAAATTCCTTTACTGCTGAAGATATTTGATGTGCAGCTGTTTTCAATTAGGTCCTCTGACTCAGAGCAAAATTACAGTCACTGAAACAATGGAGACAAACGTTTCTCCCAGAGAGAGAGATTGTATGAAGCAAAAAGAAATCCTGAGAGTAGACCCCAGAGGATCTTCACATGGACTCATCGTGTGGAGGAGTCAAAACCAATGAAAGAGAAGGGTACGGAAGTGTCAGGAGGTGAGGACACCATACAAAGAGCACAGGTCTGAGCACCTTGCCCCCAGCCTTGTGCTAACTTGAAGTTAGCGTCATTCTAAATCCTGTTTAGTTATTCACTAAATGTCCTTTTATATAGTTTATAATATCTATATGCATTCATGAAAAAATATTTTTAAAAACTCATTTTTAATTCTGTAGAAACGTTTTCATGTTGCATGTAGTCTTTGGGATTGATTAATTTTTACTTTCATTCATACTGCTAAATATCATTATAGTTCCTTTCTTTTAATTGACGGACAATGTTCTATTGAGTGAAGATATAATTTATTCACCCGCTTTCTAATTATGAGAATTTGGGATTTGATATTACAAGCAATGACACTATGAACACTCTTGAATTAAGAAATGTTCCCTTTGGCACATATGGTGAGGTCTCTTCTGTATATGGACTTAGAAGTGCAACTGCTTCATCAGAGGATATTTGTTTATAATTTCTCTCAGTATTTGTCAGGCTTTAATTCTTAGGATTTAAAACGAGACTGAGCTAAAATAAGACAGTGAAGAAATAGGAAGACCATTTCTTCTTCAACGGTGCTTTGAAAATATATGATCCTTATGTGACTTGAAAGATTTCAATAGTAAATGAACATGGAAAAAATTACAGATGGGCTTGCTTGTACTTGGAGAAGCTCATGTGGTCATGGTGCTCTTTGTTTCTTTGTAGTCACTGAGAAGAAATTCACCTTAATTATAAATCAAGTATTATGTGACAAAGTTATAACCCAACATTCTGCAGGTATATGATGCTGTAAGAAGACAGGCAAGGAGCAATTATATCTGGAAATATTTAAAGTATTTACTCCATTACATTATAAAGACAATTTTCAGGAAAGAAGATCTTCTGTAATCATTACTGTATCACTTCTTGCCTCATTTATTTTAGCATTTTACATTTTCAATATTTTTCTAAAATGTAATATACTAAATGCTGCTGCATTATCTCTACCTGATTAATCATTGCCACAATAGCTAGGATGCCAGTAACTTTATATCAAACATGAAGCTGGTGAAAGTAAAATTGTGTTGAATCTTCTTGCACTGGGGATCCAAGCTAGTACTTGTTATGTAATTGCCTGTTCATACGTGGACTTTACTTGTAAACACTGCCTTTACAATAGATGACTTTGGACATTCTAATGGATTTTCCATATTCCCTTTGAGCAGCAGCTTGACTTGATGAGTGTCCTTCAGACTATTAATAAATCCTGCCATCATTCTGCCATAATTGATCACATTTACAACTATGCTTCCCTTTCCCCAATTTGAGAAGAAAATAGAAATAAAATATTTTCCCATATAATCCTTTCAAATGCGCATTAACATTTGCTATGAATTACCCTTTGTACTGTCAGCAGAAGTATCCAGGAGCAAGAAAGGAATTATCTGCTCTTTGAATGATTAAAGGTTTAAAGCAGCCACAGTAAACAGCGATTATAAGTGAAGCAAAAGTAAACTAAACCCTCTTTCAAACTTTTGATTTTCATCCCCATTTTGGTATCCCCTTCTTTCTCTTGAGCTGGCAAGAGAGGGCCCTCATGTAGTTTCCAAAGTGTAGAGTAATGTAGCAACCCATGCTGGAGTGCACCGGCCGCCTGGTCCTTCTCTCCTACAACCAAATCAATAAAAACTAAAACATCATAAAAATATTATAAAAGCAATAGAAAAAAGCCGATAATATTTGTTCATTCATTTATTCAAGTCAATCACAATATTATGAACCCCATATGAAAATCCTAGGTCCTTCTTTCCACTATGTTTGAGCAATACACATAAATTCCTTAAGATAAGATATTCTTTAGACGGTATTTTCTTTTAGGCATAAAGGTAAATAAATATGACACTTTGGTCACTGATGGTTGTATAACTCTTAATGCACAGCTGTCCTTTATTTTTTATTGGAATATAGTTGATTTATAATGTATTAGCTTCTGCTGTACAGGAGAATGAATCAGTTATACATGTTTACTGATATACACATAATAACTTTTTAGATTCTGTTCCCATATAGGTCATTACGGAGCATTGAGTTGAGCTCCCTGAGCTACACAGGGCTCTTATTAATTATCTAATATATATTACTGTGTATATGGGGCTTCCCTGGTAGCTCAGCTGGTAAAGAATCTGCCTGTAATGCAAGAGACCCTGATTCAATTCCTGGGTTGCAAAGATCCCCCAGGGAAGGTACAGGCTACCCACTCCAATATTCTTGGGCCTCCATGGTAGCTCAGAGGGTAAAGAATCTGCCTGAAATGTGGGAGATGTCGTTCAATCCCTGGGCTGGGAAGATCCCGTGGAGAAGGGAACAGCTTTCCACTCCAGTATTCTTGCTTGGGGAATTCATGGACAGAGGAGCCTGGCAAGCTATAGGCCATGGGGTTTCACTCAGTATGACAATCTCTAAGCCATTCTTGTTGCTGCAAATGGCATTATTTTGTTGTTTTTCAAGGCTGAATAATATTCCATTGCATATATGTACTATATCTTCTTTATCCATTCCTCCATTGATGGACACTTATGTTGCTTCCATGTTCAGTGCAAACCTGTTGTTTAATAATCTACTTAAAAACAATAAAAAGTCATGGTTGTCAAGAGAGGAATTGCTTTGAAGTTTCTATTGACAGTCTGTACATAACATCCTGGCAGTCTGTGCCTTAAATGAGTTGGGACCCAAGAGTTCATTTATAAAGAGGCTAACTGGAAAGTGGAATATATTTTACATAAAAATTCTATTACATATTGAGACAAGGACCCGAAGTCAACTTACTCTAAGATTCACCTAGTGTACTTTGTACTGTGAGTTGACCTGTAATTATTCACAATTGGTAATATTACTTTTTTCCCTGAGGGACTCACTTTCTGATTTTCAGCTCATTCTCTACCTAGCAAGTAGCATTTAGAAACAAGATTTCTATTTAATAGAATATATCTGCTCCATTTCTAGATTTGCAGACCTGTATTAGGTTACTGTCTCCGAAAGTGAAGGAAAGAACAGCTGTTTAGGCTGTGGGTGCCTTGGTTATATAGTCATCCACCTACTTGTGTGTAGATCCTTCATAATTTGAGAAACAGATTGCCATTGCAGAATACGCTGCAAACCTAACACGAATGTATGGGAATGAGGAAATGATTGTTCATTTATAAATTAATACAATAATGTAGTCACTAATTATTGATAAATTACCACATATAGTACATAATTGTACTAAACATCAGGATCTAAGTTTAGAAAGACTCTTCTAAGGTATTCAAAGTATAGAAGACAATATCAAGCCTACCTATGTTAATTAAAAAAAAAATCAGTGGTTTTAGCTCAGCCAGTCAACTAATTGTGTGACTTGGGCCTGCTGCTTAGTTTTTTGGCATATGTTTTGTCATATATAAAATGAAGGCAATGAACCAAATGATATTGAAGTCCTTTTAAAGTTAAAAATATTTGGACATTTAAAAATATTCACAAAAGTATGAACGGTGGCTCCTTGAAGTAAATGGTGCATTTCTGTCATAAGCTCTTACATGTTATTAGATTGCAAGATTCCTGGGTGTGAGGCAGTGCACCTGATACCTATTCACAGCAGAGGAGTGAACTTGCAGTTAAGCTGTCAGCATCTGGAATCACAAGGTTGCAGGGGCATAGAGAATTTAAGCTCCATCCAGGCAGAGCAGACTGGGAGACGGTGGATCATGGTAGCTTATGCAAATTGGAGTCCTGGTCTTTAGCGTAAGATCACTGGTCAAGTTACAGGACACACAGATTCTGATGTGGTTGGCAAGTCTGGCAAGTCTCAGCTCCAAGTGCTGATGGATGCTGGCAGAACCATAGGAGGAAATACTGAAAGTGTGGTCCTGCCACATTCTAGAGGGCGCTCATGGAAACAAACAAGCAATAGGACTGCAACCCACGGGCTTATTAGTAAGGGATCAGCAGTTCTAAGCTACCGAAATTGTCTCTGGGTAACGTAAACAGAGAATTAATGCCATTGAAGAACATCTGGTGGGTGATCAGTTTTAGAAAAAGCAGAAAGCAGGCAGCCGTGGGAATCTAGTAATGAGAACCATTCCACCACCTCATCACTGCACTGCAGCTGTTGGTAAGTGAGCTACAGCTGGTTTCAGTGAGTCTGCACGGGATTTGGGTTTAGAGAGGGGTTTTCCACATGGCTCGGCTTCTGTCCTGCAAACACCTTTCAGCTAGGAAAAAAGGCTTCTTGGTTTTTCAGTATTCAATAAAGACTGTACACAATGGAACAAAGAAATTCACAAAAGGAAATGAAGACGTTCTTTCCAAAAGCAGGGGAACTAATGTCCACTTTCTTTACAGCTTTTAGGACCAGGATTCAGATTCAGTAGAAAACCGGAATGACAATCAGAAATCAGTGCAGGAGCCTGGTGTGTGAACCACACACGGAGAATTGTCTGTCCAGGTTGCAGGCATGTGAAACCCAGAGTCCCTGGTTGACAGGAAAGCAAACTCCTAAATAATCCACTATTTTGGAATTTCACTGACTTCAGACTCCTGACGGACTGATTTATTTATGGCAGGTCAGCAAACTGAATTAGAGAATATATTAAAGCATGACGCAGTTTCCAGCATGCATAAATTATGGTTAACATTTATTAATTATCATTAATATAACTGGAAGAGATTCAGGCAGAGAGTTTCATGACAGCTCTGCTATGAGTCCGCTTAGAATTTATGTAGAACATAGGGAATAAAAAGAGATAGGAATATAAATAAAGTTTGTTTAATACTGTCACATTCTGTGTGACTCTGGAAAGTTCTTAAACTCTGTGTGTGTGTTTCTTCATTTGTAAAATGGGGCTAATAGAAGTAGTAGTATTGACCTGTTTTAGATGGTTGCTATGAGGGTTAAATGAGCAAATATATATCAAGTGCCTGGTGCATAATAAACACTATACATGTCTTAGCTCATCTGCTTCTTAGGGCTATTATTTTAACTTTACCGTTCACAAAGTATTTTTCACAGACGTTATTTCATTTCATTCACACAAACAATCCTATGGTGAGATTGTCCTTAAAAAAAAAACGTTAACAATGAAGAAACGGCGTTTTCATTTATAGGAAAGGATAGAGCCAGGCCTTATCTTTTAACTCCATGCGCTAGACTTCGTTACTGGTGTAAAAGTATGTATCACAGGAAGACCTCCATGAAGACAGGAAAGAGACAAAACTGCTGCTGCTGGGCAGCCACATTTATTAATAAGGAGTAGTTACACGGAACAATTTTAGTCTAATCATTTATGCAAACATTCAGAAGAAACACGTTTCCCGAGCAGAAATACAGACACTCTTCATTCTCTCCCTTGTAAAACTGAAACACACATGCTCTACGTTACAGAGAGAAATTTAGAGTGTTAAATGACTTGTCCCGAGTCATGAGATGGCTGGGCCATCGAAGGCCCCTCTGTTCTCTGTCCTTCCGTCCACCCCACAGCCCACCTCCCCTCTCATCTGTGAATTTGCAGGGTCTTCCCTTCTGCGCTTCACTGCTGTCTCACGTGAGACAGAAAAGCCCTCAGATGACACCTGGTGCAGTGCGAGCTGATTGACAGGACCGAGTGCCAGTCAAGGTTCTTACGTCTCTTTTCCCAGATCAAAGAAAAATGGGTCAACAAGTGCTGCCTAAACTTTTGGGGGGAACATGCCACTGAGGTGCTTTAAATTATTTTCTATGTCTTTTTCCTGCAATGTAACGAAGTGTAAAGACATTTTCTTTCTACCTCATAAGATAGTTTAGAAATGTCAACTGGATCATATCCACAAACTGCAAACGTGAAATAGAGACATTTTTCTATACTTACAACGGAAAAACATGATTGTAGAGCCAATATAGAGAAACTGGGCTTCACATGTATTATGCCTTCCCGGTCTAAGACTTAGGAATTAACTGTAATCCACATATGGTTGTCTGATCTTGATCCTCACATTTTGAAAGATCTAACTTCCTTTATCCCCAGAAAGTGTTATTCACACTGGCTTACAAAACATCAGATACAGAAAAGAACTTTTATCTATTTCATTTAAATATACTGTGTGCTCAGTTGTGTCCGACTCTTTGCAACCCCGTGGACTGAAGCCCACCAGGCTCCCTGTCCACGGAATTTTCTAGGCAAGAATACTGGAGTGGATTGCCGTTCCCTTCTCCAATTTCATTTACATAAATGTCACGAATTGGATATCTCTGGGGTCTTACTGAAGTTCTTTTATTCTTCCAAATATAAAGGGCTATTTTGATTATCCCCATTTTACTTCAGTTCAGTTCAGTTCAGTCGCTCAGTCGTGTCCGACTCTTTGCGACCCCATGAATCGTAGCACACCAGGCTTCCCTGTCCATCACCATCTCCTGGAGTTTACTCAAACTCATGTCCATCGAGTCGGTGATGCCATCCAGCCATTTCATCCTCTGTCGTCCCCTTCTCCTCCTGCCCCCAATCCCTCCCAGCATCAGAGTCTTTTCCAATGAGTCAACTCTTCGCATGAGGTGGCCAAAGCACTGGAGTTTCAGCTTTAGCATCATTCCTTCCAAGGAACACCCAGGGCTGATCTCCTTTAGAATGGACTGGTTGGATCTCCTTGCAGTTCAAGGGACTCTCAAGCGTCTCCTCCAACACCACAGTTCAAAAGCATCAATTCTTTGGCGCTCAGCTTTCTTTACAGTCCAACTCTCACATCCATACATGACCACTGGAAAAACCATAGCCTTGACTAGACGGAACTTTGTTGGCAAAGTAATGTCTCTGCTTTTGAATATGCTATCTAAGTTGGTCATAACTTTTCTTCCAAGGAGTAAGCGTCTTTTAATTTCATGGCTGCAGTCACCATCTGCAGTGATTTTGGAGCCCCCCAAAAATAAAGTCTGACTCTGTTTCCACTGTTTCCCCATCTAATCCCATGAAGTGATGGGACCAGATGCCATGATCTTCATTTTCTGAATGTTGAGCTTTAAGCCAACTTTTCACTCTCCTCTTTCACTTTCATCACGAGGCTTTTTAGTTCCTCTTCACTTTCTGCCCTAAGGGTGGTGTCATCTGCATAGCTGAGGTGATTGATACTTAATGGAGTGTAAATTTCCCACCAGTGTAATTGTCACAAACATGTGCCGGGTGTGTCTAAAATGAATTCCTAAAAAAAAGTATACACTGGAGTTTCACTGTCAGGGTAACTTTATTCTGTACACTTAAGTTTCCCCTTTTGCAGAGATAGGACATGTCAGCTACAAGTAGCTAAGTGCTCAGAGTGCAGTTTTTGTTTTGTAAACTCAGGTTTAGTTTCTTTACAATGTCGTGCTAGTTTCTACTGCATAGCAAAGCGAATCAGTTATACATGCACATATATTCCCCATTTTGGATTTCTTTCCCATTTACATCACCACAGAACACTGACTAGAGTTCCCAGTAGGTTCTCATTAGTTATGTATTTTATAATTGTAGTGTGTATGTCGGAGAAGGCAATGGCACCCCACTCCAGTACTCTTGCCTGGAAAATCCCATGGATGGAGGAACCTGGTAGGCTGCAGTCCAGGGGGTCGCTAAGAGTCAGATAGGACTGAGCGACTTCACTTTCACTTTTCACTTTCATGCATTGGAGAAGGAAATGGCAACCCACTCCAGTGTTCTTGCCTGGCGAATCCCAGGGACGGGGGAGCCTCGTGGGCTGTCATCTGTGGGGTCACACAGAGTCAGACACGACTGATGCGACTTAGCAGCAGCAGCAGTGTAGATGTCAATTTCCACCTCCTGATTCACTTCAATCCCTTTCCCCTCCTTGATGTCCATGTTTGTTCTCCACGTCTCTGTCTCTATTTTGAGGGCAGACTCTTGACTCAGTTGTTCATTGCCTCTTTGGATCTTGGCTCTGATTTTTGTTTCCAGCCTTGTGACCATGAGCTAATTACTTACATGCTCTGCTTACTTCCTCATCCAACTGGGCTAATAATACTTATCTTATAAGGTTGTTGGAAGGATTAAGCAAAATAATAAAGGTCAAGAACTGAGTAAAGTGTTTAGCACATACCACACTAAATGCTGAGTATTATGACCAGACTTAATAAATGATGGTGCAAAGGCACATGGGTTAGATATTACGTGTGGAAGAGACGCTATTTAAACGGAAAATAGGTCATAAGCCAAGCTCATACTAGCCTCAGAAATTTTTAACTTTTCACATGGAAATGATATCAATACATCGATTTGGAGCTGGAGACATTCTCACATTTCTAGAATTACTTCTAGCTTTTTTCTTTTTGGTATAATCAGAATTCCTGTATTTTCTCTGTCCAGTCTCTGGAACTCTTTCGTAGACTTTGTCAAGTTGCTTGATGAGATGCCTAGCCAGCTATAGCAAGCTAACTTCTTGGTCACGTGCCACTGTGGAAAGGGACAAACCACATGTGTTAATGGACTGTGGTTACTCCTCCCAGGAGAGTGACTTGGCTCTGGAGTCCTCGAGAAACTGCGCTCTGCCCTCAATACAAGTTAGCTTTCAGCGCTTAAGGACAACGAGGTGTGTTTTACCAAATGAGAGACAGTTTTGAGAGGTTTGGATCTCTTTTTACGGAAGGAATGTTGAAGTCAAGTGTGAGTCTGAAAGAGAAAGAAGAACAAATACATCCTCTTCCGTGCTGGTGGAGTGTGTGGTGTTTCGAGTGTTCCTGAAACAATTAGTCATTCATGAAAATGTCTTAGCAAGTTGTTAAAGCTAAAAGCAGTGACGGTTCTGTTCCCTCATCGCATCAGGGGTGCTGTCCTTGGGTCACTCTGGAGATCATGGTAACGTGAGAAAGACTCAAAAAGTGGTGAAAATAAATTAAGCACAACAGTTGAGAACAGGCCATTGTTTACCAATTATTCATTTATAACTCACCATATTCCAGAAGGAGTGAAAGAAGATAGAATATCAACTCCAGGGTTGAGAAACAGAATCATATAACTAAGCTATGCTTATTGTAAGTATAAAAACTGATCTCCTGGAATAAAACAAATATTCTGATACTATTTGGGATGCTTAATATCTCATCTTACAAGTAACATCCTGCCAGCATCTCTGCCTGCTTCTTACTCCATACTAATACAGAAAGCTATAATTAGTTTTTATCTCTTAAACTCAGATTATAATAATTTTTTAAAATACCACCAACAGTAATTATTTTAGTAAAGGAACTAAAAGTGTAAAGATGTTCATTTTTAAAGTGCTATTCAGGTTGACGTTTATAAAACTGCTACTCATTTTAAGTAAATCATGAACAATTTAGTTTTCCCAAATCCTCCTTTGGAATTTTAAGGCACTCACTGCTGCTGCTGCTGCTGCTAAGTCGCTTCAGTCGTGTCCGACTCTGTGCGACCCCACAGATGGCAGCCCACCAGGTGCCCCCGTCCCTGGATTCTCCAGGCAAGAACACTGGGTTCTTGAGTGAGTGAGTTGGGTTGCCATTTCCTTCTCCAATGCATGAAAGTGAGAAGTGAAAGTGAAGTCGCTCAGCTGTGTCCGACTCTTAGCGACCCCGTGGACTGCAGCCTGCCAGGCTCCTCCGTCCATGGGATTTTCCAGGCAAGAGTACTGGAGTGTGGTGCCATTGCCTTCTCCAAGGCACTCACTAGGGAAGTTTAAAAATTCAGTAATTTGGGATGACTGAATTTCTACTTTCTGAATGATTTTGTGTGTAACAAGCCCTCCTGTTTTTTACAAATTTGGGGCTCCACCCTAGCCTTTCTGTTCCTAAAGCAAGTCTGGCGTGGGGCCCTAGAACTTGTGTTGCTATTAACAGGTTCTCAAGTGTTGCTGATGCTGCTGGCCTGGGGCTCACATTTGAGAACCACTGCCTTACGCCGCCGGAGGTAACTCAGGTTAGTGTTCTCTCTGTAAGTCTCGATGCTGAAATGGATTCGCTGTGAGAGGGGATTCGCTATGAGAGGGAAATGGTAACCCAGTCCAGTAGTCTTTCTAGAAAATTCCACGGACAAGAGAAGCCTGGCAGAGTGTAGTCATGGGGTCCTAAAGAATAGGATATGACTGAACATGTGTGTGTGTGTGTGACACACACACGGAATACAACTATGGACTAAAATACATCAGAAGTTCACCACTGGTTAAATAGCTACAACATAAATTAGATTAAAATATCAAAACAAAGTATTAAAAATTCAGAACATGATCCTTATAAAATCAATTTTGATGTCTTTAATGTTAGACTAATTTTTTTTTCCCAAGTCTTGCTTCCTATTAGTAGTTGACTCTTAAGACAACACAGGACGCATTTATATTAAATGAAAGACAAGAGACCAAGGTTATTTCCTATGTATCAATCATATTCTATAGTATTTAGACAATTTTTAAAAGAGTAGCCAATTTGTTGGCCAGATAAAGTTAGTGTTGTCCAATACTATAAATAATTTTTAAATAATTGACTTTCAAAAATAATAAAAATCCTATTTTTCAGTATTAGGTAAATATAATCATCTTAATAATCTCCTTCACCAAAGACAAACTCTTGATGTTGTTGAGTTATTATACTGTTAAAAGAAATTTGTTTTATGAATATGATAAAAGATACAATTTAGTATGCTTATTTTTCATACATATAAGTAATTCATTTTCACACAGTTGGTGCTTAATAGTTGTTGAATAAATGAAACCACATTTTCACAAATCACAGCTGTTAATATTTTTAAGAAATCTACAAATATACATAAAAATCTGGAAATGTGAAAGGCTCTTTTGTTTGCCTCTTTCGGAATATACTGCCCTTATTTATAGGATGGCAGCAAACATGATTAAAAGTACAGCAACTTGTGAAGGAGCTGCACCTCTTCATAGGCCCCAGAACAAAACAATCAGATGTGTTTTCTCTCCTCACTGAGCTGAGCACAGCATGCTGATGGTCCACCTACTCTGTCTTTAGAGAGAAATTTGCAGTTTTAGAACAGTATTCTTGAAAGATGCTCTATAACACCTCTAAGGAGTCTTGACTAGAGTAAAATGTTACAATCCAGAGAATGACAGCTGCTCAGTACAGGTTTAAGAATCCAAAATAAGCTAACAATGAACCACCATCCTAGAAGAAGGCTTATCAAGCTTTAATGACAATTACAAAGGTATTTGTGAGTTTCATGAATTGCCACGACAGCTGTTAAGGAGAGTGGACTGCAAAGACAAAATTCCAGGGGGCAAAACCCAAGTGGTTCCTTCCTGGTTCATCTGAGTTCCTCATCTCTAAATTGGAGAGAATAACATTACCTCTCCCATAGGGTTGTTGGGAGAATCAAATGAGTAAATATACGTAAAATGCTTAGATCAGTGTATCTGTTTATTACAAATATATGTATTTTGTATATAATAAATACTATATGAGTGTAACACTTAACCCTTTTATGATTTCCTCCATTTTTAGTAGTCTTCTCTGTCCTCTTTATTTCCCATCCTATCCGACATCCAATCTCATTGCTGCCCAAAGGTGACTGCCAAGTCTTCATTGCTACAACATTCCTAAATACTGTTGATTCTAGCTTACATCGTTCTTTCTTTTTACCATTTTATTGAAACAGATATGTTTCTCATTTGATCATCTTTTCACTAGCAAGAGACTTAGACCTCAATACTAAATATACTGCACAATTGAAAGTGTTACAGACAGAAACACAGGATAATGAAGGATTAAGTATTGTAGAAATGACTGAAGTTGTGTTTACATAAAAGTGAAAAGTGTTAGTCACTCAGTCATGTCCAATTCTTTTTGACCCCATGGAGTGTAACCCACCAGGCTCCTCTGTGCATGGAATTCTCCAGGCAAGAATACTGGAGTGGGTCACCATTCCCTTCTCCAGGGGCTCTTCCCAACCCAGTGACTGAAGACAGGTCTCCCACATTGCAGGCAGACTCTACCAACTGAGCCATCAGGGAAACCCAATACCAAGTGGAAATCAAATGTATCTCCAAATTGTACATTGATGATGACTCCAAAATCTTTTCTTTTGTAATAAATATACTTTTTTAGGCTAATTTTCATACCATGAAGCTGTGAAGACTACTGGAATTATTCTTAGGGTCATTATGTTACTGAGTTTAAGGTCACTCTGCTTGCCATAGGACAGGCCAAGAAGTTGGAGATGAGGTGTTGGGGAAAGGAATAATGACTTTATTTGGAAAGCTGGCAGACCGAGAAGATGGCAGATGAATGTCTCAGCATAACCATCTTATTGGGGTCTGGATGTCAGATTCTTTTATAGAGTCAGAGGGAGAGCGGGGTGAGGAAGTAAAGTAAAAAGGTCACAAGTCTTGGAAATATCTCCTGGAATGGCCAGCCTCAGAGAGGGAATGGATGTGTTAATTTCTTCCCTCCTGTAGCCATCCACAAGTGGGCAGGGTCAGGATGTTTCCTGAAACAAAGGTACTTTGGTTTGATATTCAGACAGAAGGGCAGGGTTCACTGAGGCAGGCCATTGTGTATACACAGTATCCTTTTACTGAACAAAAGCAAAAGGAAGCAAAGGTTAAAGTAAGAGAAACATCCCAACAGGGAGTCAGAGTTCTGTTCTTCCCTGCAACAATCGTGTTGGCTGACTGCAGTGGGAAAAGGGCCACTGCTGTTGCTTGTGTATTTACCAACCTCTTCTAATTATTACGGAAGAAAGAAGATGGGGTGATGTCATGGGATTTATACAGATCTTCAGAGTTGTTCCCAGGAATTCAATACTAAAAAAAATTCCTTCTAATTTAGGATCTAAAATATCCCTCTTACGTTCAACTAGTATGTGAGGCGGAACAAATTATTTGCCCTAATTCTCCACCTTCTCATGGATCCATTGCCCACTGCCATGTAACTGCAAATGTTCCTACTCAAGCAGAGGGTACTTGTCTGTCCTTTCCCTCTGGGCTTGACCCTTTGATGTACCTGGTCCATACATGTGGGCGGAAGTAACTGTGTGTAGTTTCTCAGCCTAGCCCTTTTCCTTTCCCCTACCTGCCACCGCCATAGCAGATCTTCCTGAGCAGTTGCTTCTATCTCCTTCCACCTGGGACCCAGAATAAGCACATGTGGACGAAAACAAAGCCCTGTATACAACACAGAGACTAACCCGGTGGGACCTGCTGACGGCACAGAGTTTTCAGCAGGCGCAGATGAACTGAGCCCCACGTGACCCACAGACATCTGAGAAAGCAACTTTTATTGCTGTATACCATTAAGACTTAGTGGTTCTTTGATATATAACCAAGTTGACTGATAAGATTTTGTTTCAGTATTACAAAAAAAGGTTTTATCTTTTGTAGAAAGATAGAAATAACTCCACAAATATGTATCAGGTAATAATAATGATTTTGTAAAATACCAGTGACATTCAGGAAAGGTAATTAACTTATGAAACAATATCACATATAATTAATAAAGCAAATTTGTATTCGCTGTATTTGCTACATTGCACTACAAAAAAGTATATAATGTATGCTAATTAAGTTAGTTGGTTATAATTTTAATGGAAGTGTGTAACTGAGAAATCCAACCAATACTTTAAATAAGTATAAATATACTTTTAATAAATATAAAGTATATTTNTAACACAGTTCTAAAGCACTTAGGGTTATGACCTGTAAGCAACCAGATGTAATCTCATCCTGAGGCTATACAAGCCAGGAGGGAGTATGATTAAATTTGAATCAGATACATGGTCATGAGAAAAAAATGTATATGTTTCTTGTAAAAATTATTATTTGGTTTAGATGACTGAAAGTGAGATAAAATCAAAGGAAGCCCTAAAAAGTACACAAAGGAAAACAGAACAAAGGGAATACAAGAAGAATGTATCTTCAAAAAGGCTGTCTGATAAAGAAACAAGTATATACAGATAACTGCTATTTTCTATTTTTAATTGAGGTATAATTTACATAGCACCATATTAGTTTCCTGTATAAACCATACTGATAGAATATTTGTATATACTGCAAAATGATTTCCACAGGAAGTCCAGTTAACACCAGCACACAGTTACAAAATTTTCCCATGCTAATAAATTTCAAGACTGATTTTCCCAGCCACGTTGAAATATGCAATACAGAGTGATTAACTATAGTCATCATGCTGTATATCCGCATTCAACCCTTTTTCATTTTACAACTGGAAATCTGCACCTTTTTACTCCCTTGCCCCATTCTGCACCAGAATCTCACCTCAGTTCAGTTCAGTTCAGTCACTCAGTCATGTCTGATTCTTTGTGACCCCATGGACTGCAGCACGGCAGGCCTTCCTGTCCATCACCAACTCCTGGAGCCTACCCAAACTCATGTCCATTGAGTCGGTGATGCCATCCAATCATCTCATCTTCTGTCGTCCCCTTCTCCTCCTGCCCCCAATCCCTCCCAGCATCAGAGTCTTTTCCAATGAGTCAACTCTTCGCATGAGGTGGCCAAAGTACTGGAGTTTCAGCTTTAGCATCATTCCTTCTAAAGAAATCCCAGGGCTGATCTCCTTCAGAATGGGCTGTTTGGATCTTGCAGTCCAAGGGACTCTCAAGAGTCTTCTCCAACACCACAGTTCAAAAGCATCAATTCTTCGGTGCAAAGCTTTCTTTATAGTCCAACTCTCACATCCACACATGACTACACGGAAAACCATAGCCTGGACTAGACAGAGCTTTGTCGGCAAAATAATGTCTCTGCTTTTTAATATGCTGTCTAGGTTGGTCATAACTTTCTTTCCAAGGAGTAAGTGTCTTTTAGTTTCATGGCTGCAATTACCATCCACAGTGATTTTGGAGCCCAGAAAAATAAAGTCTGACACTGTTTTCACTGTTTCCCCATCTATTTGCCATGAAATGATGGGACCTGATGCCATGATCTTCGTTTTCTGAATGTTGTGCTTTAAGCCAACTTTTTCACTCTCCTCTTTCACTTTCATCAAGAGGCTCTTTTTCTGCCATAAGGGTGGTGTCATCTGCATATCTGAGGTTACTGATATTTATCCCAGCAATCTTGATTCCAGCTTGTGCTTCATCCAGCCCAGCATTTCTCATGATGTACTCTGCATAGAAGTTAAATAAGCAGGGTGACAGTATATAGCCTTGACGTACTCGTTTTCCTATCTGGAACCAGTCTGTTGTTCCATGTCCAATTCTAACTGTTGCTTCCTGACTTGCACAACAGGTTTCTCCAGAGGCAGGTAAGTTGGTCTGGTGTTTGCATAACTTTCAGAATTTTCCACAGTTTATTGTGATCTACACAGCCAAAGGCTTTGGCATAGTCAATAAAGCAGAAATAGATCTTTTTCTTGAACTCTCCTGCTTTCTTAATGATTCAACAGATATTAGCAATTTGATCTCTGGTTTCTCTGCCTTTTCTGAAGTTCATGGTTCACGTATTGCTGAAGCTTGGCTTGGAGAATTTTGAGCATTACTTTACTAGCATGTGAGATGAGTGCAACTGAGCAACAGTTTGAACATTCTTTGGCATTTCCTTTCTTTGGGATTGGAATGAAAACCGACTGTTTCTAGTCCTGTGGCCACTGCTGAGTTTTCCAAAATTGCTGACATATTGAGTGCAGCACTTTTATAGCATCATCTTTTAAGATTTGAAATAGCTCAACTGGAATTCCATCACCTCCCCTAGCTTTGTTCGTAGTAATGCTTCCTAAGGCCCACTTGACTCACATTCCAGGATCTCGCGCTAGGTGAGTAATCACACTATCGTGATTAACTGGGTTGTGAAGATATTTCTGTACAGTTCTCCTGTGTATTCTTGCCACCTCTTCTTAATATCTTCTGCTTCTATCAGGTCCCTACCATCTCTGTCCTTTATTGAGCCCATCTTTGCATGAAACATTCCCTTGGTATCTCTAATTTTCTTGAAGAGATCTCTAGTCTTTCCCATTCTAATGTTTTTCTTCTATTTCTTTGCACTGATCACTGAGAAAGGCTTTCTTATCTGTCCTTGCTATTCTTTGGAACTCTGCATTCAAATGGGTATATCTTTCTTTTTCTCCCTTGCTTTTCCCTTCTTTTCAGTTCAGTTCAGTTCAGTTCGGTTGCTCAGTCGTGTCTGACTCTTTGCGACCCCATAAATTGCAGCATGCAAGGCCTCCCTGTCCATCACCAACTCCCGGAGTTCACCCAAACTCACACCCATCACGTTGGTGATGCCATCCAGCCATCTCATCCTCTGTCGTCCCCTTCTCCTCCTGCTCCTAATCCCTCCCAGCATCAGAGTCTTTTTCAATGAGACAACTCTTCCCATGAGATGGCCAAAGTACTGGAGTTTCAGCTTTAGCATCATTCCTTCCAAAGAAATCCCAGGGCTGATCTCCTTCAGAATGGACTGGTTGGATCTCCTTGCAGTCCAAGGGACTCTCAAGAGTCTTCTCCAAAACCACAGTTCAAAAGCATCGATTCTTCGGCACTCAGCTTCCTTCATAGACCAACTCTCACATCCATACATGACCACTGGAAAAACCATAGCCTTGACTAGATGGACCTTTGTTGGCAAAGTAATGTTTCTGCTTTTGAATATTCTATCTAGGTTGGCCATAACTTTCCTTCCAAGGAGTAAGCGTCTTTTAATTTCATGGCTGCAATCACTTCACTGCTATTTGTAAGGCCTCCTCAGACAGCCATTTTGCTTTTATCATTTCTTTTCCATGGGGATGGTCTTGATCCCTGTCTCCTGTACAGTGTCATGAACCTCCATCCATAGTTCATCAGGCACTCTATCAGATTTAGTCCCTTAAATCTATTTCTCGCTTCCACTGTTTATCATAAGGAGTTTGATTTAGGTCATATTGAATGGTCTAGTGGTTTTCTCCACTTTCTTCAATTTAAGTCTGAATTTTCCACTGTTTATCATAAGGAGTTTGATTTAGGTCATATTGAATGGTCTAGTGGTTTTCTCCACTTTCTTCAATTTAAGTCTGAATTTGGCAATAAGGAATTCATGATCTAAGCCACAGTCCACTCCTGGTCTTGTTTTTGCTACCTGTATAAAGCTTTTCCATCTTTGGTGGCAAAGAATATAATCAATCTGATTTCAGTGTTGACCATCTGGTGATGTCCATGTGTAGAGTCTTCTCTTGTGTTTTTAGAAGATGGTGTTTGCTATGACCAATGTGTTCTCTTGGCAAAACTCTATTAGCCTTTGCCCTGCTTCATTCTGTACTCCAAGGCCAAATTTTCCTGTTACTTCAGGTGTTTCTTCCTACTTTTGCATTCCAGTCCCCTATAATGAAAAGGACATCTTTTTTGGGTGTTTGTTCTAAAAGGTCTTGTAGGTCTTCATAGAACCGTTCAACTTCAGCTTCTTCGGGATTAGTAGTTGGGGCATAGGTTTGGAAACCGTGATATTGAATGCTTTGCCTTGGAAATGGATAGAGATCATTCTGTTTTTGAGACTGCATCCAAGTACTGCATTTCGGACTCTTGTTGACCATGATGGCTACTCCATTTCTTCTAAGGGATTCCTGCCCACAGTAGTAGATATAATGGCCATCTGAGTTAAATTCCCTCATTCCAGTCTATTTTAGTTTGCTGATTCCTAGAATGTTGACATTCACTCTTGCCAATTTTCTGCTTGACCACTCCAGTTTGCCTTGATTCCTGCACCTAACGTTCCAGGTTCCTATGCAATATTGCTCTTTACAGCATCAGACCTTGCTTCTATCACCAGTCACATCCACAACTGCGTGTTGTTTTTGCTTTGGCTCCATCCCTTCTTTCTTTCTGAATTTGTATCTCCACTGATCTCCAGTGGCATACTGGGCACCCACTGACCTGGGGGGTTCATCTTTCAGTGTCCTATCACTTTGCCTTTTCATACTATTCATGGGGTTCTCAAGGCAAGAATACTGAAGTGGTTTGCCATTCCTTTCTCCAGTGGACCACATTCTGTCAGACCCCTCCACCATGACCCGCCCATGTTGCTGGCCCCACATGGCATGGCCTAGTTTCACTGAGGCTGTGGTCCATGTAATCAGCTTGGCTAGCAGTCTGCATCGTGATTTCAGTCTGTCTGCCCTCTGATGATCTCTCCCAGTGCCCACCGTCTTACTTGGGCTTCTCTTACTTTGGACGTGGGGTGTCTCTCACCTCAGGAAACCACAAATCTGTTTTGTATTTGGAGCTCCGTTGTCTGTCTTGTTTTTGATTCTACATATACAAGGGACCATACAGTGTTTATCTTTTACTATTTGACTTATTTCATTTAGCATAATGCCTAAAGTCCATTTATGTTGTTGCGAACGGAACAATACCATTATTTTTTATGGCTGAATAACAGTCAATTTCACACATGTATATGTACCCAATCTTTCTTTATTTATTCACCCATGGATGGCATTTAAGTTGTTTCCGTGTCTTGGCTATTTGGCTATTGTAAATAATGCTGCAATGGACATAGGGGTGCGCATACCTTTTTAAATTAGTGTTTCAAGTTAGTTCGCTCTAATACTCAGGAGTGGGAACTGTTGGATCACACAGTAGTTCTATTTTTAAGTTTCTGAGGAAACTCCACATTGTTTTCCACAGTGGCTGCACCAGTTTAGATTCACGTCAGCAGTGCACAAGGGTTCCCTTTTTCTCCACATCCTCATCATCATTTGTCTTTTGATACTCCGGGAGTTGGTGATGGACAGGGAGGCCTGGCGTGCTATGGTTCATGGGGTCGCAAAGAGTCGGACACGACTGAGCGACTGGACTGAACTGAACTGAACAACCATTCTAACAAGTGTAAGGTGACCTCTCACTACGGTTTTAAGTTTCATTTTTCTGATGGTTAGTGATGTTGAGTATCTTCTCATGTACCTGTTGGCCATGTTTATGTCTTTGGAAAAATGTCTATTTAGCTCTTCTATTTTTTAATTGAACTGTTTTTTGCTACTGAGATATATAAATTCTTTATGTATCTTGGATATTAGCCTCTTAACAGGTATATTCATTGGAAGCCGCCAGTTTCCCTGGTGCCTCAGATGGTAAGTCTGCCCAGATTGCGGGAGACCTGGGTTCAATCCCTGGGTTGAGAAGATCTCCTGGAGAATGAAATAGCAACCCACTCCAGTATTCTTGCCTGGAAAATCCCATGGATGGAGGATCCTGGTAGGCTACCGTCCATGGGGTCGCTAAGAGTTGGACTCGACTGAGCAACTTCACTTCACTTCACTTCACTTCATTGGAAGGACTAATGCTGAAGCTCCAATACTTTGGCCACCTGATGCAAAGAGCTGACTCACTGGAAAGGACCTCGATGCTGGGAAAGATTGGGGGCAGGAAGAGAAGGAGGTGACAGAGGATGAGACGGCTGAATGCTATCACTGTCTCAATGGACATGAGCTTGAGCAAACTCTGGGAAATAGTGAAGGACAGAGAAGCCTGGCGTGCGACAGTACATGGGTTCACAAGGAGTCAGACAACGATATGATTTGCAAACATTTTCTCTGTTAATTTGCTTTGCTTTGCTGAAGCTTGCCCCATGATGATTTCTGATTTTGGTATGAACCTCAGAAAATAGCTGTCAAGACTAATGCCAGGGAGCTCACTTCCTATGTTTCTTCCAGGAGTTTTAAGGGTGTAAAGCAGGCAGAGTGTGTCTTGGTTCCTTTCTACTTGCTTTGAGAGTCTCTCTTTGGGCATGGTTAGTTCTGCTTCAAGGTGGGCTGGGGTCCCCTGAAGTGTCCCACTTTTCTATGCTATTGTGGACTTTACTTTTACCAGAATTTGTCTGCTTTGGGTTCCACTTTTACCCTAAATGCTCATTCTTATAATAATTAAATGGATGAACTCTTGCTCCAAGATGTTTACGTCTTATAAAACATTAACTTGTTAACTCCTCTCTTTGGACAGTACATATTTAACTTACAAGCCACAGTAGCCTTCCTGCTCAACGTGACTAAGATGGCATGTCTGAGGGGGGAGGTCTTTCCTATAGTTTCCAAGTTTTATCACACTGGCAGCTGCCCACTCTGCCTAATCATATGCTCAGAAGCTTTCTGAATTAGTGCATAAGCTGAATAAAAAGTAAAATAAATGGTATTAACATGACAGTTGATACCCTTCTACTGTATTTGGGGGTAATTTTTACATTCTTGGTGTCAAATTAGACTGAACCACACCAGCACAGGAAAATCCCAACAGAGATAAAATACAGTCACCTGGAAAATGCTCAAGTGTTTTGCCTGAACACATACCAGGGAGGTAGAAGGAAACCCAGAACACAAGCACGATGGCTCTGCACATTCAACAGAAGGCGATCAGCTTGTCTATCTCAGTCTTTTAAAACTGAAGGAAAGTTGAGAGGCAGCTTCTATAGTCCCATGATTGCTTATTACTCTCCCATTTTGTAAACTAGGGGGCCTTCAGAAGAGGAAATACTTCTCTGGTAGGAAAATCATCATATATTTTTGTAGGTTACTTTCAGAATTAAACATGTCTTACATCTATTTTTCTATTTCCGAGTTGGGCCTGTGTAAGTCAAAGTATACTAACATTTATTTGGGTAGTAAAGAAATATTAACATTTCTTTACATGCTGCAAAATGTAACACTTACATTATGAAATTCATGCTACAGACAAATGGTGCCTGTTTCCCAACTGTTGTTTCAGTTGAAATTCAGTCTAGGTTAACTTGACATTTTTGTAAACATTTATTATCTTTAAAGTAGATAAAGCTACTTGTTTACCCTCTTCCCATTTCTCCCTCCTTTGTCACCAACAGAACCTCAGTCTTGTTCAGAATGACAATGGATCAACTAAAAATGTCTATTTTCCAGTCTCTTTTAAGGCTAATGCTGGTCAAAAGATGTAAATATAAGTGACTGCATAGGGCTTCTGGGAAAGCTCTTTAATAGCAGGAAAACTCAGTGGAATGCCCTTTTGCTTTCTCTCTTCACCATTGTTCCTGCTTGGAAGAAAAGGTGCAATACTTGGAGGTTCAGCAGCCTTATTGTGAACATGAGGATGAAGGCTGCCCATGGATCAGTAGCAAACGCCAGATTCTAGAAGGCACTGTGTAGCTTGATTTACCCATGAGGGATGACTGTATCTTGCTGCACTGTGCCAGGGCTCCCTTCTTCTGTTTTGGTCTTTTAAAATCATAACCTTGAGACTTCATCTAGGCAGGAAGGAAATTAAATTTCCTTTGTCTTTGAAAGGTGCTGCCTGCTGTCTCTGACACAGAAGGACAGAGATGCCTAAAGGGACAAAGCTAGGCACTCCTTGGCAGCCATCACATAACAAAAGTTACTGTACATTGAGGTGTGGCTCACAGTTTACTGCTGAAAACTGAGAACGTAACAGTTCATTACATTCAACAGTTTGATAATTTAAGTGGGCTAGCCAAGAGCACACAGAAGTACAGTCTGACACTTTCAGAAATAAGCATGCAGCTACGGAAAGGATGAAAACGCAACATGACATCATTCTCACTGCTACAAATGCAAGAGACGAAGGAGAAAACGGGATCATTACAGGGCAGGAGCCAAATCAAAGCGTCTAGGTGCCTAATCTAGATGTTACATTAAATGTTCACGGAATATAATATGCCACTGGCTCCTTATCCCACACGCCGGATTTTATTAGACAGAGGCAGTAAGTAAGATACAATTATAATAAGTAGTTTTTAAGAGAATGAATTCAAGACAATACTATAAAGGAAAAGGTCAGTTGTCACTGTGATGATTAAGTGAAAAACATACCCCTAACTTAAAAACTCAGCCTTTTTTAACTATTAGAAGGCAGTAGATTTCAGTTAAGGAGCTGAGGAGGATGAAGTTAACTCTCTTATCAGCTACTTAGTATGCAGCTTTAGCTTTTGAAGCACAGGAAAAGGCAGTGAGAGAGGCCAGCACGATACTGCACGCGGCCCAGCTACCAACAGTGCCTGAGAACACAGAAGAACCACGTGCATAATACACACACACATATGACACACACACACATATGACACACACACACACACACAATCAATGAACTTATGTTCGCAGCAGAATTCGACAACCTTGGTGCCAGATCCATACTGAGGGAGCAGAAGGCAAAGGCTGATCAGAGCTGAGAAGTTAATTAGGGAATATTTCTTAGAGATGAATTGTGAGCCAAGGTTCAAAGGGAGTGAAGGATAGACTGGTCAATGACCTTTCGATCAAAGTGCCAAGTCAAAAAGAATAAAAAGGATTCAATGGGCATTAATCCATTTTGCTTTATCCAGATAATGGCATAGTTAATCTGCCTAAAACGCTGCATTCTGGAGACTGGTTCCAAGGGGCTTATGTCTAATTTGTGGGTAACTTAGTTTAAAAGGTCTAAACTATTAAAAGGGCTAGCATTTGGGATCTTGACATTTTGCCATGTTTCCAATAGGAAGTAGTTTAATAAGTGTGAAACATGTATACATAAAAATATCAATTAAAGGGATATATATGACATAATTAAAAATCTGTCTTAATTAGCCTTGTTTAAAAAATAATGGTTTTCTCATTAACCAACTTTACCTACTTCTCTGAAATCTGTTTCTTGAGGCTCAATATTAAAGACAGCACAGGATCACAAACTTTCAAATAAGTATTACCTATCATCATCATCACCATGTTTTTACCCAAAGTGAAAAAGTTATCACCTTATCCATAAGGTTCTCTGAAGCTAGAGGAAAGCTACTGGTATTACTCAAGTACTGTACCATGGTCAACTGTTGGGAGCATTTCAAGCTCACTGTGAACTATTCCTGTGGAGGTGTGTAAGAATCTGATGATGCACCTTTATCTTCTTTCCTCTCCCAAGGAAACCCTTCATAGATAGCAGTCAGCCAGCAGACAATTCCTTTTAGCACAGAAGCATCATAAGTGTTAATTACTTAGTCATGTCCATAACAAGAAACCTAAATGTACAATTATTTTAACATCTTTCTGATATTAGAAGGACTGGGGAAGAGGAGTATGTTTGGGTTAAACACAGCATTTTAAAGGAAATACAAAAAAGGTCCAGTTATTTGACTTGTGTGAGATGGATCAAACTGTCCAAGTCACACTGTTGTTGTTCAGTCACTAACAGGTGTCTGAGTCTTGTGACCTCATCAGCACGCCAGGCTTCACTGCCCTTTCCTACCTCCAGGAGTTTGCTTAAACTTATGTCCATTGTGTCCATGATGCCATCCAACCATCTTATCCTCTGTTGTTCCCTTTTCCTCCTGCCCTCAATCTTTCCCAGCATAAGGGTCTTTTCCAGTGAGTCTGCTCTTCACATCAAGTGGCCAAAGTATTGGAGTTTCAGCTTCAGCATCAGTCCTTTCAATGAATTTTAGGGTTGATTTCCTTTCAGATTGACTACTTGACCTCCTTGCAGTCCAAGGGACTCTCAAGAGTCTTTCCAGCACCACAGTTCAAAAGCATAAATTCTTTGTGCTCAACCTTCTTTACAGTCCAACTCTCACATCCATACATGACTATTGGAAAAATCATAGCTGATGAAGGTGAAAGAAGAGAGTGAAAAAGCTGACTTAAACTCAACATTCAAAAAACTAAGATCCTAGCATCCAGTCTCATCACTTCACGGCAAATAGATGGGGAGAAAGTGGAAGTAGTGACAGATTTTATTTTCCTGGGCTCCAAAATCACCAGGGACAGTGACTGCAGCCATGAAATTAAAACAGGCTTGCTCCTTAGAAAGAAAGCTATGACAGATCTAGGAAGCATATTTAAAAGCAGAGACATCACTTTGTCACAAAGGTCCATGTAGTCAAAGGTCTAGTTTTTGCAGTAGTCATGTATGTGAGAGTCAGACCACAAAGCAAGCCGAGAGCCAAAAAATTCATGCTTTCAAATCGTGGTGTTGGAGAAGACTCTTGACAGTCCCCTGGATAGCAAGGAGATCAAACCAGTCAATCCTAAAGGAAATCAGTCCTGAATATTCACTGGAAGGACTGATGGCTGAAGCTTAAGCTCCATTACTGTTGCGAAGAGCTGACTCATTTGAAAAGACCCTGAGGCTGGGAAAGATGGAAGGCAACAGGAGAAAGGGGCAGCAGAGGATTAGATGGTTAGATAACAGCATGCCTCAATGTACAGGAATCTAAGTAAAGTCTGGGAGATAGTGAAGGACAGAGGTACCTAGTGTGCTAGAGTCCATGGAGTTGCAAAGAGTCAGTCGTAAATGACTGAGAGACTGAACGAGCAACCATTCCATTCTGAGAAACTTTTTCACTATTTTATAACACAATGTTAAACTTCGTCTCAGGCTGGAAGTGCCTTCCAAGCATTTTGAGAAGCAAATAGATAACTTATTTGTCTGGACTTTTATCACAGTAGTTCTTGACAAAGCGGTATAAGCCAGATGACTGTTATTACCACAAGAATGTATTAAGTGAGAGAACAGGGTTCACAGACAGGAGGGAAAGCAGGAACACTTAGGTTTCTGTGTCTGCCTCACACTCCACTTCTCACCCTTCAATCCTATTGCAGACACAGACTGGGTACCTTCATGTGCCAGACCCCACTAAGTATGGGCATTCAAAGAATAGGACTGGATCGCTGTCTATACTAGGAGAACACTTTGTATGCATCTAGGGAGACAAAGAGTTCTCCTAGTCTAGATAGGGATCCAGTCGTACTCTTTGAATGCCTATACTTAGTGGGGTCTGGCACATGAAGGTACCAAGTCTGACATGACTGAGGCGACTTAGCAGCAGCACCAGCAGCAGGGAGACAAAGACACGACTGAGTGACTCACACAGACACACACACACATACACACAAACACACACACACAGGAGACAAAGACGTAGAAAATACGGCAACGCAGAGTATGTGCCTGCGCTAAGAGCTATCAGTTCAGTTTAGTTCAGTCACTCAGTCATGTCCGACCCTTTGCAACCCCTTGGACTGAAGCACACCAGGCCTCCTCGTCCATCATCAACTCCCAGAGCTTGCTCAAACTCATGTCCATCGAGTTGGTGAGGCCATCCAACCATCTCATCCTCTGTCATCTCCTTCTCCTCCTGCCTTCAATCTTTCCCAGCATCAGGGTCTTTTCCAATGAATCAGTTCTTCGCATCAGGTGGCCAAAGTACTGCAGTTTCAGCTTCAGCATCAGTCCTTCCAGTGAATATTCAGGACTGATTTCCTTTAGGATGGACTGGCTGGATCTCCTCGCGGTCCAAGGGACTCTCAAGAATCTTCTCCAACACTACAGTTCAAAAGCATCAGTTCTTTGGCCATCAATTCTAAAGGGCTATGGGGGCTCTAAAGAGAGCTGAATCTTGTGGTGTGAGAAGACGCAGAGGGCAGGAAGTGAGCCAGTAGTGGATGACGACCCTGTGGGCTCACTGCCCCCTCGGTTCTTTTGGAGAGATGACTTGAACGTTATTGTCACCACAGGCTAAACACCTGGTGGGCTACGGCCACAGGGCCCTCGGTGTCTGGTGGATTGGCAGGCACTGAGGCACAGGGAGAGGCAGAGAGCTTAAAGGACGGGTGGGGCGATGTTGGCCATCTCTGAAACAACTCACTGGGCAGAGAGCCCACCCCTCCGACTGCTCTAAGGCCGTGCAACCAGACTCATCTGACTGGCGCATGCAGTCAAAGGCCAAATCAGGTCTATACGTTAAAAATCTCAAAGACTGTGTTTGGTTCTATAGGGCCTGCTGCTGTTTTTAGTAGCTGAGTCGGGTCCAACGCTTTTGTGAACCTATGGACTCTAGCCCGCCAGGCTCCTCTGTTCATGTGATTCTCCAGGCAAGAAAACTGGAGTGGGGTTGCCATTTCCTTCTCCATGGGATATTCCCGACCCAGGGATTGATCCCACGTCTCCTGCATTGGCAGGCAGATTCTTTACTGTTGAGCCAACAGGGGAGCCCACATGAGGCCTATGGTCTCTTGAATGTCTGCTGCTTATCTTCCTGAAGGAGGAGGCAAAGAGAACAAGAGAAATCATGAAAGTAGAATTGAGAGAGGATATATTGCTTCACTGAGGCTGCCCCTACCACATAATTCAGACAGAGTGTGAGCAGAAGAAACAGGAGCTGGTAAAATGTCTGGTATATATTAGAAATCCAGAGATCCAGATAGTCATTATTTATGGCAAACACATGTCCAAAAGAGCCAGTGGGGATTAAATCAACAAGCAACCTTCTTCTTTAGGACTGTAAAGATTATCCAAGACAGCATCAAAACCCACCTAACCAGGCAGAATGCGGGCACCAGATTTGCTGGAATAGAATCAATGACCACCCAGGCCAGAAAAGACTCTCCTAGAGGCTGCTTCGTTACGCTTTGACCAGTTTGCCAAAGTAGTAAGAAAAGAAGATATATTTTTAAGAGCACTGGATCCAAAGCCCAAGATTAGTGACAGTAAGGGGGTGGACTCATAAGTGACCAGATCCTTTCTAATACTTTTGTTTGGAAACGGAAAACTAAATTTGGCCCCAGATAAATTCACTGATTAACTCACAAAGCACAACAAAATGGGGTTGTATTTATAGAATTAAAAGCTTCAACACATTTATCCCTTTTTTACCCCTGTTTTCAATATCTGTCACCAATGATCGAATTAAACCAGTTTACCAGAACTCGCTTTCAAAGGTTAAGTGAAGCTGCACAACAACACAGGAAAGTTTGGAAACATAAGAGAAAAAATATATGTGTTCTTATGAACATTTTATCTTACTATTGACATAGAGACTGGTATATAGCAAAGTGAGCACTAAATTTCTTGTTCTTTTATTTTTTTTTAAATCAACTAACCACCATCTCTTCTTTAAAAATCAGGTTTTTTTGAGACATAATTTGACATATGGCAAAATAACCCTTTTTCAGTTTTTATTATCATGAATTTTGTAAGTTACTTTTAAGAACAAGGAAATGTCA
>SJYQ01003166.1:69467-110205 GCA_006410935.1 Redunca redunca
TAGAACTGGACATGGAACAACAGACTGGTTCCAATAGGAAAAGGAGTATGTCAAGGCTGTATATTGTCACCCTGCTCATTTAACTCATATGCAGAGTACATCATGAGAAACGCTGGGCTGGAAGAAGCACAAGATGGAATCAGGATTGCTGGGAGAAATATCAATAACTTCATATATGCAGATGACACCACCCTTATGGCAGAAAGTGAAGAACTAAAAAGCCTCCTGATGAACGTGAAAGTGGAGAGTGAAAAAATTGGCTTAAAGCTCAACATTCAGAAAATGAAGATCATGGCATCTGGCCCCATCACTTCATGGGAAATAGATAAGGAAACAGTGGAAACAGAGTCAGACTATTTTTGGGGGCTCAAAAATCACTGCAGATGGTGACTGCAGCCATGTAATTAAAAGACACTTACTCCTTGGAAGAAAAGTTATGACCTACCTAGATAGTATATTCAAAAGCAGAGACATTACTTTGCCAACAAAGGTCCATCTAGTCAAGGCTATAGTTTTTCCAGTATTCATGTATGGATCTGAGATTTGGACTGTGAAGAAAGCTGAGAGCTGAATAATTGATGCTTCTGAAATGTGGTGCTGGAGAAGACTCCTGAGAGTCCCTTGGACTGCCACGAGATCCAACCAGTCCATTCTAAAGGAGATCAGTCCTGGGTGTTCTTTGGAAGGAATGATGCTGAAGCTGAAACTCCAGTACTCTGGCCACCTCATGCGAAGAGTTGACTCATTGGAAAAGACTCTGATGCTGGGAGGGATTGGGGGAAGGAGGAGAAGGGGACGACAGAGGATGAGATGGCTGGATGGCATCACCGACTCGATGGATGTGAGTTTGAGTGAAATCTGGGAGTTGGTGATGGACAGGTAGACCTGGTGTGCTGCAATTCATGGGGTTGCAAAGTGTTGGACATAACTGAGCAACCAAACTGAACTGAACTGATAGTCAAAGCTATGGTTTTTCTGATGGTCATGAACTGATGTTCGAAATAGAGGAAAACAACAGAATGGGAAGACTGCAGCTCTCGTCAAGAAAATTAGAGACACCAAGGGAACATTTCATGCAATGATGGGCACAATAAAGGTCAGAAATGGTATGGACCTAACAGAAGCTGAAGATATTAAGAATGGGTGGCAAGATTATACAGAACTATACAAAAAAGATCTTCATGACCCTGATAACCATGATGGTGTGATCACTCACCTATAGTCAGACATTCTGGAGTGTGAAGTCAAGTGAGTCTTAGGAAGCGTCACTACAAACAAAGCTAATGGAGGTAACAGGATTCCAGTAGAGCTATTTCAAATCCTAAATGATGACGCTGTTAAAGTTCTGCATGGGAAGTTCTCAATATGCCAGCACATTTGGAAAACTCAGCAGTGGCCACAGGACTGAAAAAGGTCAGTTTTCATTCCAATTACAAAGAAAGGCAATGCCAAAGAATGTTCAAACTATCGCTCAATTGCACTCATCTCACATCTTAGCATGGAGAAGGAAATGGCAACCCACTCCAGTATTCATGCCTGGAGAATCCCATGGTGAAACGATCCTGGTGGGCTACAGGCCATGGGGTCACAAAGAGTCGGACATGACTGAGTGATTAACACACACACACATGCTATCAAAGTAATGCTCAAAATTCTCTAAGCCAGGCTTCAACAGTATGTGAACTGTGAACTTGCAGATGTTCAAGCTGGATTTAGAAAAGGCACAGGAATGGAGATCAAATTGACAACATCCTCTGGATCATTGAAAAAGCAAGCGAGTTCCAGAAAAACATCTATTTCTGCTTTATTGACTATGCCAAACCCTTGACTGTGTAGATCAAAACAAACTGTGGAAAATAGAGATGGTAATACCAGACCACATGACCTCCCTCCTGAGAAATCTGTATGTAGATCAACAAGCAACAGTTAGAACTGGACATGGAACAACAGACTGGTTACAAATTGGGGAAGAAGTACATCATGGCTGTATATTGTCACCCTGCTTATTTAACTTATATGCAGAGTACATCATGAGAAATGCTGGGCTGGAAGAAGCACAAGCTGGAATCAAGATTGCTGGGAGAAATATCAATAACCTCATATATGCAGATGACACCACCTTTATGGTAGAAAGTGAAGAGGAACTAAAGAGCCCCTTGATGAAAGTGAAAGAGGAGAGTGAAAAAGTTGGATTAAAACTCAACATTCAAAAAACGAAGATCATGGCATCTGTTCGCATCACTTTATGGCAAATAGATGGGGAAAAAATGGAAACAGTGACAGACTTTATTTTTCTGGGCTCCAAAATCACTGTAGATGGTGACTGCAGCCATGAAATTAAAAGACACTTACTCCTTGGAAGGCAAGTTATGACCAACCTAGACAGCATATTAAAAAGCAGAGACATTACTCTGTCAACAAAGGTCCATCTAGTCAAGGCTATGGTTTTTCCAGTGGTCATGTATGGATGTGAGAGTTGGACTATAAGGAAAGCTGAGTACTGAAGAACTGATGCTTTTGAACTGTGGTGTTGTAGAAGACTTGAGAGTCCCTTGGACTGCAAGGAGATCCAACCAGTCCATTCTGAAGGAGATCAGTCCTGGGTGTTCACTGGAAGGACTGTTGCTGAGCTGAAACTCCAATACTTTGGCCACCTGATGTGAAGAACTGACACTGGAAAAGACCCTAATGCTGGAAAAGATTGAAGGTGGGAGAAGGGGACGATAGAACATGAGATGCTTGGATGGCATCACTGACTCAATGGACATGAGTTTGAGCAAGCTCTGGGGTTGGTGATGGACAGGGAGGCCTGGTATGCTGCAGTCCATGGGGTGTCAAAAAGTTGGACTCGACTGAGCTACTGAACTGAACCAATGAACTGATGTGAGGCCTGGACCACAGAGAATGCTAAGTCCACGGAACTGATGCTTTCAAACTGTGGTGCTGGAGAAGACTCTTTCGAATCCCTTGGATAGCAAGGAGATCAAACCAGTCAATCCTAAAGGAAATAAACCTTGAATATTCATTGCAAGGACAGATGCTGCAGCTGAAGCTCTGATACTTTGACCACCTGATATGAAGAGCCAACTCACTTGAAAAGACTATGATGCTGGAAAAGACTGAAGGCAAGAGGAGAAGGGGCGACAGAGGATAAGATGGTTGAATGGCATCACTGTCTCAACTGACAGAAGTAGAGTAACTAGATCATTCTTAATTTTTTGAGGAATCGCCATACTCTTTTCCATATTTGCTGCATCAATTTACAGTCCTTCCAAAATGCACAAGGATTCCCTTTTCTTCACCCTGTCATCAACATTTGTAATTTCTTCTTTTTGATGACAGTCATTCTAGCAAATATGAAGTGATCTCATTGTAGTTTTGATTTGCATTTTCCCAATAATCGGTGATATTGGGCATCTTTTCATGTACCTGCTGGCCATGTGTGTACCATTTTTGAAAAAAAAAAAAAAAGTTCTATTCNTTCATGTACCTGCTGGCCATGTGTGTACCATTTTTGAAAAAAAAAAAAAAAGTTCTATTCTGGTTCTCTGCCCTTTTAAATTGTTTTTACTGTGTTGTATAAATTTTATATGTTTTGGATACTAATCCCTTAATGAATATATAATTCATAAATATTTCTCTGATTCAGTTGGTGGTTTTTAATTATGGTTTCTTTCACTGTGCAGAATCCTATTAGTTTGGTGGAATCCCATTTGTTTGTTTCTGCTTTTGTTTCCCTTAGGTTTGGAGCTAGATCCACAGAAACATAGCCAAGACAATATAAACAGGTTACTGCCTATATTTTGTCTAGAAATTCTATGGTTTCTGATCATGCACTTAAGTTTTTAATTCATTTTGATTTAATTTTTATGGATAGTGTAAGATAGTGGTCTAGTTTCATTCTTGCAAGTGTGTCTGTCAATTTTCCCAAAATTTACTGATGAGATTCTCCTTTCTTCATTGTATGCTCTTTGTTCTTTTGTCATAAAATAATTGTTCATACATGTGTCGGTTTATTTCTGGGCTCTCTGTTCTGTCCCATTAACCTGTGTGTGTGTGTTTTTGCACCAGCACAATGCTATTTTTATTACTGTATCTTTGTATTACTTTGAAAATCATGCAGTGTTATACCTCCAATTTTGTTTTTTTAATTTTAATATAAATTTATTTATTTTAATTGGAGGCTAATTACTTTACAATATTGTACTGGTTTTGCCATAAATTGACATGAATCTGCCACGGGTATGCATGTGTTCCCCATCTTGAACTCCTCTCCCACCTCCCTCCCCATCCCATCCCGCTGGGCCATCCCAGTGCATCAGCCCTGAGCATCCTGTATCATGCATTGAACGAGGACTGGCCATTTGTTTCACATATGATAATATACCTGTTTCAATGCCATTCTCCCAAATCATCCCACCCTCTTCCTCTCTCACAGAGTCCAAAAGACTGTTCTAGACATCTGTATCTCTTTTTCTGTCTCACATACAGGGTTATTGTTACCATCTTTCTAAATTCCATATATATGCATTAGTATACTGTATTGGTGATTTTCTTTCTGGCTTACTTCACTCTGTATAATAGGCTCCAGTTTCATCCACCTCTTTAAAACTGATTCTAATTTTGTTCTTTTTTTTCTCAAGAATGTTTCGGCTATGCAGGGTCTTTTGTGGGTCCACACAAATTTTAGGATTATTTGTTCTAGTTCTGTGAAATACACCATTGGAAGTATGATAGGTATTGAACTGAATCTATAGATTGCTTTGGGTAGTATGGGCAACATTTTAACAGGATTAATTCGTCTAATCCAAGAATATGGAATATCTTTCCATCTACTTGTATCTTCTTTGCTTTCTTTCATCAGTGTCATATTTTCAATATATAGTTCTTTCATCTCCTTGGTTAAATTTATTTCTAGGTATTGTACTCTTTGATGCCATTATAAAAGAGATTTTCTTAAGTTTCCATCCTGATAGTTCATTATTAGTGTACAGAAACACAATGATTTATATATGTAGATTTCATATCCCATGACTTTCCTGAATTCATTTATTAGTTCTAACAGTTTTTGGGTGGTGTCCTAAGGGTTTTCTATATGTAGTATCATGTCACCATCAAATAGTGAGAGTTTCACTTCTTTCTTTCTGATTTGGATGCAGTTTAATCCCTTTTCTTACATAATTACTGTAGCTAAGACTTCCAAAACTATACTGAATAAAATTGATTGAAGTGGGCATCCTTGTCTTGTTTCTGATCTCAGAGGAAATCCTTTCAGCTTTTCACCATTGAGTATGATGTTAGCTATTGGTTTTCCTTTTCTTTTTTTAATTTAATTTTTATTTTAACTTTGTTTTACTTTACAATACTGTATTGGTTTTGCCATACATTGACATGAATCCACCACGGGTGTACATGCGTTCCCGAACATAAACCCCCTCCCACCTCCCACCCCATAACATCTGAGTCCTCCCCATGCACCATCCCCAAGCATTCTGCATCCTGCATCATACATAGACTGGCAATTCCTTTCTTACATGATAGTATACATGTTTCAATGCCATTCTCCCATCTCATCCCACCCTCTCCCTCTCCCAGAGTCCAAAAGTTCACTCTACACATCTGAGTCTCTTTTGTTGTCTCGCATACAGGGTCATCATCACCATCTTTCTATATTCCATATATACGCATTAGTATACTATATTGGTGTTTTTCTTTCTGGCTTACTTCACTCTGTATAATCGGTTCCAGCTCCATCCATCTCCTTAGAACTGATTCAAATGTATTCTTTTTAATGGCTGAGTAATACTCCATTGTGTATATGTACCACTCCTTTCTTATCCATTCATCTGCTGATGGACATCTAGGTTGTTTCCATGTCCTGGCTATTATAAACAGTGCTGCGATGAACATTGGGGTACATGTGTCTCTTTCTATTCTGGTTTCCTCTGTGTGTATGCCCAGCAGTGGGATTGCTGGGTCATAAGGCAGTTCTATTTGAATTTTTTAAGAAATCTCCACACTGTTCTCCATAGTGGCTGTACTAGTTACAGTGTAAGAGGGTTCCCTTTTCTCCACACCCTCTCCAGCATTTATTGCTTGCAGACTTCTGGATCGCAGCCATTCTGACTGGTGTGAAGTGGTACCTCATTGTGGTTTTGATTTGCATTTCTCTGATAATGAGTGATGTTGAGCATCTTTTCATGTGTTTGTTAGCCATCTGTATTTCTTCTTTGGATAAATGTCTATTTAGTTCTTTAGCCCATTGTTTGATTGGGTCGTTTATTTTTCTGGAATTGAGCTGTATAAGTTGCTTGTATATTTTTGAGATTAGCTGTTTGTCAGTTGCTTCATTTGCTATTATTTTCTCCCATTCAGAAGGCTGTCTTTTCACCTTGCTTATAGTTTCCTTTGTTGTGCAGAAGCTTTTAATTTTAATTAGACTTTTTCATACATGGTTCTTATTTTGTTGAGATACATTTCCTCTATGCCCAGTTTGTTAATGCTTGCTATGACAAATGGATGCTGAATTTTCTCATATCCTTTTTTTTGCAGTTATTGAGATAATTTTTATTCTTTATTTTGTTAATTTGATGGATTATGAAGATGGGTTTGCAGACATTGAACCATCCCTGTATCCCTGGAGTAAATTCCACTTGATCATGTTGTTTGAGCTTTTTAATGTACTATTGGATTGTTTGCTAACATTTTATTGAGAATTTTTGCGTCAGTGTTCATCAGGAATATTAGGCTGGTTTTTGTTATAAGTCATAAGAATACATATAAATTTTGCAAAAGCTTTCCCTCATATCTCATACTCTAGTGACCTGACACAATACAATTTAATTAGATGCCCCTTGCTTTATAAAATCCTTTCCTATCACTTAGATGTTTCTTCCTTCTGCTCAAAAATTCCTTAAATTTGAACAAACTATGGCATATGCAGTACAAAAGGTAAATATAACTAACAAAGGAGTTAGGAATGGAGAGAGAAAACTAACAGATCAAGACTACCCTCAAATAGATCTACTTGCTGTTCCTATTAAAGCCAAGGTGTAAAAGCAGCAGCATGAAGCTCCCAATGTTGAGAAATTAACTTAGCAGTGTGTTTCTAAAAATTTGATCTATGCTATCACTCAAGTATTCAATGAGTTAGAAGTCATTAGAAAGAAAAAATTTAATTTCCATTTGCCATGATTTTAGATAATAAAATTTTAAAAATTAGTTGATGTCTCAAGTGTCTTTTGCTAAACACTAGACCCAGAAAGTCGCTCAGTAGTGTCCGACTCTTTGCGACCCCATGGACTGTAGCCTACCAGGCTCTTCCGTCCATGGGATTTTCCAGGCAAGAATATTGGAGTGGATTGCCATTTCCTTCTCCAGGGGATCTTCCTGACCCAGATAAAGTGTCTGCCTACAATGGGGAAGACCCAGGTTCAATCCCTGGGTTGGGAAGATTCCCCTGGAGAAGGAAATAGCAATCCATTCCAGTACTATTGCCTTGAAAATCCCATGGAAAGAGGAGCATAGTAGGGTCTGTGTGGGGTCGCAAAAGAGTCAGACACAACTGAGCAACTACACTTACACTTTAGACCCAGAAAGAGTTCTATGATTGGAAAATAGTACATACTACAATTTTCCTCTCCTAATTCATATCAACACTTTCAGAAAGTTTCAGCAAATTAATCAAGTTTAATATAGCATTTTGAGCATAGAACATTAAAAAAATATATATTCATGGAGAATAAGCATTCTGCAGAAAATACTGTTTACATTGCTAAACAACAATAAATGTCCAAACAGTCTTTAAAATACAGTAATGGAATAACAGGAAAAAAAATTCAAATGCTGAAAATATGGGATCATACTGATGATCATCTAATAATATCATAGTAAGTAAGTAAAGTTGCTCAGTTGTATCCAACTCTTTGCGACCCCATGGACTGTAACCTACCAGGCTCCTCTGTCCATGGGATTTTCCAGGCAATAGCACTGGAGTGGATTGCCATTTCCTTCGCCAGCGGATCTTCCCGACCCAGGGGTCAAATCCAGGTCTCCCGCATTATAGACAGACGCTTTACCGTCTGAGCCACCAGGGAATAATATCATAAATATATTTATTCCAAAAACTGAGAAACCATTTCCACAGGCTGCATATTTAATTTTAACGAAAAACTTCACCTACAATCAATGTGATTTTCTAAGAGTAGAATCTAGCCATTTTCTTCTACAGGTATTTTCTAGCACAGAGTTAAAAGGCCACTTCACTAAGGTGAACAACTCAGAAAGGAAAATTTCTATCCATTTTCCTAGAATTTTTTTTTTTAAGAGAAATCCATTTGTAAGTTTCCAAGCATTTTCTTTATGCTTCAGAAAGACATTTACCTTCCCCCAGCACCAGCCTGGTTCTGAAGTGTATGGAGCGGGGATGGGTGGTGTCTTCTTTGTAAGTAGTGTCACTCAGAAGGTCAAGAGCACTCTGCTATGTTCCTTGCAGTTTCTTTCAAAGTAAGCAAACAGAGAAGTGGCACGCTTTTCTTTTTGTTCATACTTTTTATGTTTAATATAAGTCTTCTGGAAGTGTGGAAATTTTCTCCTATTAATTCCCCCCCACAAAGTTATAATTATTAAAATACATTCTTCATGAAAAAAGTGGCAGAAATATAAAGTTGTATAAGCAATTTTAAAATGAACATCCACAATAATGTCCACAAGAGAAACACACACAATTCTTGCCATGACAGTCATTGTACTCTAGCAAAGTAGACACAGATATTTAATGAGGGATCACCTCAAGAATTTATCATTCCAATCGTGTTCAGTGTTGCAATGGAAAAATGTAGTTCTCTGAAAGCAGAAAGAGCTCCGCTTATTTCTACAATATTTACGTCTGTTTGTTGCTCTGCTTCTCAGTAATTTGTTTTTCATCAATAATAAAACCTATGTCACTCTAAAGCACAGCTGCCCCTCCAGAATAGACTGTTCTGAGAGAGCTGAAGAACATCAAAGAGAGTCTCTTCTCCTTGCTCTGGCTTTGCTCTAGACCCTTCAGGGACCAAATTTGGATTTCGAGCGACAGAATGTGACGTCTCAACTAGTGAGGGAAGTGTGCGTGCGTGCTAAGCCACTTCAGTCGTGTCTGACTCTGTGTGACCCTGTCCGCCAGGCTCCTCTGTTCATGGGATTCTGCAGGCCAGAAGAAGGGAGTGGGTGGCCAAGGCCTTCTCCAGGAGATCTTTCCGATTCAGAGATTGAACCTATGTCTCTCAAGTCTGCTGCACTGGTAGGCAGGTTCTTTACCACTAGACAACCTGGAAGCCTGTTTGTTAAAACAGACTGTGGCCCTCACTCTCATGTACTTCCCCAGACCATTCCTATCATGGCATACCCTCACTGTACAGATGACTGCGCTTCGAAAGCAGCAGCACAAGTCTGTACTGCAGACGACTTCAAAGGCCACCGGTTGCAGGGGATTCTTCCCCAGCCCAGGCGCGGGGCAGCTGCAGAGCGGAGACGAGGACTTCCCAACCTGCACACGAGACAAGGGTGCTGTTTGCTCTACGATGGCTGTGAAGTCAAAGATGTAAGTTTGTGTGCTCTGTGTGTTCTAAATTCAGCCTTTTGTACAGCTTCAGAGAATACCTAAAAGCTCGATTTAAAGAGGGAATAAAACACATAATTAATTTCTAGTTTGGTTGAATTTAAGCCTTGAGATTTGGTGTTTTACCTGTTGATGTGCCTGGTATTTTCTACATAAAATGCAAGTTAATTCCAATGTCTTATAATTCCATTTACCTTTCATGTCTTCGTTTTCTAATTCTAATAACTGCTTGACTCAGTTTTAGAGACACAAAAGTAGACAGTTTGTACTGACACTCTGAAAACTTTTATAGCCCATAAATACAAAATGACATTACATTTTGTGTAAAATATTTATATGAGGAAATGCCATATACACATTTTTATCTTAAATTCAAAAGAAAATATTTTGTGTGTGTTTCCTTATTCATTTTGGTTCATTTACTTTACCAGTTTACTTAGGTTTAGAGAGACATCATAGCTTTGCCATACCCAAGGAATATCCAGTCTCCTGAACAATTCTACTCTCAGATCATTGAATAAATTTGGATTCTGATTGTTTTTCAGTGTTGACAATTGTAGAACAGGTACTTGGGTCAGTGACTATAAGATGCTCATGAGGGTTCAAATGTTTTCCACCTTAAGTGTCTATATATTATCACATCATACATGTTTTTACACAAAAACCTGGAGTATAACCTAAGTTTTAGGAAGTCCATACCTAGACCTGGACCCCTGTTGTATTAGGTTAAACCATATCAAATTTTCTGTATTTGACTGTGTGACCCACAAACCAGCAACTTTATATGGTTCAATGTAATACTATATGTATCTTTATACCAGAAAATAAAATTTACTTTAATGGTTCATTTGATTAAAAACAATATGAATCAGAACAAAACAACAAACCTCTGAACAAATATCTGTAGGTCATTTGAAATCAAATCATTCATTATAAAGTGGGTATTTATGACTTGGCTAGCTAATGGTCAACCATCAATTGCAACATTTTCTAAGTTTTTTCTTTTTAATTGTAGACTAGAGTATTTTAAAAATTTATCACAATATTGTTTCTGTTTTATATTTTGTTTTTTGACTGCAAGGTTTATGTGATCTTAGCTCTCTGACCAGGGATCGAACTCACACACCCGGCCTAGTCTTAACCACTACACAGCTAGAGAAGTCCCAAAACTTTTGAAAAGATTGCTATCTAAAGATTTCGGGCTTCCCTGGTGGCTCAGATGGTAAAGGATTCGCCTGCAATGCAGGAGACCTGGGTTCGATCCCTGGGTTGGGAAGATCCCCTGGAGGAGGGCATGGCAACCCACTCCACTATTCTTGTCTGTAGAATCCCCGTGGACAGAGGAGTCTGGCAGGATACAGTCCATGGGGTTGCAAAGCGTTGGACACGACTAAGTGACTAAGCACATCTAAAGATTTCATCATGTCTCTTAAAAATGCATTATAATGCTTATCTTTTCTGAAGACTTATATACTCAACTTCGACCTATTAATTGTGAACTTTAGCTAAAAACCTATTTCATATCATTTACAATATTCTTTAGGAAAAGTCCCGAGCGGATTATTTACTGTTGAACACTTCAAGTTTGGAGGACTGACAATCAGTGGTACTTAATTTTGGTACTTAATAATTAATTCTTTTTTATTTGTCAGCTATAGGTAGTCCGGCTTTCAGACCAGGGGCTGTTTATTTATTCCAGAAGTATGTATATGCGTTGGGGGGCTGGGGAGAGAGAGAACTATAAATGACAAAACACAGGCAGAAGCCAGCTGGATCACCTCTTTCCCACTGAGTGATACAAACACGACTGCCCCCGTGACCTTCAGGGCTTGGTGCAAAGAAGTCTTTCAAAACTGGTCACAGCAAAAAAATTGCTTGCTTGCTGCATTTTATTGCTGATTTGCTATATTAAATTTTAATTATTAAAGATGGAACATCATTAAATACTCTCTTTCCACTTACTTTCATCAGGTTCAACATATTCTGATTTTACCACCTCCGTTTCACTGTGCAAAATATCAACAGCAATGCAGTTTTCAAAAAACTCATATCATGCATTATCTTTTTCCGATTCTCACTTAAATCTCTTTGTTTTCAGTTGTGTTTCAATAGGAATAAGAGACCTCTGAGAGAAGGGAGAACCACAGTCACACCAGTGCTCCTTACCCAGCGAGCTTTCCAGAAAAGGGAACTGATTACTCAGTTTCTGGAGCATCACTTTTTTGCCTCCAAATCAAAACCAGCCAGGGGCAGACTGAGTCAATCTGTCCCTCAGTCACAGAAACTGGTATTTCAAAACACTCACTTTTCAAGTGGCTAGATTTGACATTTCTGATAATCAATATTTAAGATGGTTATTCAGGTCCGACCTATGAGCCATCTACTTGAGTATGTATGTGAATTAAAAAGGCTGACAGATCTCAGTGTATGAGGGAAACTTCCCTCGTCAGCCATCAATTGGATGACACTTAGGGAAAATGGCATGATTCCTTTTCCTTTTGAATGTTGGTATTTCAGCTGTCAAAAGATTATCTTCTGAAATATTTGGCCATGGAAATCTGAGCAGTGCCATTGGTGAACTGGATCTTATCAACACAACTTGGAAGAATAGGGAATTATTTTCTGTTGTAGCTAGTAACATTAAGAGTAATATATGTATATATATATAATTACTTGTTAAGCAGTTAAATCCAAAGTGGGTATTTCTAGGATTTCCATCAGAATGTACTTTAAAACTCCATTTTTTCTTAATGTTTAATAAATGTTCCACATTCTATCCTAAGCCTTAAATCTGTGGCTGCTTCATAAGTGGTATTCACTCTACAAAAGATTAACAGAACCCTTGTACTAATGGAGCCTAACATGAGCCTGACATTTGAAAATTTCACTGTGCCTTTCCTTTTCTTTCTCCTCTTTCTCTTCTCTTCCTCTCTCTAGGTCAATTTATTTTCTACTATTTCTCTTTCTAATTTTAGAAGCACTATCTGAGACAGTTTGTCAGTGAAATTGTTATGGTCTGTTGCCTCATATTTTGCTAAGTCAAGATGATTTATATTTTTAATTGCTTTAACTGATCAATAAACAGATTGTCTTGGCAGCAACAATATGGGGTTGCTACTACCGGACATATTATGAGGAGAGGTCATATTCAGAAGAAGGCAGATTCATTGTCAGGCTAGAGACCTGACATACAAATTTTTATTTAAACCACAATGGGTTAGGTAGGAAACAGTGAAGCTGACCTCAGTCAACAGATAGCTATGATTTTCTCCAGGTCTCTATGGCTCTGAAGTCTGTGTTCTTTTCTATCCTAAACTCCAGTATCTCATGGTGTAATCATGATCTTTATCATCACATTTCGGAAAAAAAGATTTGAAGTAGATAAATTACCTAATCCCTCTGGATTACAAACTGTCAAAAACTGAGCATTACTCATTTTTCAATTATCTCTTGAATAATGTGGTTTGAGAACTTCTGAAAAGTGCCCCAATTATATGACATATGCATCTCTTGTGCTGTATGCTTGGCATTTTGCCATGAAATACGTATTTCAATGCAATTCTTAATTCTTTGCACAGTCTTGGAATAGAAGGAACATACCTCAACATAATAAAAGCTATATATGACAAACCCACAGCAAACATTATCCTCAACAGTGAAAAATTGAAAGCATTTCCCCTAAATTCTCACCACTACTATTCAACATAGTTTTGGAAGTTTTGGCCACAGCAATCAGAGCAGAAAAAGAAATAAAAGGAATCCAAATTGGAAAAGAAGTAAAACTCTCACTGTTTGCAGATGACATGATCCTCTACATAGAAAATCCTAAAGACTCTACCAGAAAATTACTAGAGCTAATCAATGAATATAGTAAAGTTGCAAGATATAAAATCAACACACAGAAATCCCTTGCATTCCTATACACTAATAATGAGAAAATAGAGAAATTAAGGAAACAATTCCACTCACCATTGCAACGAAAAGAATAAAATACTTGGGAATATATATACCTAAAGAAACAAAAGACCTATATATAGAAATCTATAAAACACTAGGGAAAGAAATCAAAGAGGACACTAATAGATGGAGAAATACACTGTGTTCATGGATCGGAAGAATCAATATAGTGAAAGTGAGCATACTACCCAAAGCAATCTATCAGAGAAGGCAATGGCACCCAACTCCAGTACTCTTGCCTGGAAAATTCCATGGATGGAGGAGCCTGGTGGGCTGCAGTCCATGGGGTCGCTAAGAGTAGGACACGACGGAGGGACTTCACTGTCACTTTTCACTTTCACACACTGGAGAAGGAAATGGCAACCCACTCCAGTGTTCTTGCCTGGAGAATCCCAGCCATGGGGGAGCCTGGTGGGCTGCTGTCTATGGGGTTGCATAGAGTCGGACATGACCGAAGTGACTTAGCAGTAGCAGCAACAGAACAAATAATTGTAATTTGTATGGAAATACAAAAAACTTTGCATAGCCAAAGCAATCATGAGAAAGAAGAATGGAACTGGAGGAATCAAACTGCCTGACTTCAGGCTCTACCACAAAGCCACAGTCATCAAGACAGTATAGTACTGGCACAAAGACAGAAATATAGATCAATGGAACAAAATAGAAAGCCCAGAGATAAATCCACACACCTATGGACACCTTATCTTCGACAAAGGAGGCAAGAATATACAACGGAGAAAAGACAATCTCTTTAACAAGTGGTGCTGGGAAAACTGGTCAACCACTTGTAAAAGAATGAAACCAGAACACTTTCTAATACCATACACAAAAATAAACTCAAAGTGGATTAAAGAGCTAAACCTAAGACCAGAACCTATAAAACTCCTAGAGGAGAACATAGGCAAAACACTCTCTGACATACATCACAGCAGGATCTTCTATGACTCACCTCCCAGAATACTGGAAATAAAAGCAAAAATAAACAAATGGGACCGAATTAAAATTAAAAGCTTCTGCACAACAAAGGAAACTATAAGCAAGGTGAAAAGACAGCCTTCTGAATGGGAGAAAATAATAGCAAATGAAGCAACTGACAAAGAATGAATCTCAAAAATATACAAGCAACTCTTGCAGCTCAATTCCAGAAAAATAAACGACCCAATCAAACAATGGGCCAAAGACTAAACAGACATTTATCCAAAGAAGGCATACAGACGGCTAACAAACACATGAAAAGATGCTCAACATCACTCACTATCAGAGAAATGCAAATCAAAACCACAATGAGGTACCATTTCAAGCCAGTCAGAATGGCTGCGATCCAAAAGTCTACAAGCAATAAATGCTGGAGAGGGTGTGGAGAAAAGGGAACCCTCTTACACTGTTGGTGGGAATGCAAACTAGTACAGCCACTATGGAGAACAGTGTGGAGATTCCTTAAAAAACTGGAAATAGAACTGCCTTATGACCCAGCAATCCTACTGCTGGGCATACACACCAAGGAAACCAGAATTGAAAGAGACACATGTACCCCAATGTTCATCGCAGCACTGATTATAATAGCCAGGACATGGAAGCAACCTAGATGTCCATCAGCAGATAATGGATAAGAAAGCTGTGGCACATATACACAACAGAATATTACTCAGCCATTAAAAAGAATACATTTGAATCAGTTCTAATGAGGTGGATGAAACTGGAGCCTATTATACAGAGTAAAGTAAGCCAGAAAGAAAAACACCAATACAGTATAATAATGCATATATATGGAATTTAGAAAGATGGTAATGATAACCCTATATGTGAGACAGCAAAAGAGACACAGATGTATCTAGCAGTATTTTGGACTCTGTGGGAAAGGGTGAGGGTGGGATGATTTGGGAGAATGGCATTGAAACATGTATATTATCATATGTGAAATGAATCATCAGTCCAGGATCGATGCATGATACAGGATGCTTGGGGCTGGTGCACTGGGATGACCCAGAGGGATGGGATGGGGAGGGAGGTAGAAGGGGGGGGTTCAAGATGGGGAAAACATGTACTCCCGTGGCAGATTCATGTCAATGTATGGAAAAACCAATACAACATTGTACAGTAAATAAAAAAATTAAATAAAATTTTTTTCCAACTCAAAAAACATTCTTTGCACAGTCTTAAGATCTATTAACAGTGGAAACAGTGTCAGACCTTATTTTTTGGGGCTCCAAAATCACTGCAGATGGTGACTGCAGCCATGAAATTAAAAGACGCTTACTCCTTGGAAGAAAAGTTATGACCAACCTAGATAGCATATTCAAAAGCAGAGACATTACTTTGCCGACTAAGGTCCATCTAGTCAAGGCTATGGTTTTTCCTGTGGTCATGTATGGATGTGAGAGTTGGACTGTGAAGAAGGCTGAGCGCCAAAGAATTGATGCTTCTGAACTGTGGTGTTCGAGAAGACTCTTGAGAGTCCCTTGGACTGCAAGGAGATCCAACCAGTCCATTCTGAAGGAGATCAGCCCTGGGTTTCTTTGGAAGGAATGATGCTAAAGCTGAAACTCCAGTACTTTGGCCACCTCATGCGAAGAGTTGACTCATTGGGAAGGGCTTTGATGCTGGGAGGGGTTGGAGGTAGGAGAAGAAGGGGACGACAGAGGATGAGATGGCTGGATGGCATCACTGACTTGATGGACGCAAGTCTGGGTGAACTCCGGGAGTTGGTGATGGACAGGGAGGCCTGGCGTGCTGCGATTCATGGAGTTGCAAAGAGTTGGACATGACTGAGCGACTGAACTGAACTGAAGATCTGTTAAATTCTGTTGCCACAGTACAGTATTAAGACATTTGTTTAGTATAAAACAATATGGATCAGTATTAACTCAGTGCTTGCCATTTAATATAGAAATCCCATTCCCAGACTGAATTTCTGACCTATTAAAAGACATGGACAATGGCTAAAATTACTCTCTGTCCAGTCTGCAGATTCTTTTCAAGGCTTGTTTCACAATATCAGAGCTATATAATGTGATTATATAATGGGAAAGACTAGAGATCTCTTCAAGAATATTAAGAGATATCAAGGGAAGGTTTCATGCAAAGATGGGCATGATAAAGGACACTAAAGGTAAGGAACTAACAGAAGTCAGAAGAGATTAAAAAGAGGTGGCAAGAATACACAGAAGAACTACACAAAAAAGGTCTTAATGACCCAGATAACCATGATGGTGTGGTCACTCACCTACAGCCAGACATCCTGGAATGTGAAGTCAAGTGGGTCTTAGGAAGTGTCACTACAAACAAAGCTACTAGAGGTGATGGAATTTCAGCTAAGCTATTTCAAATCATAAAAGATGATGGTGTTAGAGTGCTGCACTCAATATGCTGGGAAATTTAGAAAAAACAGCAGTGTCCACAGAACTGGAAAAGGTCAGTTTTCATTACAAACTCAAAGAAGGGCAGTGCCAAAGAATGTACAAATTACCAAATAATTGCACTTATTTCGAAGGCCAGTAAGGTTATGCTCAATATCCTTCAAGCTAGACTTTAGCAGCACATGAACTGAGAACTTCCAGATGTAAAAGCTGGGTTTAGAAAAGGCAGAGGAACCAGATATCAAATTGCCAACATTTGCAGGATCATAGAGAAAGCAAGGGAATTCCACAAAAACATCTACTTCTGCTTCACCTGACTATGCTAAAGCCTTTGACTGTGTGGATCACAACAAACTGAGGAAAATTCTTAAGAGATGGGAATAAAGATCACCTTAGCTGTCTCCTGAGAAACCTGTAGGCAGGTCAAGAAGCGTACATGGAGCAACTGACTGGTTCAAAATTGGGAAAGATGTATGTCAAGACTGTATATTGTCACCTTGCTTATTTAACTTCTATGCAGAGTACATCATGCAAAATGCGAGGCTGGATGAATAGCAAGGTGGAATCAAGATTGTCATGGAGTATTACTCAGCCATTAAAAAGAACACATTTGAATCAGTTCTAATGAGGTAGATGAAACTGGAGCCGATTATAGAGAGTGAAGTAAGCCAGAAAGAAAAACACCAATACAGTATACTAACACATATATATGGAATTTTTTTGGGGGGCTCCAAAATCACTGCAGATGGTGATTGCAGCCATGAAATTAAAAGATGCTTACTCCTTGGAAGAAAAGTTATGACCAACCTAGACAGCATATTGAAAAGCAGAGACATTACTTTGCCGACTAAGGTCCATCTAGTCAAGGCTATGGTTTTTCCAGTAATCATGCATGGATGTGAGAGTTGGACTGTGAAGAAGGCTGAGTGCCAAAGAATTGATGCTTTTGAACTGTGGTGTTGGAGAAGACTCTTGAGAGTCCCTTGGACTGCAAGGAGATCCAACCAGTCCATTCTGAAGGAGATCAGCCCTGGGATTTCTTTGGAAGGAATGATGCTAAAGTGAAACTCCAGTACTTTGGCCACCTCATGTGAAGAGTTGACTCATCAGGAAAGACTCTGATGCTGGGAGGGATTGGGGGCAGGAGGAGAAGGGGACGAAAGAGGATGAGATGGCTGGATGGCATCACTGACTCAGTGGATTTGAGTTTGAGTGAACTCCGGGAGTTGGTGATGGACAGGGAGGCCTGGTGTGCTGCGATTCATGGGGTTGCAAAGAGTCGGTCACGACTGAGTGAGTGAACTGAACTGATATATGGAATTTAGAAAGATGGCAATGATAACCCTGTATGCGAGACAGCAAAAGAGACACAGATGTACAGAACAGACTTTTGGACTCTGTGGGAGAGGGAGAGGGTGGGATGATTTGGGAGAATGGCATTGAAACATGTATACTATCATATAAGAAATGAATGGCCAATCTAGGTTCAATGCAGTATACAGGATGCTTGGGGCTGGTGCACTGGGATGACCCAGAGAGATGATATGGGGAGGGTGGTGGGAGGGGGGTTCAGGATTGGGAACTCATGTACACCTGTGGCAGATTCATGTCAATGTATGGCAAAACCAATACAGTGTTGTAAAGTAAAAAAAAAAATAAATAAAATAAATAAAATAAAATTAGAAAAAAAAGATTGTCAGGAGAAAAATCAATAGCCTCAGATATGCAGATGATACCATTCTAATAGCAGAAATTGAGGAGGAACTAAAGAGCCTCCTGATGAGGGTGAAAGAGAGGAGTGGAAAAGCTTAAAACTCAACATTTCAAAAAACTAAGATCATGGCATCCAGTCCCATCACTTCATGGCAAAAAGAAGGGGAAAAAGTGGAAAACAAATAGAATGCTGTGCAGATCAACTCAGGAGATCAGGGGTTTCCCAGGATGGGACCAGCAGGGGAAGAGAGACTCTGGAGGGGCCACCTTTGGGAATGAAGGTGGCAGAGCCCTCCAGTAAGATGAACTGGGCTGAGTGACTGGGTCCATGTACAACCCGGACAAGCTGAACCCCCACCCGTCAGTCATGAGCATTTACAGGAAACAAACAAAACAGTTACCTCCCTGCTTTCTTCAGGGCTCACAAAAGACAATTTTGCTTCCCTAAAAATACATTTCTCCTGAACGGAACTTTTTACGTTATAGTGTACCATGTGTATCTAAATCTACAAAATTAAACTGAATTTAAAATGAACATCCTACAGCATGATTATAATTTCACAAGTTTCTTTTTTGTAATGGACTTCCAGTTCTTTCTTGTGTGTGTGTGCGTGTTTTCTCTTCTTTTTCTAAACAGGACAACAGTGCACTGGATGCCAAAAGCTTCCAGTCCTAGTCCTGGCTTTGTCACTTGCTCTGGAAAAGTTCTCACTCTCCCCTGAGTCTTATCTCTTCATTTGTTAAAGAGACTGGCTGTGACGTACCTAAGTACTTTAACCATCTTCAGCTGTAAAATTCTATGGTGATCAAAAATAAAGTAAGGCTCTATCTGAACATTAAGAAATCCAACTCATGGCACTAAGTCTACAAATATGAAAATATGTGTGGGAGGTGTATTCTTGGTATAGAAGTCTTCTTTAAACATGATTCATAAGCATTTGCCAAAAAATGCTAAATTAACTGATGGGATCTCCTTCAAAGGAAACCTACAGTTTTAAACCTATCTAAAGCAATGGTATTGTGGTAGTTAATTTAAAAGGAAGAACTAGTTTTAATGATTTATTATCAGAAAGCATTATGCTAAACAGATATTCACTACAAATTTAGGACACGTCTTAGAAACTACACTCCTCTGTTGTAAAAAAGAACTTTTAATAATGCAACTACCTGATGAAAACTGGCATATCACAGCTTCCCTCAGAGTATAACAATAGTTTGGCTGGCTGTGTAACATTCAGGTTCTTAGACAGCCTGGATGGCATGTAATTAGCTGTTTTCTCCTAAATCTCTCCCTGAACCCCTCTGTTAATGCTTAAAAAAAAAAAAAATGTTCTGAAATTAAAGAAAGTCCTATCAAGGGTATATCCATTTATCTTTACAGTTTGGACATATTGCTTTATGAAGCAATTCAGCAGAGCTCACTCTACACTTAGTTGGTGGCTCTTTTGTTCACTCCCATTGGCATTCTAAACGTGGGTAAAACATGCATCACTAAAATGCTTACATTTGAAGGGAACCACTTGGCCCGTGTCCTTTCTGCCGCCCCCTCACCCCAGCTGCTCTTCTGCCTGAAGTCCGGCACACACTGCAGTCCTGCCCACTTGCTCTCCAGCAGATGGTGGGCTCGCCCTCTTAAGTCGCAGAAGCATCACGCCGTCCAGCCTGACCTCTGGAGCCCTGATCCGACTGAGTGCCCAACGCGGGGAGAGTAGGTGGGCACTCCACCCAGCCCATATCTCCCGGTTCAACAAGCATGCACTGCGTACCTGTGTCCACCCATGTGATCAGCCACGCGCGGACTCACCAAATCCTCATCCCCAGCGTCTGCAGCCACATGACCTCTTGTGCTTGCTGCCCTCCTCCGTGATCCTCTCCTCACCAAGTATTCAGAGCCCATTCCTTCCCTGGCTGGTGTTCAAATGTCACGTCTGCGGAGAGATCCACCCTTCCTAAAGCCGTGGCCATCTCCTCACTGTGACTTACTTTTATTCATAGAACTTATTACTTGACATTATCTATATGTATCTTTTTTTTTTTTTTTTTTTTTTCTGGTTTCTTCCACCAGCATGTAAGGTCCAGGAGGCACTTTGGCTCACTGCGTATTTCCACCATGTATGCCGGTCTCTGGCACAGAGGCACCATTCAGTATATAAATGCTGAATGAGTGAGTGACTTTTCTGAGGACCTCCTCTGCCTAAGGCACTGGGCTAGGCCAAGAAGGGGATACAGCCAAGAGGAAGCCATATCCCGACAGCAGGGGAGCGGACCCCAAACAAGGACACACCTGCACTAAACACAGGGCTGCTCTTCAGTTGCGAATCCCTGCCCTTCCACCCCAGGGGGGAAGGGGGGCGGGCACCCTGCACTTCATCGGGGGACTTCTGCTGGGGATCAGGGGTGATCACAGAATCTGCCCTGGGACTGCCTACTCCATATATAGCCAAGATGCTTTTCCAGCCTTATATTCATTCTCTGGAGAGTTTGTTCAGTACCTTTTTTCTGTCTTCTGACCTCAAATCGGGGACAAGAGGTTAAGAGGTAGGCTCTTATCTTCGTTTCTTTCTCATTACCTTCAACATCTGTATTTTTTCTACTTTCAAACAGAAATCACATAAGGATTCTTTAGGAGAAACCAGGGGGCATGGAGAAGAGAGTGCTCTAGACTGTGCTTTTAATAAGGCTTGCTTGTTTAATGCTGCAAAGTAAAAATCTATGGTTTTAAATATATATACACATACGTACATGGAAGATTTTACTTACATGTATATTACTGCTGGTATATAACGGCTCAAAACACCCACATTTTTTCCTTCCTTTTTAAGTATATGTACTGCTGATTTGTTCACAGAGATGCTGTAGTCTTATTGACAAAAGCACATAACATCAGTCTGAATACACACCAGGGAAAGCAAAGCAAACTAATATATATTCTATATTCTGAGCTTTCTTACACAACCTAAAAATTTAGTACTACTGTATTTACTTGTATAATTAATGAAGTCAGTATAAGACCTGTAACCAGCTCTACTTATCAACTGCTTATCTGTCCTGCTATTCGCACTTTTCCCTTTTTTGCCTGCACGTGTGCCTCGGCTTCTGAAACTCACTGGCCACAGAACCTGTCAGAGCGGTGTTTCCCAAACTGTGTTTGATGAGAAGATGTTTCATAAAAAGATTTCACGGTCAATAAGTTCAGAAATATTCATAGTAAAGGACCTGATAGGTTCTGCAGTAAATACATACGAATAAATTTATTTAAGCCAATGCTTCCTATACCTTCATTCTGAATGTCTTGTTCACAGAGTGAGAGCTAGTGAGACTGGCTGGGGAAATGCTAGTTTCCAGTCTTCTGGATCACATTCCCCTTCTGTCATCATTCCCCGCCTTTCTTTCTTCCAAGTCTCCCTCTGTGGTGACACTTCCCATCACTCAGAGCCCACTGCAAACCTTCTCCTGGGGGTTACCCTGCGTTCCCGCCTCCATCCTCCCTGACCTTCCTTCCAGTCTTTTCCCGTATCGACTATGTAGCAGACGCTGTGCTTGGTTCCCAGGATGGAAGGCCAAGAGACTCATCAACTACCCGTGAGGACGACTGGGGATGGGGGGAACTACATTTTCTCCTTTCTTTTTAAGTACATGTACTGCTGATTTGTTCACAGAGATGCTGTAGTCTTATTGACAAAAGCACATAACATCAGTCTGAACATACACCAGGCAAAGCAAAGCAAACTAATATATATTCTATATCCTGAGCTGAGCTAAGTGGATGACTGGGCTGAACCAGGAAGAATTAAGGAAGCGATCCAGATCTGAGGGCATATAGGAGTGTATACGTGTGCCTGGAGGAGCTGGAGGAGTAAGTGGGGGAGGGCCATTTAATATATGTGACACATTATGTGCAAACACAGCTTATTGTATAAGAATCTTCTGATTTCCTTGCCTTCTCTAGAACCCAGGGAGAAAGAACAGAGGTGGAGTGTGAAGTGAGAATTAGTGTGGGGAGAGGTAAGACTTAGTATGATCATGGAGGGCTTTGCACATTAAGCATATTGAATTTATCCTTTAAGCCAGAGGTTCTCAGCCTAAACTGCGCTTTTGCATAACCTGGAGCTTTTAAAAAATGCCCACAGATGCACCCTGCATCAATTTAGGAGGCACTGCATTATGCTCTAGGGTTTGTCTTTAATAGCGTGTTTAATTTTGCAAAATTAAAAATAAAGGTTCTATATATCTTTTCTGGCATGGAAGACTTATTTTATTTACAAGTATTAATATATTATTGTTGGTGTATAATGACTTAACATGCCCAAGATCTTCCTTTCAAGTATCTGTATTGATTCTCTGTTCATAGAGGCCCTGAAGTCTAATCACCAAAAGCACAAAATATCAATGTCTGGAGTAGGGCCTTTTTTTTTTTTTTAAACTTCACAGTGATTTAATATGCAGCCAGCGTTGAAACCGCTGCTGGATTCCTTGGAAACTTTGAAGGGTACTGAAAGATTCTGAAAAGTATGAAACATGATCAGGTTCTATTTTAGAGATATCACTTTAAAGGAAAACAAAAGATACATATGATTACAGAATGATGTTTAGTCCTGAGAATCCCTGGCACTCACAAACTATTTTGTGAAAGAATAAATTGGAACCAAACAAAACATGTGTGGTAGACACTGCAGACCTGGCTTCCCAGGCAGACGGACGGAGGAGAGGCAGGAACAGGGGCAGAGCTCTCTAAAAAGGAGAGAGAGCCAGACAGTACCACCTAATCTCACCTCTTCCATCCACACCCTCTCTGTGGACTGTCTGGTACACAGATTAGGGGCATGAGACTGGAATTAAACAGACCTGGTTTCTAATTCCCATCTGACACATACAACTGTTTACTTTGGGATAAGTTATTTATTCCCGTTAAGCCTCAGCCTTAGTATCTGTAAAATGGGGATGATGACAAGACAAATGAGGTAATGGTTAAGAATCACTAGTCTAATGCTTGATATAGAAAGAAAACTCACTACTAAGTGTTCATGGATAAACCGTTACAACTGACATGCACCTCCTGGGAATTAGTCAAGGAATGTCTCTCCTGTTTCTGTTCTCTGTTTGGCCATCAAACACACTAACTATAAAGAAAAGTTTCACCTACAAAGTATAGCTGTAAGCACACCATAGGCATATGGACAGTCTTTTTTAAAGCAATGCCAATACAGCAACACAAAAACGTACATAGCTAGAAACTTCACTCAAATGCACTTCCAAGTGAACCGTGAATGAGCAGCATGATGAAGAAGGACTGTGAAAGGTCAGAAAATAATGTGGCGGACTGCAGGACCAAGTAGCAAAGGGCCCTGAAGAAAGAAAGCTATAGAGAATACGGTGACTATTTTAATAATACTAAAATGTCAAGCCTTATAGAATATATAATATTTAACTGCCAACCAAATATTCACAAAAGGTGATCATATATAGATGATTCAATATATACAGTAAACACTAAAACACACAGACCACATGATCTAACCAGAACGCAACAGAAGTTGAAATTAATAATAAAAATATAATAACCAAGACATAATCCCAAGATTAACTAAAGAGAACAAATTCTGCCTTGGGCATTTTACGTGTTTTTGCTAATTTAATGCTGCCAAACACCCCTTGAAGTATTTAGACCGTCTGCATATTACAGATAGAGCTTTAAAAAGATGCATGACTTGTTCAGCTAATTAGAGGTGAAAACCAGCACTGAAATTCAAGAAGTCATCTGTCAAAACTTTAAGTTTAACTACTATTCTGCACTGCCTCTCAAACTCTCGGAAAAGAAATTTTATTTCTCAGAATGAAACTTTAAAATATAGTTTAAAAATGAAAAAGAAAGGCAACTCATGAAAGAAGAAAAACTTAATGAAGTCCAAGTAGAAATTAATGATTAATGATTGATAATCAATATATATACTAAAGATTCATATTATTTATTTATTTTTAATTTATTTTTTAATTGAAGGATAACTACTTCTCAGAATTTTGTTGTTTTCTGTCAGCCCTCATGAGGGCAATCTGATTGTGACACGTGTCACCCCACTGATCGCCAGGGTGGATTCCGCTGTTCTGGCTGGCTAGGCGGGTGTCCCCTTCTTCCCTCACACGCCACGTGCTTCCCTCCTGAGGTTATGCACTTGGTTGAAGAGGACGACCATCCCCAATAAAGGAGGACAGGTCAAGGGTATAGGACTAACTCCGCTCCCCTGCTAGAACCTCCAAACAAACTCTCAGGATTCACATTTTTTTTAAGGTGTGTACAATAATAACAGATGACCACACAGTCTAATAAGAAATATAATTAGCAATATCTACTGGGTAACAGCCTGCTGTTATGCAGAACTTACTATGTACCAGGCACTGAAGTAAGCACTTCAATTTGTATTACATCAATTAATCCTCACAATAAACTTTTATAACAAATACCCTACATGCATGCTTAGTTGCTCAGTCTTGTCGGACTCTTTGTGATGCCGTGGACTGCAGTCTGACAGATGCCTCAGTCTGTGGGATTCTCCAAACAAGAATACTGGAGTGGGTTGCCATTTCCTTCTCTAGGGGATCTTCCTGACCCTTCTCTAGGGGATCAAACTCATATCTCCTGCACTGGAAGGCAGATTCTTTACCACTGAGCCACCTAGGAAGCTTGATAAATACTCTAGCAATACTCAAATTATAAGGAAAGTGAGTCTCAGAGAATTTAATTAACTTGTTTAAGTTCACCCCATTACTAAGTGCCTGCATCAGGTTTTGAACTCATGGCCTCTTGATTCCAGAACCCAAACTTTTGTATTATATTGTACATGTAAACAAATACCTAAAATTAAGAACAAGAAAGTACATGTAACACAATAAGTGAAGAATATTGCAATTTATTAGAGAATGTTAGGATAAATTTTGTGGCACAGAAGTTAAAATCTTTATTAAATGACTGATTTTACCTTGAAAATGGAATTGATCCAAGTTGGTATAACAATTCATTTAAAAATGCATAACCATAAAAAAATTGGAGCTGCTGTTTTAAAATAAAGCAAAAACCTTTCAGTGAAAGAACAGGTCTAGATCATTTTATAGGTAAATGTCATCAAGCTTTAAGAAGTAGATAATTCCATTAACATGTAAACCTTCGCAACCCACCAAAAGGGCACTAGAGACCAAGACAGAAAAATGGGGATGGCTTTCAGAGGGTGAAGCAGACGATAAACTGGTACCATGAAGAATGACAACTTCAGATAAGTTCTATGAATTTGATAGAGTCGAGAGGAATTCTGCTTCAGATGACTGCCAGCCCTCTCTGAGAATGTGACATTGTTACGGGAGCGATGATGTGACAGGCTAGAAGCAGCTAGATGTGATAAGACAGGCAGAGAGCTGCACCCAAGGGAATAACAAAGAGAATAACATGGAAAAATACCCAGAGGCAGGAATGCAAGGAACATGCGCAAGGAATAGGAAAAAAGACAAAACAAAACATTAACAGTGAAGAGGGAGAAGGGGATGAAGATCATTTTGGAGATGCAGTTTCAATCATCTAAGTGACAGATGGTGGAAATGGGAGAGATGGTGACATGTGGAAAGTTGTGACTCGTCTTTTGGAGGTGGTGGCATTCAATATACATGCGTACGATGTTATATATATTGTACACGTATTGTACGCACACATTATTTATTTTACTCTTAATATGACCAGGGCAGCATAATAAAATGCAAAATGAAAACTCTTCTAGAAGTGGTTTTATATAATGAAACAAAATGTAATAAAAGAAAATGAGGTTGGACAGACAGATGAGTTTTATTAATAATGAAAAGATGCTGATACAAAATCATTCTACAAAATCATTTCAACCCATCTTGATGATCCCTGTTAATACCTCTTTGAGTGTGAACAGATCTTATAGTAAAGTATGCTGACCAAAATGCTTGGTGAATCTTTCTAAACTGTATTATAGCCCCTTTTCCCACTGGAATCATAAACCAGCTAAATAAGAGGCTTAGGTACTAGCAGCTTTGACCAGTTTTCCAGAGACCTAGGCGGTGGGTGGTTTCAGGATGATTCAAGGGCATTTATATTTATTGCGTGCTTTGTTTCTGTTAGTGTTAGGCCAGCTCTACCTCAGATCATCAGGCATTAGACTCCAGAAGTGGGGTGTGGGTTCTCTAAATCCTGCAGTGCAAGTGGATCTCTGAGTACATGAAACCAAAACCTCAGCTGAAACCAAGAGACTGTTTTTTCCATGATTTAATTTTCATATTGTTCAACTGATAAATCATGTCCATGAACATGCAGCTCGCCAGGCTTCCCTGTCCACCGCTCTCTCAGAATTTGCTCAAACTCACATTCATCAAGTTGTGTGGGTTGCTTCAATAAAAACTCTTCCCTCACCAAAGTCTACTAAAATCCTACTTATTTCTCATTAGAAGTATTTAAGAATTCAGAACACTTGATTAAAAGAGATTATCAGAAACTTAAAATCTATTCTGTTTAAACTGTATCCATTCATATGAATTGTAGGCAACTCCTTTCCAGCAGGCAGGAAGAAAGGTACTATCAGAAACTCAAAAATAACATACAATGGAAACACATAGAAGGGACTTAAAAATAACTAACTATGCTGCAGCCCAAACTGTTCTAGCTAGCCAGAGATGTTACTTCTGAGGTCTATGTAGACTTTTTAAGATTCTCATATTCAGTAAACATGTCTTCCTAACTGTAGTTCCTTAAAAGCTTTCTTAACTTTCTTTAAAAAAGCAACTGTTGTTTTTGAACACTGTAATTACTCAATTAATGCTATGGAAATCTGATCTAGCAGGATCATTTTAACTAAAAGAAGGAGAAAAATTTCTGGTGATGAACATATAATTTATTGCTTTAAATAGAAAAACTGCTATGTTATAGCAAATAAATTAAATTCACTAATAATACTTGATCATTTTGGCATTGAAGTTATTTTTGGAATCAATATTGTTAAAGTGCATATTAGTTTAAATTGTTCTAGACAACTGAATATGCCTCGACCGTTAGTAACTATATTCATTTTTGGGAAAGTGTTAATGTGTATCTAAGACCAAGTGCATTTATTAGGTGACATACTTTTAATATACATTGATGGTTTAAAAAAGTCTCAATCTTTTGTCCAAACATAACAATGGAAACCAGTCTCATCAATTCTTACACAAGAACATTTCTTTACAACTGATTAAACAAAAATTCCTAAACTGCTCTGTTAGTAACTAAAGCAATTTTATCATTTTAGACAGAAACAATCATGTACTGTCTACATGACTAATAAAACTATACTTGAAAGTGATTCTTTTCATAATTTTAGGCATTATTTACTAATATGAAAATATGCATTTCTGTATTGCACAAGTTGCTAAAAAATACATATACAAAGGCTATTGTTTCTTACGTGGTTTACTTAGCAGTGACTATTATTAGCACTGTCTTGAACATCACTCTGCACAGTGTTCCCTCTAAATATGGCTAAAATGCGGTTACATCAGAAGGAATTTTGCATTTTAAACATGAAGAAATTCTTTACCAACTGTAGCATTTTCATATCATTTTAGAAAAGAAATTCACTTGGTAAAATTATTTTATGGAGAGAGGGAAAAACAAAACCTGATTCAAAAACTTTGAAAAGGAACTTGAGGCAACTGAGACTAGGGGATTTTGCAGCTGGCATGAGCAATCTGAATTATGTGGTCACAGTGGCCGCCATGCCAACGTGACCAGGTCAGATGGGCTAGAGGACAGATAAAAACCAGGCAACCCGTGGGGAGGGCTAATTTCATCACAACGCATCTAAGCATATGACTTTGTTTCAAGGGAGGAAAAAATAGGCAACAAACTATGCCCCATGGAATCTTTGAAATTGCAAATTCTAGGGAATTATCAAGAGTACCTTCAAATTATTGTCTGTGCAATTGGATAATTTGTATCAAATCAACAGGAATCATTCTACGGTGAAGTCAATATCCTACTCCTTTGAACAAAGCTCTTTGTTCAATCAGTTTATCAGTGACAACTTTTTGTTCCTTTCTACAAATACTAAATAGCAACCAACATTAAAATAGATCCCTATTTTTTAAATATTCTCCTCTGTAAGTCTTTTATGAAGTCAATGATTACCAACATGAGAAATTCTGTCCTGAAAATGAATCACTGTACTATAATTTCAAAATATATAGATGTTCCATATTATCACAGTATAATCTGAAATTTCTGCTCATAAGAATCTAAAAGAATTGCTTGATGATGTGCTTCAGCAAATGGAAAAAAGGATCTAAAAAAATGTAGACATAAAAACAGAATACACACACACTCAGACATTTATATAGACAACCAACCAATCAAACCCAAACTGTGGTGAGCAAGGAGACAAGCACAATGCAGTATTTAGTCCAAATAATTAAAATATATGATGCAAAAGTACTAAATATACGAAACTAAGATCTTATTTGGGTTCAATATGAGGGTAATAATCAATGCTCAAGGTAGCAGCAGGTGGGAAGAATGTGAATGTTTAGGCCCTTTTTCGTTTGGGGGAAATGATTAACTTTAGTCACTGACTCAAAAATTATACATTTCAATACATTTATAAATAGAATGTATAATTTCAACACTAGTAGAAGGAAAAATACCCTTTATGTATTATTAAATAAACAAGAAAGGGATAACAAAAATGAATAGCAAACTATGATGATAAACAGAAAAAGTTAAAAGATGTCAGCTTTAAACTCTTCCCCTTAGCACACTTAGCAGATACTGTGTGTGTTTAACAAATCAAGTGTGTGGTAACCCTGCATGAAGTGAGTTCTATTCGAGTCGTTTTTATAACAGCGTATGCTCACTGTGTGTCTCTGTCACATTTTGGTAGTTCTCACAATATTCCTTTTTCATTATTATATTTGGGAGGGTGATCTGCGGTCAGTGATCTTTGATACTACTACTACAACTCAAGCAAGGTTCAGATGACAGTATTTTTCAGCAATAAAATAGTTTTAATCAGGGTATGTACATTGGTTTTTAGACCTAATGCTATTGTACACTTAATAGACCACAGTATAGTGCAAACATTACTGTTATATGCACCGAGAAATAAAGAAATCTGTGTGACTGGCTTTACTCTGGTGGTCTGGAATTGAACCTGCAGTATCTCTGAGGTCTGCCTAGACCTAACGGTAAGGCACAAGACAACACATCACTGTTGACCTTATTTAACCTGATCTCCAGTTAGAGCCCCAATTGCTTTCTTCATGAGGCTTATCAAAATGTGTTATTCTTTTATTCCTTATTCTTCAGGTCTCCCTGTCACCATGTTCCACTAGAATGTAAGTACCTCAAGGGAAGGAATTAACACCTTTTTATTCACTAATATACCCTTAGTAACTTGCATAGTGGTATATGCTGCTTAGATAAGCATGAAATCAAACAGCAAAGAAAAGTACAAAAAGACTGGTTGGAACACAGATACAGTGGGACAATGCTAATAAAAATCAAGCAAGCATGGACATAAAATAGACAAAATAGAGCCAAGACAAAAAGTACTGAATAATATACCAAAATTTTTTTTGTATTGAGAAAAACTGTAATTCACTACAATGATATATACTCTGATCATTTACCAATATAGCTGCAAAAAATGACCAAACATAAAAACCTGCCCCAAACAGAAGCAACATATGTGTCTACAACCATAGTAGAATAATTTAACATTTCGAAGGTCGTGAAAGATGAAGGCAAACATAATTAAGCCTATAAATAATTTGGCCAGATGACTATCACACATGGCACTTGTTACCAAACAGAGAAAGCAAAGTCAGCACTTGCATTCATGGGCGCCACATCTGTGGATTCAGCCAGCTGTTGGTTCAACCAGCTGTTTGTGCAGAGCTGGCAGATGTGGAAGGCCAGCTGTACTGTACCTGTGGATATTAGTATCTGGGGTGTGGGGGAAGGGTCTTGGAACCAGCCCCCCTGGATACTGAGGGGTGACTGTATATTCTTTGGAAATAATCCTGAAATAGTGTTTTTAAGTCATGTATTAGGTCACAAAGAAATTACAAAACACACCAAAAAGTGTAAGTCATAAAGGTCGTGATAGACCATAACGCAATTAAATTGGAATTTAAAATGAAAAGTATAGCAACAGCGCCCGCAACTAATTCAAAACACTTGGAAATAAAGATATATGGCATGTGGCTGGAAGAAAAGAAAATTCTGGAAGAATGGATTATCTTTATATGAAACTGGAGAATCACTGCAGTACCAGTGAAAATCCTAAGAGGATACTTTAATGATTTCACCAGGTTGGTTGTAAAGTTCACTAGGAAGAGAAAATCAAAGTTATTAATAAATGGTTAAATAAAAATTAAAAAAAGAACCATATTCACACAAATGCAGAGTGCTACAAAGCCTCATGTTAGCCATCAGATACATGGCAAATCAGCTGTATTGAAGAGGCCACACACCATTTAGGATTCAGTTTGAGACAACTTTACTCTATAAAACTATAAAAGCAGTTACAGTATCTACCAGTTGGTGGTAGAAGTTAAAATTTTTAAGTATTCTAAAAATATAAAAATTAGTAATTTCTTTGAATTCTGTATAGCCTGATTAAATAACATGTCCATTAATTTCCTGAATTTTCATTATTTGTCAGGTATTTTTTCCTTAATACATAATGACCTTCATCTGAGTCATATTGCAGTTTCCAGTGTTTTTTTTTCACATACCTGATTTTAATATCTGTGTGCAATAAGTGCATTAGTATCATCCTACTTCACAGATAAACCCACAGCTCCAAAGTTTAGTTTGTCCAGTCTAAGTGGCTGTGACACAGGCCTAGGCCTAGCTCTTGCATTCCATATGCTGCAGCCCTGAGGAGGCCAAGGGAGACCCCGATACATGGCTGGAGACGGAAGGACATTCCTGCAACCACGGGACCCGCTCCTGAGCTCAAGTCCCTAAATGGGTTATCATGAGTTTGCTTCCCTTCTCCATGTCTCCATTTCTTGAATAGTTATCAAGGTTAATTTCACGAAGCCTGTCCTCCCAGATATTCCTGAGCAACCTTTCAAGTACAACGGCATACACAGATGGGATTTCAGGGGAACATAAGACAGGGGTACCCAACAGAGTGAGAGCCAAGTAGGCACCTGAACTGAAGAATGAGGAGTCAGTAAAGAGAAGGAAGGCTGGACCTGGGAGTGATAATCTCCCAGTGAGGGAGCATCAGCCAAGGCAAGCATGTCAGAAAGACAAAACTGCCTGGACCCTGTGCCAAATGAGGCTGGAAAGGCAGAGGGGGCCAGTTCATAGAGCAGCTTGTCTATCACACAACAGAGCCTGGATTAGCCTTGGAGCTAATGAGGTGCTGGGGAACGGATGCAGGCGGAAGAGAAGTATTGTTGACAGCCCTGTGGAAGCTGGGTGAAGAACTGATGCCCGGGGTAAGATCATCAAATCAGCTGGCAAAGCATCTGCTTGCAATGAGGAGATCCCAGTTTGATTCCTGGGTCAGGAAGATTCCCTGGAGAAGGGAGAGGTTACCCACTCCAGTATTTTTGGGTCTTCCCTGGTGGTTCAGCTGGCAAAGAAAACACCTCCAATGTGGGAGACCTGGGTTCGATCACTGAGTTGTGGGAAGATCCCCTGGAGAAGGGAACAGCGACCCACTTCAGTATTCAGGCCTGGAGAATTCCATGGACTGTACAGTTCATGGGGTTGCAAAGAGTTGGACACGACTAAGCAACTTTCACTTTCACTTTCAAGGAAATCCTATTAGGAGAGAAACAGCAAATTCTTCCCACAAGAATGCACAGCACTTATTTTGAATTCGCATTCTTTGTTAAAGTTCTACTAAGCCAACTGACTCAGTTATAACTCCCGATTCTACTGAGATGAATAAACCATCACTGTTATCTTTCCTCGATAATGTGACTTCTTTCGGAATGTGGAGACTTTTTTGAAACTATCTTGTACTAGCAGAGTTCTCCACTGTATTTTAGCAAAGTCTTTTAAATCTATGTGCTTTGTTCCTCTTCAAAGAATTGAGCATATTTTCTAAGGGCCTAGAGTTTGGAGTCAGACAGACTTGAGCCTCAGTAACCACGTGACCTAAAGCAGTTTATCCACCCTCTCTGAACCTCAGTTCTAGAGTGGTAATGTAAAAAGAATATATATCTCAAGGGGGTTGTAATGTTTAAATGCAGTAATTTTTGTAAGTATCTAGCATAGGTCCCACAATACAAAGTGATCGAAAAATAGTATTAAAAGCAGCCATCATCACCCTTATGAGGCAGCACAGATTGATACTTAAAATCACGGGGCTTTGTAACCAGTAAAGTTTGAATTCTAGCTCAGATACTAGTTTATGATCTCAAAAACTATCTACCATCTTATCTACATAATTGAAAAAAAAAATGGTACCTTCACCAGAGGTGTTCTGAGGACTGAATGAGACAATGTAAGTCAAGTGTGTATCTCTGGGCTGGCATACGGCAAGCAGTCAGGGCATGTTAACACCACTGTGGTCATCACCACGACCACTACCACCACCCCCCCGCCCCATCAATGTCAGTAACCTCTCCTGGGCTCAGTTATGAGTGTAAAGGCCAGACACAAACGTCAGTCTTCACATGTATAAAGTCTTCACATAAGCTACTAAAATATGCAAACATGTATTTTAACTAAAATTACTTTCTTCCTTATCTTTTTTACATCATGTTTCAGTCTTCAAATAAAAATAATACTTCTTTTTGTCCTTCTTAAAAAAGATGTACCACATGATCAATGAGATAAATACTTGATAAGCTAGAGTTTATTAAAACGAAAACCTCAGCTCTGTGAAAGACATTGTCAAGAAAAGAAGGCAGGCCACAGAGGCGAAGAAAATATTTACAATAGACACATCTGATAAAGGACTATTACCCAAGATATAGAAAGAACTCTTAAAACTCACCAAGTATGAAAAAACTCAATTAAAAAAAAATGGGCCAAAGATTTTAACAGACACTTGACCAAAGAAGGTACACAGGTGACCAGGTAAGTACATGAAAAGATAATAACATCCTATGTCATGAAGAAAATGAATAAGACAACAAGAGATCACCATGCACCTACATAAATGGTGAAAATCTAGAACATGACAACGCTAAGTGCTTGTGACAATGTGGAGCAACGGGAATTCCCATTCATTACTGGTGAACAGTGGTAGAGTTACTTTGAAAGACAGTTTGGTGGTTTTTTAAAAAACTAAACACATCCTTATCACATGATCCAGCAATTGTGCTTCTTAACATTTACCCAATGGAGTTTAAAATGTATCTACACAAAAACCTGTAAAAAGATATTGAGTGCAGCTTTATTCATAATAGCCAAAACGTGGAACCATCCAAGATGTTCCTTAGTGAATGAGTGGACAAATAAACTGGAACATCTGGACTATGGAATATTATTTAGCATTAAAAAGAAACTGTCTAGCAAGCCACAAAGAGATGTGGAGGAACCTAAATGCAAATTATTAAGTGAAGAAACTCAATTTGAAAAGGCTAAATACTGTGCAATTCCAACTGTATGACATTCTGGACGTGCCAAGATTATGGAGACAGTAAAAAGATCAGTGAGTGGAATGCAGTGGTTTGGGAAGGGGAAGGGATAAAGTGGCAGCACATGTAAAATTTTTACGTCCTGAAACTACATTTTATGATGCTATTATTGTGATGGTGGATACATGTCATTATACATTTCTCTAAACATACAGAATGCACAAAACCAAGAATAAATCCTAATGTTAACTATGGACTCTAGATAATCATGACATGTCAATGTACGTTCATCAACTGTAACAGATGTACTATTCTGGTGCCGGATGTTGACATTCAGGGAGGCTACGTATGAATGGAAACAAGAGGGGACATGGGAAATCTCTGTACCTTCAAGTCAATATTGCAGTGAATGCACAACTGCTCTACAAAGAAGGTCTATTAAAAAAGGCATGTATGGTATAATGGGAATTTAGACAATGTCGATTAACAAAGAATAAATAAAAACCATTAATCTACCATTCTACAATTACTGCTGATATTACTTTTTTTGTTTCTGTTTTTTTCTTTTTCAAAAAATATTTCTTGATTAAAGTCTTATATTGAGCCCAATGGCCAATAATTTAATCTCAAACACTGAAGCAAAAGTTGCAGGTGAGTGACTGCATCTCTTGTTCAGACTTAAAGGGTAAATTAACTAGCATGTCTTATTTTAATAGAGCAAATTCTCAAATACAAACTTTAACCAGAATCCAAATGATTCAGAAACCTCAATTAACTCATTCCGCACCTCCATGTTGTACTTTTAGAAGAAATATGAAAATAAGAATAAGAATAAAAAACATTTTTTAAAAGAAGTTTATGGTCACATAGAATTACTATTAATGCAATCTCTTTAGTTCAGCTGAAGCCCAAGGACTAGAAAATATGTAACTATGTTGAACTTATTCTTAGTTAAATATAAAACCCAATTAACAAAGATAGCCTATTACTTGGATATTCCAATAAAATATTACAGTTTTTGATACAGTTTTTGAAGAACAAAAGTCATCAAAAACCGATGTTCTCAACATAGTTACCTGTTAGATTGTACTTTCTATGGCTCTATTTTATTTGCGAATCTTTTAACAGAACCTAATTGGTTGATTACTTTTTTGACTTTTTTGGTTTTTTTCTTTTTTTAGCTTACAGAATGTTAGTTCTCCAACCAGGGATGGGACCCATACCCCCTGCTGGGGAAGCATAGAGTCCTAACCACTGGACGGCCAGAGAATCCCTTAACAGAACCTACTTCAGATCCTGATACAGAAAATATGTGAGACATGTGTGCAAGGACTCAGGCAGGGCTTTGAATTTAACTCTTCCAAAGAGACTGAGTTTTAGTATTAGTACTTTGACAGAGAATCTATGGATTCTGCAGACCTTGATTTTTCAGAGTTTCAATACAGTTTTCAAAGCGCTCAGATACACACTGTCTCATAGGCCTTTCATGGCCATTTAAGTATGTGGTGTAGATATTGTTAACTTTGACTTACAGAAAAGAAACAGAGATTCAGAGGTATTAAATGACTTTCTTCCTATGGCTCAAAACACTGAAACTGTAGAGTTTGCACAGCATTCTTGTTTTGGATACTGTAAGAATAAACAACCTTGAGCAAGTCACAGAACCTCACTGGAGTTCTTTTACTAGTTAAAGGCAGGGATCAGTCTAAATGATCTTTCCTTTCTCACCCAGCTCTACTACTCAAAGAGTTGTGACCTTCTAGTGCACAATGCTCTTAGGCCCTAACATTTAGTAAGTAACAGGAAACCTTATTTTGCTGAAATTAACTCATCGTATTGGCTTTATTACCTTACTATAGAGTGTGAGATGAGTGCAATTGTGTGGTAGTTTGAGCATTCTTTGGCATTGCCTTTCTTTGGGATTGGAATGAAAATTGACCTTTTCCTGACCTCTGCCAGAGGAACCAGAGATCAAATTGCCAACATCCAATGGATCATCGAAAAAGCAAGAGAGTTCCAGAAAAACATCTATTTCTCCAAAGCCTTTGACGGTATGGATCACAATAAACTGTGGAAAATCCTGAAAGAGATGGGAATACCAGACCACCTGACCTGCCTCTTGAGAAACCTATATGCAGGTCAAGAAGCAACAGTTAGAACTGGACATGGAACAACAGACTGGTTCCAAAGAGGAAAAGGAGTACATCAAGGCTGCATATTGTCACTCTGCTTATTTAACTTACATGCAGAGTACATCATGAGAAATGCTGGGCTGGAAGAAGCACAGGCTGGAATCAAGATTGCTGGGAGAAGTATCAATAACCTCAGATATGCAGATGACACCAACCTTATGGCAGAAAGTGAAGAAAAACTAAAGAGCCTCTTAATGAAAGTGAAAGAGGAGAGTGAAAAAGTTGGTTTAAAGTTCAACATTCAGAAAACTAAGATCATGGCATCCAGTCCCATCACTTCATGGGAAATAGATGGGGAAACAGTGGAAACAGTGTCAGACTTTATTTTTCTGGGCTCCAAAATCACTGCAGATGGTGACTGCAGCCATGTAATTAAAAGACACTTACTCCTTGGAAGAAAAGTTATGACCAACCTAGATAGCATATTGAAAAGCAGAGACATTACTTTGCCAACAAAGGTCCATCTAGTCAAGGCCATGGTTTTTCTAGTGGTCACACAGGGATGTGAGAGTTGCACTATAAAGCAAGCTGAGCACCAAAGAATTGATGCTTCTGAACTGTGGTGTTGGAGAAGACTCTTGAGAGTCCCTTGGACTACAAGGAGATCCAACCAGTCCATCCTAAAGGAGATCAGTTCTGGGTGTTCATTGATAGGACTGCTGTTGAAGCTGAAACTCCAATACTTTGGCTACCTGATGTGAAGAGCTGACTCATTTGAAAAGACCCTGATGCTGGGAAAGATTGAGGGCAGAAGGAGAAGGGAACGACAGAGGATGAGATGGTTGGATGGCATCACTGACTTGATGGACATGGGTTTGGGTGGACTCAGGAGTTGGTGATGGATAGGGAGTCCTGGAGTGCTATTGTTCATGGGGTCACAAAGAGTCAGACACGACTGAGCGACTGAACTGAACTGATTGGCTTTATTGATCTCTTCCTCTCAAGGTGTGGTTCACAAACTCTTGCGGCCTGAAGATCCCTTCACAGAGTTTGTGATGGTCAAACCATCAGAATAAAACTAAGAAATTATCTTTTCCACTGTGGTAACATAAATGTATGGATACCAAAGCAGGGAGGGGGTAAGATGGATTGAGAGATTGGGATTAACATATATACACTAAACTATAAAACAGATAACTAATGAGAATCTGCTGTGTAGTGCAGGGAACTCTATTTAATCTTCTATGGTGACCAAAAGGGGAAGGAAACCCCAAAAAGAGTGGATCTATACTGACTGGCTTTGCTGCATAGCAGAAACTGCTACAACACTGTAAAGTAACTATACTCCAATAAAAATTATAAAAATATTGTTATGATTAAAAAAGTGACAGTGGGTCAAATTATGGGCACCTTAGCACCAAATCAAGCAGTGGTATCAAACTATCTAAGCAGGTATTGTTTTCTTCATCACCTGGCAGTACAAACAGAAGTAAAAAGAGAACAAACAAAAAACCAACAAATGTTAGATTCAAGAACATCCTTGATGGAGCAGTAAAAATCATTTTTTTAAACAGCCAATCTTAAAAGTGCATCTCTTTAATCGTCTATATGACAAAACTGGAAGTAGGCATAAAGCACTTCTGCTGTGTGCCAAGTATGATGGTTTTTGCAAGAAAAGTGACTTGGGCGATTGTCTGAGTTGCAAGCTGAACTAACTTCTTTTAGATGGAACAACATTTGTACTTGGAAAAAATGGCTATCAGGAAACTATGAATGATGTGAAACCATCATTTCAAAGAAAACAAATGACAGTATTTGTAACTGATGCTAAATTCAAGTTTTCAAGCAAATACTAGACATGTGAAAAACATGTATTCACCACAGTGGGATGGAAAGTTTTCCCGTATTTAGAGACTTCTGATGATCAGTGGTAATATGAACAGATGTCATATTTTTAGTACTGTGTAATGAAATGTATCTGGGTTATGAAGATCTTTTTTGTACAGTTCTTCTGCATATTCTTGCCATCTCTTCTTAATATCTTCTGCTTCTGTTCGGTCCAGACCATTTCTGTCCTTTATCAAGCCCATCTTTGTGTGAAATGTTTCCTTGGTATCCCTAATTTTCTTGACGAGATCTCTCGTTTTTCCCATTCTATCGTTTTCCTCTATTTCTTTGCATTGATTGCTGAGGAGGCTTTCTTATCTCTCTCTTCTTGCTATTCTTTGGAACTCTGCATTCAAATGGGTATATCTCTCCTTTTCTCCTTTGCTTTTCATTTTCCTTCTTTTCACAGCTATTTGTAAGGCCTCCCCAGACAGCCATTTTGCTTTCTTGCATTTCTTTTTCTTAGGGATGGTCTTGATTCCTGTCTTTTGTTCAATGTCACGAACCTCCATCCATAGTTCATCAGGCACTCTATCAGATCTAGTCCCTTAAATCTATTTCTCACTTCCACTGTATAGTCATGAGGGATTTGATTTAGTTCATACCTGAATGGTCTAGCGGTTTCCACCACTTTCTTCAATTTCAGTCTGAATTCGGCAATAAGGAATTCATGATCCGAGCCAGTTAGCTCCCGGTCTTGTTTTTGCTGACTGTATAGATCTTCTCCATCTTTGGCTGCAAAGAATATAATCAATCTGATTTCGGTGTTGATCATCTGATGATGTCCATGTGTAGAGACTTCTCTTGTGTTGCTGGAAGAGGGTGTTTGCTATGACATGTATGGATGTGAGAGTTGAACTATAAAGAAAGCTGAGCACCAAAGAATTGATGCTTTTGAATAGTTGTGTTGGAGAAGACTCTTGAGAGCCCCTTGGACTGCAAGGAGATCCAACCAGTCCATCCTAAAGGAGATCAGTCCTGAGTGTTCACTGGAGGGACTGATGCTGAAGCTGAAACTCCAATACTTTTGCCATCTGATGCAAAGAACTGACTCATTTGAAAAGATCCTGATGCTGGGAAAGATTGAGGGCAGGAGGAGAAGGGGACGACAGAGGATGAGATGGCTGGATGCTATCAGCGACTCGATGGACATGGGTTTGGGTGAACTCCGGGAGTTGGTGATGGACAGGGAGGCCTGGCATGCTGTGGTTCATGGGGTCGCAAGGAGTCAGACACGACTAGGCAACTGAACTGAACTGAACTGAAGGAAACGTATCAACATGTAGACGATACAGAACTTGGTGACCCAATGTTTCCCAGATAATTCATGCATGGATAAAAGATCTGTTCAAAGTTCAAGTGGATCTAAAGATTACAGAGTATGCAAAGTTCATTGCTGTAATTTCAAATCAATCAATGCCCAACAAACACATTTGGTGTTTCTCATTTTTATCGTTCACGTGCTTCCCTGTTCCTACAATCCTCTCCAATTTTTCATTGTCTCATTATTCTTTCTCGAAGGTCTATAAAATCCTGCATAATATTTAGAAGCACCCATGGACTGCAAGGAGATCCAACCAGTCCACTCTGAAGGAGATCAGTCCTGGGTGTTCTTTGGAAGGAATGATGCTAAAGCTGAAACTCCAGTACTTTGGCCACCTCATGCAAAGAGTTGACTCACTGGAAAAGACTCTGATGCTGGGAGGGATTGGGAGCAGGAGGAAAAGGGGACGACAGAGGATGAGATGGCTGGATGGCATTACTGACTCAATGGACGCGAGTCTGAGTGAACTTCGGGAGTTGGTGATGGACAGGGAGGCCTGGCGTGCTGTGATTCATGGGGTCGCGAAGAGTCGGACATGACTGAGCGACTGAACTGAACTGAAGTGAAAAAGCATGTATTATTTTTTGTTACATTGTAACAAAAACACACTACAAGCTAAATCTCTCAAATCTCACCTCCCTCAAGAAATACAAGTGATTGTTGCCCATTTCCCATAAGGTATTGGGGATTCAGAGGTTCACGGAATACACTTTGTTCTTGGAGGAGAGACCTGCGTCCCGCACACTCTCCTGCTGGGAACCTCCCATGGCAGCCTGATCTCCCGTGGTCTTGTTCTCCACAAGAGCAACAATCACCTGAAGCCTCTAAGTTCCACATGTGTCTGTATCTCAGTATATGCTGGCATACACTTGCTCAGGAAGACCAAGCCCTTTGAATGCCTGCTTGATTGGCTGGAGCACAATGAAAAATTCACCTGCTCCTTGTCCATAGTTTATGAACATGAAGATTTTTAAATTCCTTATTTGCTGTCTTTTTTTAAAAAGTCTGCGCAATTATTTGTATTCCATCTTGATTCGTTTTTGTTGGTGGTGGATTGTAACATTGTGAGCAGACTGCTAAGCTGTTCCGCATGTGATCTATCAGTTTGTTATGGCTATGATATAAGCGGTGCAAATTTTGTGAGTATGTATGTAATGATATAGCCATTAAAAAATACTATGACTAA
>SJYQ01003166.1:110297-136749 GCA_006410935.1 Redunca redunca
AATTATCCTTCAATTAAAAATAACTTAAAAAAATCAGGCAATTTAAAAAAATGAATCAAAGCATACAAAATTGTTTTTTATATATATATATATATATATATATATATATTGAATTGTGTACATTGTTCCCTGGCTAGTGATGTGTGCTACAACACTCTTGTGATGCTCTGTAGTTGCTGTTACATTTGGCCACACAATCACAAGGGTAAACAATCACATTTAAAACCATTCTGCGTCCATATGGCCATTCTACTTTTCACTTTCAGTATGGTATTCAACAAATTACACATGAGATAGTCAACAGTCTGTGATGAAAGAGGTTTTGTGTTAGATGATTCTACCAACTTCAGGCTAGTTAAGTGCTCTGAGCACACTGAAGGTAGGCTGGGCTAAGCTCTGATACTCCACAGAGCAGGTGTATGAAATGCATTTTCAACTTACGATATTTTCAACTTATGACAACCCATCATAAGTCAAGGAGTAGCTGTATCTCTTCCTCTGCAACTCCAGAGAAACCTGGCTCTGAACTAGCAGTGGTTCAGAGTTTCCTTCACCGGGAAACGAGATGGGGACACGGGGAAAGGACAATGCAGCAGAGAGGAGCTGCAGATTCACAACCACCAAGCTCACGTTCCCAGAGACGCCGCCAGAGCTGAGCTCAGTGCCCACAGCACGGACCTTCACAATGTACCCTGCCTCACTGCCCTTTCTTCTCTACTTTTCACCCAGGGATTTTTCATTCTTCCTTTCATTTATTTTGAGCTAATATGTTGCCCAGCATTCCTGCAGGCACTGATCAGGGTTAGGCACCTGTCTCTTAGGCCCATTCCTTACGCTTTATTGTTGACTGGTCCCTATGCTCACACCCCCCATGAAGAATTTATTGGTCTGTCAACTGCAGTAAACTTCATCACCTGCTCCATAACCAGTAGCTAGAAGTGACTATCCCAATTCTAAAGTCTTAATCTCTAAACTTCCACATTCAGAACACAGCCTTCCCCCTTTTTCTTTTTTTGGTTCTTTTATTTTCTAGATTTTACACCTGTCATTCCAGTTCATCCAAAACACCTCTTTATCATGGTACCTTTTAGTACCCCCTCCACCGTCTTATTGTGATATAATGTTTAGGTGTTCTGCTTACTGATTTGATATTTTTTATTGTGAAATGATTACCACAATAAGTTTAGTTAACATCCACCACATAGATACAAAGTTTTTCTCTTACGATAACAACTTTAAAGGTCTACTCTCCAAGTAACTAAACATATAATGGAGTGCTGTTAACTACACATTCACCATGCTTTATATTACATTCTAGAATTTACTTATCTTTTAACTGGAAGTTTGCATCTTTTGTTAACCTCACTCATTCCTCCAAGACTCCATGAGATAATATGACATTTGTCCTTTTCTGACTTATTTCATTTGGTAAATGCCTGCAATGCCCAACCATGCTGTCAACAGTGGCAAAATTTCATTCTTTTTATGGTGGAATAATACTTTACTGTGTGTATATATGCCACTGAATGTATATGTACACATGAGTACAAATATCCCTTTGAGATCCTGATTTCATTTCCTTTAGATTAATTCCAAAGAATAGCAAGAACAGATAAGAAAGCCTTCTTCAGCAATCAATGGAAAGAAAGAGAGGAAAACAACAGAATGGGAAAGACTAGAGGTCTCTTCAAGAAAATTAGAGATACCAAGGGAACATTTCATGCAAAGATGGGCTCCATAAAGGACAGAAATGGTATGGACCTAACAGAAGCAGAAGATATTAAGAAGAGGTGGCAAGAATATGCAGAAGAACTGTACAAAAAAGATCTTCACAACTAGGATAATCATGATGGTGTGATCACTCACCTAGAGCCAGACATCCTGGAATGTGAAGTCAAGTGGGCCTTAGAAAGCATCACTATGAACGAAGCTAGTGAAGGTGATGGAATTCCAGTTGAGCTGTTTCAAATCCTGAAAGATGATGCTGTGAAAGTGCTGCACTCAATATGCCAGCAAATTTGGGAAACAGCAGTGGCCACAGGACTGGAAAAGGTCAGTTTTCATTCCAATCCCAAAGAAAGGCGATGCCAAAGAATGCTCAAACTACCGCACAATTGTACTCATCTCACATGCTAGTAAAGTAATGCTCAAAATTCTCCAAGCCAGGCTTCAGCAATACACGAACTGTGAAATTCCAGATGTTCAAGCTGGTTTTAGAAAAGGCAGAGGAATCAGAGATCAAACTGGCATCATCTGCTGGATGACGATCATCTGCTGGAAAAAGCAAGAGAGTTCCAGAAAAACATCTATTTCTGCTTTATTGACTATGCCAAAGCCTTTGACTGTGTGGATCACAATCAACTGTGGATAATTCTGAAAGAGATGGGAATACCAGACCACCTGACCTGTCTCTTGAGAAATCTGTATACAGGTCAGGAAGCAACAGTTAGAACTGAATATGGAACAACAGACTGGTTCCAAAGAGGAAAAGGAGTACATCAAGGCTGTATATTGTCACCCTGCTTATTTAACTTCTATGCAGAGTACATCATGAGAAACGCTGGGCTGGAAGAAGCACAAACGGGAATCAAGATTGCCAGGAGAAATATCAATAACCTTGGTTGTGCAGATGACACCACCTTTATGGCAGAAAGTGAAGAGGAACTAAAAAGCCTCTTGATGAAAGTGAAAGTGGAGAGTGAAAAAGTTGGCTTAAAGCTCAACATTCAGAAAATGNTCAAAAGCAGAGACATTATTTTGTCAACAAAGGTCTGTCTAGTCAAGGCTATGGTTTTTCCAGTGGTCATGTACGGATGTGAGAGTTGGACTGTGAAGACAGCTGAGCGCCGAAGAATTGATGCGTTTGAACTGTGGTGTTGGAGAAGACTCTTGAGAGTCCCATGGACTGCAGGGAGGTCCAACCAGTCCATTCTAAAGGAGATCAGTCCTGGGTGTTCTTTGGAAGGAATGATGCTGAAGCTGAAACTCCAGTACTTTGGCCACCTCATGCGAAGAGCTGACTCACTGGAAAAGACTCTGATGCTGGGAGGGATTAGGGGCAGGAGGAGAAGGGGACGATCGAGGATGAGATGGCTGGATGGCGTCACCGACTCGATGGACGTGAGTTTTGAGTGTACTCCAGGAGATGGCGATGGACAGGGAGGCCTAGTGTGCTACTATTCATGGGGTTGCAAAGAGTAGGACACGACTAAGGGACTGAACTCAACTGAACCCTTTATCAGAAATATGATGTGCAAATATTTTCTCCCATTCCATGGGTTGTCTTTTCATTTTCCTGATGTTTTCTATGCAGGAAGCTTGCTAATTTGGTGTAGTATCAGTTTATTTTTTAACTGTCTTGTTTTTGTTTTTGGTGTCAAATTCATTTCTTTCTATTTCTTCAATAGGTACTTTATAAAATACCAAATATGTGCTTCACAGTAAAATGCAGAGAGCCACAGATCAGCCTTTCAGCTGAAATCATTCTGTTTAGGTATTCAAAGGATTACTGTACAACGTGAGGAGATCTAGCTTCTAATATTCTTTCCTTTTTAATTTTGAGTGAATCAGAGTTTAGAAAGTAGTGTATTTTAAGGTTAGTGAGAGTTGCTAATTATGGGTTGATTTCTCTCTACTTAAAGTGAAATAATCCTGATTTGAGCAACACATTTTTTTTTCTAAAGGTGAGATATAGAGAGAAAACAATGAATAAGACATTTTTGCTAACTTCAGTGCATTAGAAAAAAAGACAGATAAATGATACTTGATTATAGTTATTTCCAATAAAATAAATTAATATCTATCATACAGAGATAGGAGTGGGAAGCCTATAGATTTGGGTGCCTTTGCTTATGGTAATCAAATACGACTTGTAAGAAGGTGTTAGGTTTCAACTGCATCACAATATTGTTCAGAACAAACAAAATTTTACTTGCCAGAGGGAGCAGAAAGATCAGGAAAGGATCCATTGCTGAAATATACTCGGATTTTCTCATGACACTGAAATGACTCTGATAATCTCTTTTCAGTACTGACAGACCTCAATCTGACAGCCGTGGTAGCAATACGTTCTCTCAATTAGAGAAAGAAGTAAGAATTAATCATATGTAATTGACATTTAATTGCCAGCCTAGCCAAATACAGCAGAAATAATTGCCTTTATTGTCTACACTTACTCAAAGCCTCTTGAATTAATTATACTTTAAGGCACAGAACTGTTGTGACAGGCTCTGCACACCTGGGCCCCCGGAACCGCTTGCTCCTGTATGAGACGAATGACTCTATACACCGCCGCAGAACTTGTAGAGAAAGCACCACTGATTCTTTTATTTAAGCACAGTTAATTTAAAAAAAAATTAACTCTCAAAATAAATTAACAAGGAAATGTTCCCTCCCTCCTTTCAATTCCAAGTAAGGGCACAGAACCCTTAAAAGGTGATGGGGATTCTTGCTACAAATGACTTCCCCTAAGAGTCCTCCAATTTGGCACTAATGAATCTGTGAGGGTGAAAGAAACTCTACGTGAGAAGCTGAGGAAGCTGAAGAGAGAAATATAATCCATAACCTTCCTGCAGATTTTTCTGTACATGCCAAATGACAGGCTGAGGGGTCAGGGGGCACTGCTGCATGACGAGAGGTGCAGAAGCCAGGGACGCAGCCGGTGCCGAGCAAGCCAGTCCTGTTTTCTGGTAAGGGTATCAGAGTGGCCACGGGTCTCGCAGTCCATGCTGGGTCAGCAGAAAAGCAATGGGCATGGGTTCCACAATCTGTTCCCCTGGACAGGGTTGAGAGAGGGGCTGCTGTCACCCAAGTGACAGTGTCCCTCACCAGGGACAAATGACACGGGCATCTGCGGGAAGATCTCAGGCAGATCCAACAACAATGTTCTCATAAGAAGATGAGGAAAAATGCAAACAAACCAAAATACAGATTCCATGGGAAACACTGAGAGGAGACACCAGAAAAGGCAAAGAACCCAAATATTAATACGAGGAGGAAGAACATGAAGAAAAAGACTTACTGAGGAGACCAGAGTAAACAGAGGGAAGCTCTGAGAAAGGAAAGGAAATGCCCAGTGGTGGGAAAGGACACATGCCAGTTATGAAAGGGAGAAGCCGAGAGAAGATGAAAAGGCAAAAGGGTTTAATTAGAGAGAGCATATTAAAATGAAATAAAATGGAATGTGGCGGCATGCGGCAAATTTACGGGAACTCAAATTCCACAAGGCAAGCTGAAGTCCATGCTGAAGACAAGAAACCTAACAAGCACTATTACAGAAAAGTCAAATAAATGACAAAGGAAGAACCTGAGAGTTTTTAGTTGACATATCATGGGTAAGGACAAAGATATTAAAATAAGAACATATGATACATACAGAGAACGTCAGCTATAAGCTACAAGATTGGTCTTTTTGAAGACGTAATTTTTAAAAACATTTCCTCAAAAAAACCTCAATGAAAATCTACATAGTTTTGTTTTTGAACTTGAAAAACTTATTGTCAAGGCAATTTAGGAATATGAACAGGAAGAATAACTAATAAAAAGTAGTTGTAACAACTGTATATTAAAATACGTACTAAAATGACAGTAACTAAATTAGTGTAGTAATAGTGTGGGAATCCACAGGTGAGATTAATGAATAAACTCTATATGTGAAAACAAAGTATATACTAAAGGAAGCATCACAAACCACAGGAAAGGCCCTAGCCTTATTCAACACATAACAGAAAAGTTGAATTCTTTTCCACTTAGAGCCTGAATATATTTTCCAAATATATTAAATAAACACAGAAAACCAAGATAAAAGATGAATCAATTTCCAACAACATGCTGGACCAGGTGACCAAATGTAGCCTCATGCTATGAACACCTAAAAGCATTAAATGAACACTTTCTCCCTCATACACTCATTGGTCGTCGTTGCTGTTCAGTCTGTCCACGGACTTTCCCAGGCAAGAATACTGGAGTGGGCTGCCATTTCCTTCCTCAGAGGAATCTTCCTGACCCAGGGATCAAACCTGGGTCTCCTGCATCGGCAGGTGGATTCTTTACCACCCAGGCACCAGGGATGTCCCAAAGAATTTTTCATATTGTGATTTAAAAAGCTATGGGCAATGATAGCGACAACAAAAAGACAAACACAAACAGATTCGGGAGCCATTTTACCGAGCATCAGCATTTAGCTGTGCTTTGTGTGGGCATTTGCTCTTTACAAGCCTTGCGATGCTCTCCAAGCTAAAATGGCAAAATGGCCAGAAAAGTGGAGTGATTATGACGCAGTCTGTCTGAAGAGTACCCAGAAACCGCATGGTGGGTTGGCTGCCACTCTAAGGCTCTGATTCGACTGACTGAGGACAAAACAAACAAACAAACAAAAACATACTTCTCACCAAACAGCAACCGCATCTGATTTTAGAATTAGGCTTGGGAGAGTGGATTTTCCAAAGCCACTAGTTATTGATGGAGTCAGAACAAAAAAGGGGCTCCCCACTAGCACTCTGCTCTCTGTTCCCACATTTTCACAATTGTATCAGATCTCTGTCTTCATACATGTTCACGACTATTTTAAAACATCAGTGCATCAATTCAAAGAATAACTCATTTTCATATTTTGAGAGGCCATCATAAGCAATCGATCATCCTGGTCTTTTATCGTACATTGATTATGCTCTCTAGCATGAACTACACAGAAATTCAAGTGCTTATTTAGAACAATGTTTTCTTTAATAGGTTAAGAAAGTCTGCCTATATCTTTATAGTCTTCCCCTTGGTTGTTTTTTCTCACCAGGCCTATAACTCTAAATTTAAATAGAATAAAGGTGCAATTAAAATTACCAAACACTTTGAAACTATTTTGGTTAACAGAGATTTTGCAAAATAAGACATCTTACACATAGACCAGAAGAAATTTTACTTTTAGGCAAAGATAAAACAAAACATCCACTTATTTATCCAGTGTTAAGTGAACTGTGGTATTGGAGAAGACTCTTGAGAATCCCTTGGACTGCAAGGAGATCCAACCAATCCATGCTAAAGGAGATCAGTCCTGGGTGTTCACTGGAAGGTCTGATGTTGAAGCTGAAACTCCAATACTTTGGCCACCTGATGAGAAGAGCTGACTCAGTGGAAAAGACCCTGATGCTGGGAAAGATTGAAGGCAGGAAGAGAAGGGGATGACAGAGGATGAGATGGTTGGATGGCATCACTGACTCAATGGACATGGGTTTGGGTGGACTCCAGGAGTTGGTGATGGACAGGAGGCCTGGTGTGCTGTGGTTCATGGGGTCTCAAAGAGTCGGACACGACTGATAACCGAACTGAACTGCACTTCTCAGTCTGTCATCTGAGTGGAAGCTGTACTCTGCAGAAATACTGTAATGGCGTTTTACTTTAAAATGTTATCATCTACATGCCATGCGACTCTAAAGCATGCATTTGAAGTAAGCATGGTGTTCAAAACTTCACCAGGTTTCTAAAAGGCTAAGTAAATATTTTTAAAATCAACATCAATACCACACCACCCCACAAACTTCCAACAGTCAAACCTGTAAGACCAATTTTGGAAACAGAGAACACATCACATGATACCTAACGTCTCTCCCAGAGACCATCAGAATTTTCACTGCTCCCCTCATCTCCCCCCATGTGCATGCTCTCCCCTCTCCTAGTCTCATTTCTCACTGCTTTTTTCGCCATACAGACTGGGCTTCTTTCAGTTTTAACCATTCATGCTATCAGCGCATGTTGACATGACCGTGATCATGATGGAAGGCACTGGAGAGACAGCAGATACAAAAACAGACACCTCCAGGGTTCCTTCCACAGTCTCCAGCTCCTCAAGGGCCTGGTCTCAGTGCCGGCCGGAGGAGATGTTTCTGCCCAAGCTTCTGGGAAGATGCTGTCCTAAAACACAGCCTCCTCCTTCCTCTCTTTCTCCCCATTCCACCTCTTCTCACCATAATGCAATCTATTTGTTGAAGAAAATGAGTTGTTTTTCCATACAGTTTAGATTTTTACCAAAGGCATCCTCATAGTTAACTTAAAAATCCTCTGCATTGCCTGTAAATTTGTAATTCATTATAGAGCTTTCAAATTTGTTGACAAGACAGATTACTCCAGAAGTCATATGGCATTTAAATTTTTTAAAAACATTTTTAATTGGAAAATAATTGCTTTACAATATCCTGTTGGTTTCTGCCATATATCAATATGAATCAGTCACAGGCATATGGCTGTCCCCTCGCTCTTGAACCTCCCACCCACCTTCCACCCCATGGCACTGATGAACCTATATGCAGGGCAGCTAAAATGGGGTCCCCCTGATGGCTCAGTGGGTAAAGAATCTGCCTGCCAATGTAGGAGACTCAGGAGATTTGGGTTTGATCCCTGGGTCAGGAAGATTCCCTAGAGGAGGGCATGGCAGCCCACTCTGGGATTCTTGCCTGAAAAAGCCCATGGACAGAGGAGCCTGGAGGGCTACAATCTAAAGGGCTCCAGAGTCAGACATGACTGAGCACGGGCACGAGATGACAATGGGGCCACGTGGCATTTTAACCAGGCATCTGATTCAAAGGTGAGGGTCTTGGCCAAAATGACTGAGCTTACCCTTGGAGACATCTCCTAAAAAGATCGAGCCTCCATGCGGCAAATGCTCAAGCTAGCTTTCATCTCCATTGTCAGCTGAGCTCACAGATAGAAGTTTCATCTTAATAAGAAGTAGCACTGAAACATATATGTTACCATATATAAAACAGCCAGTGGGAATTGGCTATATGATGCAGGAAGCTCAAATCTGTGCTCCGTGATAACCTAGAGGGGACAGATGGAATGGGAGGTGGGAGGGAGGTTCCAGAGGGAGGGGAGAGAGATACACTTATGGCTGATGCATGTTGATACACGGCAGAAACCAACACAATATTGTAAAGCAGTTATCCTCCAATTAAAAAAAATTAATTCATTAATTTAAAAAAGTTAGCTATAAAAATGCATTCAGTGATGTGGAAATCTTTAGGCCAATAGTACATTCTGATAACTTTTCAGCCTTATTTCATACTTACCTGGTATAAATAACTACTTGCATAAACAACACTGGTAAAGAAAAAACTGCCCTGACCTGAAATAGAGCTCATGGTTGAGAAATTCTAAGTCCTGGTTAATCGATTCAGAATTACAAAGGAAAAGCCATGCTGAGGAACCCTAATCCCGATAGTGTCCACTTGAGCATAATTTGATGCAAAATCTATTCTTTCTGATGGACTGACTGCTGACTGCACCAGGCTTCCCAGATCTTAGACAAGATCAAAATATGCATAATTGCAGAAAATAATATGGTTCCTCTTTCAATTGAAATAGGTCAGCTGTTTCTGGCTCTGAGCTATGATTATTTTTTCTTTTTATTTTATTAGAAATGCTTATTTTGTTGCTATATTTTGCCCTGATGTAAAAAACTAGTTTACTTTGAAGAAAGTATGCATAAACTCATTCCATATTCATAATCTTTAATTTGTATGTTCTATTTTTATAAATGAGTTGCTTAGCTTTTATTTTATTTAACAAGTTAAACAGACATCTGAAATGTAAAAATGCCTCCTGATGTAAGCAACCAAGTTTTTACTTTTCTTCTGCTAATAAGCTTTACTTCTGCTAACAGAATTCACTTCCAATTAAAAAATCTATTTTCATGCAGAAATTTAATTTACTGTGTAAACATTAGACTTAAAAAGTATTTAACATGAGTATGCATATAATATTCTAAATTCAGATTTCAACCTAACCATAGCACTATTCTAAAAGCATAGTCATTTTTAATAGCTTGGTCACTATACCTCAAAACATGCTGAGAATTATGAACTATTAATACATCAAAGGAGAAAACATTTCTGTAAAAAAGTCATTAAAAATTGAGGTTTAATTTGAAATGAATATAGTTCTGATACCCAAGGAGACTATTTTAGAATCTATTTTATATTTTTAGCTCTGAAATATTTTTTCAACATAAAACTATTTCACAGTGCAAAAAGCATAGTTCTGGAGTATACAAATTATATATTTTCAATACTCATTAACATTTTCTTACATTTATTTCAGAATTTGTATTTGTAAAAGAAAATTCAGAAGTATGAATATACTGGAGACATGTTTTACGTGTGTGGTGTACGTTAAAGTCTTGTAAATAAAACTGTCAAGACTGGTATATTTGGGTCTCTTTCCTTCTTGAATACTTCCTCCTTCCCTGCAAATCAAAATTATGCTTCAAAGCATATCAGTGTTGATACTTGAAGACTTAATTTATTCATATTAACTGCTACAGAATATTCATGTTTGCCCTACCACACCCAGCCATCTTTTGACAGTGGACACTATTATTTCCAATTTCAGCTATGACAAAAATGCTAACTCGCACATCCCTGCAGTGTCCTTTGTGCAATATACACAGTTGTGTGTGTGTGTGCGTGTATGTATTTGACTTTACCAGGTGATGAACTCCACTTCCCCACACAATCGTTAACACCTGATATTGTTGTCAAATTAAGTTTTTTAAGTTAATGTCAGTAGAATCAGTATGAAACAAACTGCTCTTTTCTAGACTTGCATTTCCTGGCACTGCTGAGGTCGAACATCATTCATTCATGTTAGTTTTCCTTCCATGTTTCCGCTTCTATTACACTGCCTTTTCATATTGTTAGCTCGCTTTTCCTTTCTACTGAATTACTTACCTCTTCCTATTGGAATATAGTTTATTGTATAATATATAAAATTATATAATTATAAATTGCACAGATTCTTTGAATGAAATACCATAACCCTGTTTACTTGCAAATAACTGTAATATACATTTATAAAATTTTTTCCTTTCTCAGTTGACTCTGTTCCATAAACAATGCTAGCACAGAGAGGCTCCAGGAACTTGACAGCCAGCTGGGAGGAAGAAGATAAAGCTGCCGGTACTTACTGGGGATATGCCCTGAGAGAAAGAAAATAAATTGATGACCAGGCCTATGTCCTCCTCAAGTGGATCTCCTGGCATTTGTTATTAGAAGAAAATTTTATCTAGTGAATGTCCTTAGTGGGGAGATCCTAGCAAAATATTACTTAGCTAAACGGACTCAGAATCTATGAGACACAGCTCCTTGAAGGCAGCCGTTTGAGCTGTAAAATTCTCCAGGTTATAAAGTGGAGACGTTTAACAACATAAAGCTCCCTCTGTGTGAGATCCCCACACAGTCTCACCTGGGGACCTCAGCTACTGTTCGAGGCTAGAGAGACACGTCTCACAACAAGGATCGTAGGAAATGTATAGAATGTCCCACGTCTCTTTCTGCTTCACCTGTGCCCTTGCCTATTTCTGAAATAATTAGTAAAGCTGATACTGAATAAGGCCTCTCTGATTCACAGGATTCAACCTGACAGTCCAATCAAGAGTGCGCTCACAAGTGTGGACAGCAGTTCTGACCCTCACTGAACCTCCGTACTGCCTATTTCTGCCTTGTTTCTGGACTCCTCCTATCGGACTTTACTTGACACTTCATAGAAAAGGTCTATCTATTGATTTCAGCTTCTTTAAAAAATACTATCTTTGCCACTTTCCTACTTATTCTCACCTCAAGACAACTTGTTGGTTTACAGGGCTCTGATGGGTAGCCAGGATTGCAGTAGGATTCTTTAACAACCATATTAAGTATAAACTAAACAGTTATGCCTCTTTTTCCATGTTGCCTTTCTAATGCCTTTCTATTAACAAAACACTCTGCTTTTGCTAAAATTTAGAAATGAAATATAAACCAGTAGTAGAAAATTTTCATAACGCCTGATAAGGAGGATGATTCTGTGAAAATCGAGTTCCATCTAGATATCTAGACAAAGTTATAAACTTACTAACAAAATTCTAATAAACAAAACAGAAAACTTACTAAAAACGTATATATTGCTTTTTTTACAGCGAGAATGCCCCCATGTTTTCTCTGTAACAATTTGTGACTTGGCTAGCTTTTCCTAAACAATAGCTGTTTGAATTCTATCTGAAAAGAGGAAGTCATTCAAAGAAGGACTTACTCACAAAATTTTCTAACACAGAGACCCACTGGTACAATGTAAGAAAATTAAAACCAATGTCTTGATTTTGTTCTGTTTTGAACAAACAATGCAAGTCCTTAGAAAATCAACATGTCAGAAGTCTGTGTATTCCTATGGGAGTCAATTTTCAAGTTATTTTAAAAACAAATAGAAAACCAAGGTGACTGGTACAAAAAGGTGAATACACAACAATCATAATGAGAAGACTCTGTCACTCCTAATGAAAGACAGATACAAATTCTGAATTTTAATCAATTGATAAGAAAAGACTCCAAACAGGAGAATACAAAATACATATTTGTCAAAATATTAGTAAAGTTTTATATTCAGCATCATGGAGTTTCTTCAAGACCTAAGAAAACTGCATTCTTATAAATAAACACAGCCGTAAAAAAGATAACAACATTAGAGGATACAAACCCACTTGCACATAAATATAAATCACTGTAGATTACATATGAAGAATATATACTGAAATTGAGTTAAAACACTCGCTTTAAACAAGTATTGAGAAAATTTTACTATTATACCTTTTCTGGATTCAGAAACAAACTGTTAAATTTCAAATGCTATGTTTTAATTGAGTTGTAGTTTACAGACAGTGGAGTGTCCAAAAATTCAGTGCCCATTTTGATGAATTGTGACAATCAAACTCAACTGTCCTTGTAACCACACTCTACTCCTTCCTGCGATTTTTAGTCAATCCTAGAGCCATCTCCAAATCAACCACTACTCTGGTATCTTCCACTATACATTAATTTTGCCTGTTTTGGAACTGAATAGAAATTTAATAAATCTTGTATGTTCTTTTACGACTGGTTAACTTTTCTTAAGAACTTTTAGAACTAACACCCAAAAAAGATGTCCTTTTCATTACAGGGGACTGGAATGCAAAAGTAGGAAGTCAAGAAACACTTGGAAAACAGGCAAATATGGCCTTGGAATACAGAGTGAAGCAGGACAAAGGCTAATAGAGTTTTGCTAAGAGAACACACTGGTCATAGCAAACACCCTCTTCCAACAACACAAGAGAAGACTCTACACATGGACATTACCAGATGGTCAACACTGAAATCAGATTGATTATATTCTTTGCAGCCAAAGATGGAGAAGCTCTATACAGTCAACAAAAACAAGACCAGGAGCTGACTGTGGCTCAGATCATGAACTCCTTATTGCCAAATTCAGACTTAAATTGAAGAGGGTAGGGAAAACCACTAGACCATTCAGGTATGACCTAAATCAAATCCCTTATGATTATACAGTGGAAGTGAGAAATAGATTTAAGGGCCTAGATCTGATTGACAGAGTGCCTGATGAACTATGGAATGAGGTTTGTGACATTGTACAGGAGACAGGGATCAAGACCATCCCCATGGAAAAGAAACGCAAGAAAGCAAAATGGCTGTCTGGGGAAGATTACAAATAGCTGTGAAAAGAAGAGAAGTGAAAAGCAAAGGAGAAAAGGAAAGATATAAGCATCTGAATGCAGAGTTCCAAAGAATAGCAAGGAGAGATAAGAAAGCTTTCCTCAGAGATCAATGCAAAGAAATAGAGGAAAAGAACAGAATGGGAAAGACTAGAAATCTCTTCAAGAAAATTAGAGATACCAAGGAAACATTTCATGCAAAGACGGGCACAATAAAGGACAGAAATGGTAGGGACCTAACAGAAGCAGAAGATATTAAGAAGAGGTGGCAGGAATACACAGAAGAACTGTACATAAAAGATCTTCACAACCAAGATAATCACGATGGTGTGATCAGCCAACTAGAGCCAGACACCCTGGAATGTGAAGTCAAGTGGGCCTTAGAAAGCATTACTACGAATGAAGTTAGTGGAGGTGATGGAATTCCAGTTGAGGTATTTCAAATCCTGAAAGATGATGTTGTGAAAGTGCTGCACTTAATATGCCAGCAAATTTGGAAAACTCAGCAATGGCCACAGGACTGGAAAAGGTCAGTTTTCATTCCAATTCCAAAGAAAGGCAATGCAAAAGAATGCTCAGACTACCGCACAATTGCACTCATCTCACATGCTAATAAAGTATTGCTCAAAATTCTCCAAGCCAGGCTTCAGCAATACGTGAACCGTGAACTTCCAGATGTTCAAGATGGCTTTAGAAAAGGCAGAAGAACCAGAGATCAAACTGCCATCATCTGCTGGATCATGGATAAAGCAAGAGAGTTCCAGAAAAACATCTGTTTCTGCTTTATTGACTATGCCAAAGCCTTTGACTATGTGGATCACAATCAACTATGGAAAATTCTGAAAGAGATGGGAATACCAGACCACCTGACCTGCCTATATGCAGGTCAGGAAGCGACAGTTAGAACTGGACATGGACCAACAGACTGGTTCCAAATAGCAAAAGGAGTACGTCAAGGCTGTATATTGTCACCCTGCTTATTTAACTTCTATGCAGAGTACATCATGAGAAATGCTAGGCTGGAAGAAGCACAAACTGGAATCAAGATTGCCAGGAGAAATATCAATAACCTCAGATATGCAGATGACGCCACCCTTATGGCAGAAAGTGAAGAGGAACTAAAAAGCCTCTTGATGAGAGTGAAAGAAGAGAGTGAAAAAGTTGGCTTAAAGCTCAACATTAAGAAAACGAAGATCATGGCATCTGGTCCCATCATTTCATGGGATTAGAAGGGGAAACAGTTGAAACAGTGTCAGACTTTATTTTGGGGGGCTCCAAAATTACTGCAAATGTTGACTGCAGCCATGAAATTAAAAGAGGCTTACTCCTTGAAAGAAAAGTTATGACCAACCTAGATAGGATATTGAAAAGCAGAGACAATCCTTTGTCAACAAAGGTCCATCCAGTCAAGGCTATGGTTTTTCCTGTGGTCATGTATGGATGCGAGAGTTGGACTGTGAAGAAAGCTGAGCACCGAAGAATTGATTCTNCAACAAAGGTCCATCCAGTCAAGGCTATGGTTTTTCCTGTGGTCATGTATGGATGTGAGAGTTGGACTGTGAAGAAAGCTGAGCACCGAAGAATTGATTCTTTTGAACTGTGGTGTTGGAGAACACTCTTGAGAGTCCCTTGGACTGCAAGGAGATCCAACCAGTCCATTCTGAAGGAGATCAGTCCTGAGTGTTCTTTGGAAAGAATGATGCTAAAGCTGAAACTCAAGTACTTTGGCCACCTCACGTGAAGATTTGACTCACTGGAAGACTCTGATGCTGGGAGGGATTGGGGGCAGGAGGAGAAGGGGACGACAGATGTTGAGATGGCTGGATGGCATCACTGACTCGATGGACGTGAGTTTGAGTGAACTCTGGAAGATGGTGATGGACAGGGAGGCCTGGTGTGCTGCAATTAATGGAGTCGCAAAGAGTCGGACATGACTGAGCAACTGAAATGAGCTAAACTAAGCTTACTTTTCTCAGCCTAGTATACTTAGATTTATCCATGCTGTTGACTCAATACATTTTATGGTTGAACAATATTCTAGTAAATATTCTGATTTACTTATTGATCCTCCTGTCAGTGCAATGGAGTTGTTCTCAGATTAACACTCTTAAAATTAAAGATACTATGAACATAGCTGCTGAACTGTTTGGCCATATGGTAAGTACGTAACTGATTTTACTAGGAAATGTTAGTCTGTTTTATATTCTCACTACTGAGAGAAGACTCTACACATGGACATCACCAGATGGTCAACGCCGAAATCAGATTGATAATATTCTTTGCAGCCAAAGATGGAGAAGCTCTATAGAGTAAGCAAACACAAGACCGGGAGCTGACTATGGCTCAGATCATGAGGTCCTCATTGCCAAATTCAGACGTAAATTGAATAAAGTAGGGAAAACCACTAGATCATTCAGGTATGACCTATGTCAAATCCCTTACAATTATACAGTGAAAGCGACAAACGGATTCAAGGGATTAGATCTGATAGAGTGCCTGAAGAATTATGGATGTAGGTTCGTGACATTGTACAGGAGGCAGTGATCAAGACCATACCCAAGAAAAAGAAACGCAAAAAGGCAAAATGGTTGTCTGAGGAGGCATTACAAATAGTGGAAAAAAGAAGAGAAGCAAAAGGCAAAGGAGAAAAGGAAAGACATAACCATCTGAATGGAGAGTTCCAAAAAATAGCAAGGAGAGATAAGAAACCCTTCCTCAGTGATCAATGCAAAGAAATAGAAGAAAACAATAGAATGTGAAAGACCAGATTTTTCTTCAAGTAAATTAGATATCAAGGGAACATTTCATGCAAAGATGGGCACAATAAAGGACAGAAATGGTATGGACCTAACAGAAGCAGACGATATTAAGAAGAGATGGCAAGAATACAGAGAAGAACTGTACAAAAAAGATCTTCATGACCCAGATAACCAAAATGGTGTGATCACTCACCTAGAGCCAGACATCCTGGAATGCAAAGTCAAGTGGGCCTTAGGAAGCATCACTACGAACAAAGCTAGTGGAAGTGATGGAATTCCTTAAAAAAAAAAAAACAAACAAATCCTAAATGATGATGTTGTGAAAGTGCTGCACTCAATATGCCAGCAAATTTGGAAAACTCAGCACTGGCCACAGGACTGGAAAAGGTCAGTTTTCATCCCATTCCCAAAGAAGGGCAATGCCAAACAATGTTCAATTTATAGCACAATTGCACTCATCTCACATGCTAGCAAAGTAATGTTCAAAATTCTCCAAGCCAGGATTCAACAGTATGTGAACCATGAACTTCCAGATGTTCAAGCTAGATTTAGAAAAGGCCACGGAACCAGAGATCAAATTGCCAACATCCACTGGATCATCAAAGAGCAAGAGAGTTCCAGAAAAAAACATCTGTTCTACTGACTACACCAAAGAGTTTGACTATGTGGATCAAAACAAACTGTGGAAAATTCTTAAAGAGATGGGAATACTAGACCCCGCACCTGCCTCCTGAGAAATCTGTATGCAAGTCAAGAAGCAACAGTTAGAATGGACCTGGAAAAACAGAGTGGTTCCAAATTGAGAAAGGAGGATGTCAATGCTGTATACTGTTACCCTGTTTGTTTAACTCATATGCAGGGTACATCATGCAAAATGATGGGCTGTATGAAGCATAAGGTGGAATCAAGATTGCCGGGAGAATTATCAATAACCTCAGATACACAGATGACACCATCCTTATGGAAGAAAGCCAAGAACTAAAGAGTCTCTTGATGAAAGTGAAAGAAGAGGGTGAAAAAGTTGGCTTAAAACTCAACATTCAAAAGACTAAGATCATGGCATCCGGTCCCATCACTTCATGGCAAATAGATGGGGAAACAATGCAAACATGAGAGACTTTACTTTTTTGTCTCCAAAATCTCAGGATGGTAACTGCAGCCATGAAATTAAAAGACACCTGCTCTTTGGGAGAAAAGTTATGACCAACCTAGACAGCATATTAAACAGCAGAGACATTACTTTGCCGACAATTGTCCATCTAGTTAAAGCTATGGTTTTTCCAGTGGTCATGTATAGATGTGAGAGTTGGACTATAAAGAAAGGTGAGCACCGAAGAACTGATGCTTTTGAATTGTGGTATTGGAGAAAACTCTTGAGAGTCCCTTGGACTGCAAGGAGATCAAACCAGTCCATGCTAAAGGAAATCAGTCCTGAATATTCATTGGAGGGACTAATGCTGAAGCTAAAGCTCCAATACTTTGGTCACCTGATGTGAAGAGCTGACTCATTTGAAAAGACTCTGATGCTGGGAAAGATTGAGGGCAGGAGGAGAAGTGGACGACAGAGGATGAGATGGTTGGATGGCATCACCGACTCGATGGACGTGAGTTTGAGCAAGCTCCGGCAGTTGATTGACAGGGAAGCCTAACATCCTGCGGTCCATGGGGTGCGACAAGTAGGACAAAACTTAGCGACTGAACTGAGCGATTTATGACTTCCCAGCACCTCTTTAAAACTTTGCCACATTAATCTTTTTAAAATTTAGCCATTCTTGTCACTGTCCATTGCATTTCTCTGCTGACTAATCAAACTGCACTTTATTCAGGTATTTACTGTCCATTCCCTTGGAGCTTAGTTGGTAAAGAATCTGCCTGCAATGCAGGAGACCTGGGTTTGATTCCAGGTCAGGAAGATCCCCTTTAGGAGGAAATGGCAACCCAATGCAGTATTCTTGCCTGGAGAATCCCATGGACAGAGGAGCCTGGTGGGCTACAGCCCATGGCGTCGAAAGAATCACATACGACTTAGTGACTAAAGCACCAGCAGTATGTATTCTTTCATGCGTTTAAATATTTTGCTCATTTTTTTATATTGAGTTGTTGATCCATTCTTTCCTGATCAAACTATTTTAAGATATGTCTAAAATCAATAGTCCGTAAGTGTGTGCTGTATTTCAGGCTTATCTACTTGGTAGCTTTTCGGTAAACTCTAGGATTTTCTCTGTTTTTAAACATGTTGACTCTAAATACAGTTTTACTGTTTCCTCTCAAAGTACAGCAGCCTTGTTGCAATGGCAAGGAGGGCTAGCTCAAGGATAACTGCAAGCGAGAAGACAGAACTTCCCTTCCTTGTTCCTTACCTTTGGGGAAATGCATTCAGTCTTTCACCATGGTATATCCATTAAGGTTTTCACACAAAACAAAATCTACTGTGCTGAGAAAGTTTCCTTCTGTTCTTAATTTTGTATTTTCTCAAAAAAATCATGAATGGGTGGTGAATTCTGGCAACTGACTTTTCTGCATATACTCAGATAATGTGGGTCTTTCTGTTAATATTATGAATTATACAGATTGCTTTATGAATGTGAAAACAACTTTTCATTCCTGAGATAAATCTCACATGAACATCATGTATTATTTTTTGTATGTTGCTGGGTTCTATTTCAAATACACAGTAAGGATTTTACTTGTGTGTTCACGTGAGAGAGTCTGAGTCTCTTTTCAGTTTTGCTTTGTTTTCCTGCAATGTCTGTCTAGTTTTGATATAAAGTAACGATAGTCTCAGGAAATGAATCAGAAATGTTCCTTATTCTTTCAGTCTCTAAAGAGAGTTTGGGTAGTTTCTTGCTGCAGTGGCACCCCACTCCAGTACTCGTGCCTGGAAAATCCCATGGACGGGGGAGCCTGGTGGGCTGCAGTCCATGGGGTCTCGAACAGTTGGACACGACTAAGCAACTTCACTTTCACTTTTCACTTTCATGCATTGGAGAAGGAAATAGCAACTCACTCTAGTGTTCTTGCCTGGAGAATCTCAGGGACTGGGGAGCCTGGTGGGCTGCCATCTCTGGGGTCGCACAGACTCAGACACGACTGAAGTGACTTAGCAGCAAATGCATGATATAATTTATTTGGCCCCAGAGTGGTCTTTGTAGCGAGGTTCATAATTTTAAATACGCTTATTTAATCAGTGTAATTTTAGGTTTTCTACTTTTTCTTGAGTCGGTTTTGGTAATTTTCAGCTTTCAAGGAATGTGTGCATTTAGTCTATATTGTTGAGAATACTGCCGAAATTTTTTTCATATTTATATTTACTTATTTTATTTTCACAGTTTTCTTGGTATATATTTCTTTTATATTTATGTTGAAATTTCTTGTTCGTCTCCTTCTTTCTAATTGAATGAAAGCTTCTTTAAATTCTGTAGTGCTTTACAACTTCAGAAATTTCACACACATGATTTTATATAATCCTGTAATAACCACTTTTGCCTCCTACACCTGTATGTCCCTCCCCCTGCCTTCTCCCCACTGGTAACTACTAGCTTCTTCTCTTCATCTGCGAGTCTGTCTCTTTTTTGCTATATTCACTAGTTTGTTGTATTTGTTTACATTCCATATATAAGTGATATATTTGTCTTTCTCTGCCTTACCTCACTTAATATAAGGTTCTCCAAGTCCATCCATGTTGCTGTAAATGGCAAGATTTTATTCGTTTGTTATTGCTAAGTAGTATTCCAGTGGGCGTCTCTCTGTGTGTGTGCAGTCACAGCTTTATCTATTCATCTCCTGATGGACACTTAGGTCGCTTCTATAACTTGGCAATCATAAATAATGCTGCTCTGAACATCGAGGTGCAAGAATCTTTTAATTAGTACTTTCTGGATATATATACCCTGAAAGTGGAATTGCTGAGTCATATGGTAGTTCTATTTTCAGCTTAATGAGAAACTTTCATACTCTTTTCCACAGTGGCAGAACCAATTTACATTCCCACCAAACTGTGTACAAGGGTTTCCGTTTCTCCAGATCCTCGCTAACACCTGTTATTTGTGCACTTTTTGATGACTACCATTCTGAGAGGTGTGAGATGACATCCCACTGTGGCTCTGATTTACATTTGCCTGATGATTAGTGAGGTGAGCATCTTTTCATGTGCCCATGAGTTAATCAGCTATTTTTGATGTTGAGCTGTATAAATCCTAATATATATTCCATATTATACACACACACACACACACACACACACACAGATTTAAGACTTGGACCATAAAGAAAGATAAGTGCTGACGAATTGATCCTTTCAAATTATGCTGCTGGAAAAGATTCCTGAGAGCGCCTTGCACTGCAAAGAGATCAAACCAGTCAATTCTAAAGGAAATCAGTTCAGTTCAGACGCTCAGTCATGTCCGACTCTTTGCAACCCCATGGACTGCAGCATGCCAGGCTTCCCTGTCCATCACCAACTCCTGGAGCTTGCTCAAACTCATGTCCATCGAGTTGGTGATGCCATTCAAACATCTCATCCTCTGTTGTCCACTTCGCCTCCTGCCTTCAATCTTTCCCAGCATCAGGGTCTTTTCCAATGAGTCAGTTCTTCACATCAGGTTGGCCAAAGTATTGGAGCTTCAGCTTCAGCATCAGTCCTTCCAATCAATATTCAGGATTGATATCCTTTAGGATGGACTGGTTTTATCTCCTTGCAGTCCAAGGGACTGTCAAGAATCTTTTCTAGCATCACAATTTGAAAGGATCAATTCCCACTTAGCATTCACACCCTGTATATTCACAGGAAGGACTGATGCTGAAGCTGAAGCTCCAAAACTTTGGTCACCTGGTACAAAGACCTGACTCACTGGAAAAGACCTTGATGCTGGGAAAGATTGAAGGTGGGAGGAGAGGGGGAAGCAGAGGATGCAATGGTTAGACAGCATCACAGACTTAATGGACTTGAATTTGAGCAAACTACCAGAGATAGTGAAGGACAGGGAAGCCTGGCGTGCTGCAGTCCATGGAATCACAAAGAGGTGGATGCAACATGGTCACTGGAACAGTAACAACGATAATGTTCTTCCAGCAGCCAGCTACTTTACCTGTGATCAACAAGTTCTCTTTATGCTGTGTTTCCAACTCTCTGTTAGAATCTGTCTAAAATAGTCTTTATCCTAGAACTATAAAGTACTATAGTGTTAAGGTCCAACATCTTAGGGTCTCCACTGAATGCCTTATTAAACAAGGTCTTGGTTTTATAGCTGTATAGAACTTGGATCATCCCAAGCACTGTGTGAGGTCTGGCTATTGTTCTTTGCAGTATTTCTTTTCTGAGTAGGTCTTCTTTCTTTGGCCTTGTGAAGTGTCCTCCTATACACGTGCAGCGTAGTACTCAACAAGAAATCAAGAAAACCTCTGCAGAAATTACTTGAGCTCTTCCTTTTCAGAGTTTTCTTCTCCCCATGACCCTGACCCAGAATTTCCCTACATCAATTCTCTGGAACTCCAGACTCTGACCCACCAGTTCAGTGAGAGCACTGGGACTGGTGGGCCTCCAGGCTAAAAGTCAAGGCAATCATGGGCTACGTAGCTTATTTATCTTAAGAGTCACAACTCTGCATTGCTTATTGTCTAAAATTCACTAATTCGTGTATCTGTCCAGAGTTTTAGCTATTTACATTGGGAAGGGTACTCTGTATATCTTTCTAATAAACTCTTTTTAATAAGTTCAAGAAATTTTATTTTAAAAAGACAATTTGTTACATTCTTTCCAAAAATTCACCTTAATATGCAAATTTGAGATGTAAATCTCCAATAAGAATTGTATCAAAGGAGCTTGCATAACTCAGTGAAGCTACAAGACATGCCTTGAAGGGCCACCTAAGACAGAGGGGTCACAGTGAAGAGTTCACAAAATGTGGTACACTGGAGGAAGAAATGGCAAACCACTTCTGTATTCCTGCCACAAGAACCCCATGAATAGTATGAAAAGTCAAAAAGATATGACACTGGAAGATGAGTCCCCCCAGGTCAAAAGGTTTCCAACGTGCTACTGGGGAAGAACAGAGGGCAATTACTAATTGCTCCAGAAAGAATGAAACAGCTGGGCCAAAGTGGAAACGACACTGCACTGCGGATGTGTCCAGTGGTGAAAGTGAAGCCTGATGCCGTAAATAACAATATTACATGGGAACCTGGAATGTTCAGACCATGAATCAAGGTAAATTGGATGTGGTCAAGCAGGAGTTAGCAAGAGTGAGCACTGAAATCTTAGGGATCAGTGAACTAAAATGAATGGGTTATGGACGAATTTAATTCAAGTGACCATTACATTTACCAATGTGGGCAAGAATCCCTTAGAAAAAATGGTATAGCCCCTCTGTGGGGAGTGAGCAAATTGGCGTGTTCAGGCCCTCTTACCCCACGTTTTGTAAATAGTGATTATGTAACAGCTGAGACCATTCGTAGTACTGTGCATGAACAGTGCGAAGTGCTCACTTGGTATGGTACGTGCATGTGAGCTCCAGAAGGAAAGTGGCGGCATTACTGCTGTGTCGCCACCTGTGTCCACTGGGTCAGCCACAAGAGGAGGGAAGCTGTGTCATGGCTGCCATGCCAGCAAGGAGACAGGAACATGCCTGTAGTTCCTATGGCTCCTCAAGCCTCTTTCCAGCCTCTTAACTCACACCTTGCCTAGGCGGGGTTCAGTGAACAGTACGAACAGCAAGACAACTGGCACCATGAACAGGATCAGCAATACACCCTTATGGTCAACAAAAGAGTCCAAAAGTGAAATCTCAAAAATGACAGAATGATCTCGGTCCGTTTCCCTTCAGCATCACGGTGATTTAAGTCTAGGCCCCACCACTAATGTCAAAGTAGCAGAAGTTGACTAGTGCTATAAAGACCGACAAGACTTTCTAGAACTAACACCAAGAAAAAAGATGTCCTTTTCATCATAGGGAATTGGAATGCAAAACTAGTAAGTCAAGAGACACCTGGAGTAACAGACATGTTTGTTATTCCAGATACTTGGAATAACAGACAAGCCACCTCAGGCTTCTCTGGTGGCTCAGCTGGTAAAGAATCCACCTGCAATGCAGGAGACCTGGGTTTAATCCCTGGGTTGGGAAGACACCCTGGAGAAGGGAACAGCTGCCCACTCCAGTATTCTGGCCTAGAGAACTCCATGGACTACACAGTCCATGGGGTCACAAGGAGTTGGATACGACCAAGTGACTTTCATCTTGGCCTTGGAGTACAAAATGAAGCAGAGCAAAGGCTATTAGAGTTTTGTCAAAAGAACACGCTGTTTATTGCAAACACCCTTTCCAACAACCCGAGAGACAACTCTACATATGGACATCACCAAATGGTGAGTAAAAAGAAATCACATTGATTGGCATTTATAATATTCATCTAACATCTAATAGTAAAATTAAGCTGGTCTTTCCTTGCTAACTCTCCCACTCCACAGCACTTTTCTGAGTCCCTGTTCTCTTTCTGACTATGATTTCATGATTGCCATATAGTGATAGTCCCCTAATTTTTATGCAGGCCCCTCTTTCTCTCAAGCTTTAATTTCACATTTCTATGTTTGACAACTTCAATGTTTCCTCATATTCAATATATACAAAATAAACTTTTTCTGTTCTCCAGGAAGCATCTTTCCATTTTCCTAATTCTACTTAGTGATATTCATTTTTCCTCTTAGTTTTATAATATTAATTTTTACACTGATTCTCCCCTCTCCTTCACATTAAACATTTCCTGAGTCCTTTTTACAACACCTCTTGTATACAAGTGAGTATTTCTATTGCTGCTTGTAGAAGATTTATTGCATTGAGGGTCCCAAATATATGGCTTCCTTACACTCATGCCCCTTATATTCCCTTCTACTCTAACTCCATCTCTTACCACTGTTTTATTGAATTTCTGAGCCTTACATGTAGTAGACACCTTGAACTGACTAATCATTAGTCATTATATACCCTTTTATAGTAAAAAAAAAAAAAAAAAAACTGGAAAAGCATAAAAGTAAATTTTCTATATTTCCTTCCTGCTTTGGTTCTGAATATGTTGTTAGTTTAGAAATAAATGTACACAGAAAAACTGTATTAGCTGAAACCGAATCAGACAGTGAGATTCAGTGTGTGAGGGCATACAGTGAGGGCATCTATGTGGCTGGTGCACACTGTGGCCAGGCTGTTCTATGGACCCAGTGTCTATAGGAGTAGCTCCTGGAGTCAGCAAGCTACTTGATGATCAGAATGGGGAAGGCAGCAATTCCTCTGAAACTAGACTTTGCTCGGTGATTGTGGGAGGTTGTTGTTCAGTCACCCAGCTGTGTCCGACTCTGCGACCCCATGGACTGCAGCACACCAGGCTTCCATGACCTTTACTATCTCCCTGAGCTTGAGCAAACTCATGTTCATTGAGTTGATTGTGCCATCCAACCATTTGTTGCCCCCTTTTTCTCCTGCCCTCAATCTTTCCCAGCATCATGTCTTTTCCAGTAAGTGGGCTTTTCCCATCAGGTAGCCAATAAAGTATTGGATCTTCAGTATCTGTCCTTCCAATGAATATTCAAGGTGGATTTCCTTTAGGATTGATTGGTTTGATCTCCATGTTGTCCAAGGGACTTTCAAAATTCTTCTCTAGCAACATACTTCAGTTCAGTTCAGTTGCTCAGTCGTGTCGGACTCTTTGCGACCCCATGAATGGCAGCACGCCAGGCCTCTCTGTCCATCACCAACTCCCGGAGTTCACTCAAACTCACGTCCATCGAGTCAGTGATGCCATCCAGCCATCTCATCCTCGGTCGTCCCCTTCTTCTCCTGCCCCCAATCCCTCCCAGCATCACAGTCTTTTCCAATGAGTCAACTCTTCAATTGAGGTGGCCAAAGTACTGGAGTTTCAGCTTTAGCATCATTCCCTCCAAAGAAATCCCAGGGCTGATCTCCTTCAGAATGGACTGGTTGGATCTCCTTGCAGTCCAAGGGACTCTTCAAGAGTCTTCTCCAACACCATGAAAGAACCAGTTCTTTGGCACTCAGCCTTCTTTATGGTCCAACTGACACATCTGTACGAGACTACTGGAAAAACCATGGCTTTGACTATAAAGACTTCCACTGGTAAAGAGATGACTCTGCTTTCTAATATGCTGTCTAGGTTTGTCATAGCTTTTCTTCCAAGAAGCAAGCATCTTTTAATTTCATGACTGCAGTCACTGTCCACAGTGATTTTGGAGCCCAAAGAAATAAAGTTATGCAAGGGGCCTAAGCTGTTCTTCAACAATTCCATAGCTCTTCATGCATTCTTTTCTTTCTGCTTAAATTGACTGGGGTAAATTCTGTCATCCATTGTTAAGAATGCTGATGAGTAGTTTCCCTGTCTTTAAACAGTAATACTAATAGATATGAAAAGTTATTAAAAGAATTGAATGGAACAATTCATGTAAAGCATGTTAAGACATACTATCTGCCCAAAACCCAACTCTTGTTTTTGTGTTTTTACTCTTGTTTTAAGGTTGCTTAACAATCAGAATGCCTGGGTTTGAATCATGGCTTGTAGCATATGTTCTTTCTGCAAGCTTGGTCAAGCTGCTTAACTTTTCTAAGGTTTGATTTCTTTATCTATAAACTAGGTAAAAAGCAAAACTACTTCATGTAGTTTGGCAAAGGAAGCCCAAAAATTAAATGAGAATATGTTAATAATTTTTTTTCCTGTACTTTGTTATTCTCCACACAAATCTGATTCCATTCAAACTAATTTCCCACATTAATTCCTGTTTTAATGCCATGAGCTCAACCTGTTTCCTCAGAGTTCTGGGCACACCTTTTAAAAATAACACTCAGTATCCTGACATTATACATTCTCTGTTTTTCAATTCAAATCCATTTTCAAGCTGTTCCTTTTTCATTCAATCTTTTCAAGGATCTGAAACCTACCTTGATCACTTTCTTGGTCTTGCAGCTCCTACAAACAGCACCATGCATTTTAAACCAATTTTTTTGATTAGTAAAGGTGCCTTATTTCTTTCTCAAAAGGATTTTTTGCTCATTGAGATCATTAGTAACAACTAATTAAAAAAAAAATCTAACAGAGCTCTTACAAGAATTCTCCATTTAACAGTGAGTTGAAATACTATTGACTAGATAATTTATCATGTTATTGATTGAAATCAATTAGATTATACAATATTTTG